>CM032156.1:25473602-26073602 GCA_018901935.1 Pugionium cornutum | reverse complement strand
TAAAGGAGCATTGAGTTGAAGGGCGCCTGCACACATATCGACGATATCTTGTAACGTTTGCCTTGCGGTGTCCACAGTAAGTTCCTCTTCAAGTGAAGCCTTCGATCGAGTATGAATGGCTGCAACTCTCTGAACCTACAATTTTATATTGGTCAATAAGATTTAAGCAAGCAGAAAAATTGTAGAATTGATGATGTTGATCATTATAACTTACAAGCACTTGGAAAGCAAAACCAGTGGGTAGAAACTGCCCAGGGCGCCTCTCGTTCATAGGACTAATAATTCTTCTAGTAATTCTGCGGTACCACTCCATATAAGGATCATTATAGTCCATTGGCCTACACTCTGGCTCACCGGAAACAACAGATGACCCACGTGCCTCCCACAATTCAATATGTCGACTATGACGTGCTGACCAGTCATACACTGATTTCCCTCTTTTGTCAATAGCATGGAGAGATTTTTCATTATCACACGGTGCTGGAATTGTTTGGTGAAGACCAAACTGTCTAACTACTCGATTAGGGCGATGCCACTCAACAACATCAAAACAAATTAAGGGTGCGACGGTTCGCCAGATGTTTTGACCACTAAGACATATAAGAGGAAGCTTTGCTAAAAGATCTGGAGTGTAAGGCTGCCATATGACCTACACCCACATTATCAAAAGAAATTTGCAACTCGTTTACATCAGCAACCATATCAGAGATCCTTTGATAGACTAATAGCAGGGGACTGTGGTTAAATAAAGAAGTCTTCCTTATATCTACGTGGAGACAGGTACAACAATACCATTTTGGGTATCCCACTACACTGTATCATAGCTTAAACTTGCTATAAGATATCAGTACTTACGTTGTAAGCAGTTCTTTTATAACTAAAGTATAGATCACTGAGGATTTTCAAAAACAATTTCCTTTACTAAAAATTGAAAAGATTAAGTCCCAAATAACAAGCAACAGTAGCTTAAATTCATAAAGTGTATCAACTCCGAACAAATGGTAAGTTAGTCAAGATTAGGAGTTGGTCAATTAATGTTTCCTCTACTCTCCTAATCTCAACGGTCAAAGCTTGGTCATCTAAGCCATAGTTTATACCTGCTCATCTTTCTGCTGGTCAAATTGGTCCCTGTAAAAGTCCAGTCCTCCGCGAGGATTTTCTTTATGACTCAGAGAAGCCCTCCACCTAGCTTTCAAGCAGTTTCATAAGCGAAACAAAATGAAGTTTAACTTTTATGAACAAACTGAACAGAGTATGATGAATCTCAATTACCTGCAGCCTAGTGGATCTGGTAAAACACCATCAATGCCATCCATATATGAAGCGCCAACATCTTTAAGTCTTCCTGGACGGCCAACATGCAGTCGTTCCCATGCCCATAACTGCAGCAGAACAAGAGGGCCACAAATGGTAGAAACAGTCCTTTTACTTGCCCGACACAACTCTCTATAGAGAAGTGCTAGAGTAGCACTGCCCCAGCTAAGTTGAGCCACTTCACCAAAGTCCCGAAGCAGAGGGAGAAACGTCAAAGCCACATCATGTTTGGACTTATCCCCATAAAGGAAACCACTCATCAAAGCTAATACAAAAGCCCTAGTGTGACACTTCAACGTATCTTCATCAGGGTCAGCAGGTAAGTTCCGAAAATTTTCACGCAGCCATGCTAGGGACACATGAGAACCATGTAGATCATTGGAACCTGGTCTGACCCCTAGCAGGTCCTCACATAAATCAGCCCAGTTGTATTTTGTACTACCAGTTACCGCAGGTCCATCCACACGGAGACCCAACAATATATTCACATCTTGCAAAGTCACTGTGATCTCTCCAGCAGGAAGATGAAATGTGTGCGTTTCAGGTCTCCATCTCTCCACCAGAGCTGTTATTAAAGCATAATCAAGCTGTATAAAGGCAACCTTGTACACTCCATATAGCCCAAATTCGATCAACTTTCGACACACACGAGGGTCCAGAGGCCAATCTCGCATGCCCAATAATTTGTGCCGACATGTCAGTTCACGGGGAGGAACCTGAAAGTGAAGAAAGAAACGAGATTTATAACGGGAAAAGTAAACAACTTACAGTTTATAACGGGAAAAGTAAACAAGAAAAAGATAATGACTAACTACTACACACCTCATCTTCCCATATGGCAGCTGACCTATGCTCATGTTGCCAAACCAATATAGATTCATCAACAGGACCAGGATCCAAATCAAAGTTTAATAAATTTTGCACCTCCATCTAAATGATATGCACACGACATAAATAATACCATGATAAGTGAATAGTCAACATAAAAAAAACTAAACAATCATCTTTTCAATCGAAAAATTCTCTAGCATTTTGACAAATTAAAGAGCCGTAAGAAATCAAATTCAGCTACTTGATATGTCTAGGAAAGATATAATTCTGTCAACAGTCAATGTGCTATCTTCCTTCTCTAAGCCCAAGTAAGAACCTTATCAAGCTTAAGAAAAACAGAAAACAGAAGCTTCATCTCGAAGAAAAATAAACAACTTCAAATTCTGGAAATATAAACGAGTCCTGATTTCAAAACAACAAACCCTAAACTGGCACGCACCAACTTGAAAACGATCCCCATGAAAAATTAAGCTAGCAAATCACAAACATAGACACGAGTAACTGAAACAAGAAACACCAAAACCACCAATAGAAACATGTTTTCCGAACTTTGACGAGAGGAACAATAAACAAAACCAAGCTTGTGAGTGTGTGATTGGAATTAAGAGGCCATACCAAAGAAAATCGTCCGTGATCAACCAAAAGCAGAAAGAAGACCAAAGGAAAAAAAAAACGTTTGAAATAAACTAGAGGAAGAAGAAATAAGCAGGGAAGGCGTTAAGCGGGAGAGAGAGGAAACGCGAGAAAGAGAGAGCTTCCAGATCCTACAGAAGTTTTCGGCTTCTTCAACGAAAAGCTTAGGCACTTGTGAATCCTTCTAGGTCGCTCCAAGGTTCTAATCTTTTCTGAATACGACGTCGTTTACCAACACTCTTTATTGGGCCTATCAACTATAGTCTCAGCCCAAAGTTGGAAAACTAAATACGACAAGGCAAACACACAAAGAAGTTTTCTCGAAGCAAAAGAGTTGTTTTATTTGAAGATCATACAAGACACGTGGCGTGAACCCATATCATAAGAACGCCACGCAATCCTCTTTGCATGCACTTCATTTGAACATCAACTTTTTATCTCTGAATCTATTAAGTTTGCGATCTCTATTTAACCGATCATCAACTCAATTTCTTCTACTACTACTAGATCTCCATTCACATCAAATACATAAACTTTTCATTTATACAACAAGAAAAAAAAATGCCAGGAATCACACTAGGAGACACGGTGCCAAACCTAGAGGTGGAGACGACACATAACAAATTCAAGCTTCATGACTACTTCGCCGATTCGTGGACCGTCCTCTTCTCTCATCCCGGTATATATATCTTAATCAATCCGATTTTAAGTCCGGTTATTGAACCAAATATTCTCATCTCTAGCTAGTTAATTAACTACTTTCTTGACTGTCCGATGGCTACATAGGGGATTTCACACCCGTATGCACGACGGAGCTCGGTGCGATGGGAAAATACGCTCATGAGTTCGAGTGGAGAGGTGTGAAGCTCCTTGGTTTGTCGTGTGATGACATACAATCCCACAAAGAATGGATCAAGGACATTGAGGCCTTTACGGTATAAATTATAACATCATGCATACAATACTCTTTGTTTGTTTGTTTGTTTTTGACATATAAATAATTGTTATAGCCTGGAAGCAAAGTGACGTACCCAATTATAGCTGACCCGAAAAAAGAGATCATTCCTCAGCTTAACATGGTTGATCCAATCGAGAATGGTCCGTCTCGTGCCCTTCACATAGTCGGCCCCGATAATAAGGTAATTCATCATAATTTCGCTAACTCTCATTGCATGCAAATATGAACTATTTGGTTTTTTTTACATATATAGATAAAGTTAAGCTTCTTATATCCATCGACCACGGGACGTAACATGGACGAAGTGTTGAGGGCTTTAGATTCATTGTTGATGGCATCTAAGCATAAGAACAAGATTGCCACTCCGGTTAACTGGAAACCAGACGAACCAGTTGTGATTTCGCCTTCTGTGACGGACGAAGAAGCTAAAAAGTTATTTCCTCAGGGTATCAAAACTGCTGATCTCCCGTCAAAGAAAGGCTATATGCGTCTCACCGATGTCTCTGGAAAAAGCTAATTATGTTATGTGTATATTAGTATTGTACTTACGTTTATAATGTGTTAACGAAAAAGTATCATAATGACGTTTCGTAACGTATTGTGGTGTTGTACTTTGGTTAAGCTATAAAATTTGGGTTTAATACGGAAGTCTTATCGGCCGGATCGGATCAGAATACGACGGAAGTATTCTTTTATCAATATGTAATGGATTGGAAATTTAATCTTCGTTAAATAAATAAGTATACAAACATTTGATAAATAAATAAACAATTTTTAATACTTATAGTTAGAAAGATTTGGTTTATTATTTTTAAATAATATATATTTTAAAAAGTTATCTATTTTAAAACTAATTTCATAATATTCAAAAGTATTAAAATATTTTAATAAATAGCTTTTATATTATTTAAATCATATTAATGAAGCTAAAATAAATTTTCAAAAAGTTATAGAATAGATTTTATAACAATATATATCTATTAAACAGTTAAATCTAAATATAATTTTCTGTTGAAATTAATTTATTTTAATTTAAATATATATTTTCTATTTTATTTATAACATATATTTAATTTCAAAATAAAAATCGAAGTATGTAGTTTTTAATTAAAATTATCAAAATCACAATGGTATTATGGTTTTTTTATTTAATAAAAAGTTGAGTTTTCAAAAATAATTTTAAAAGAGATTAGTTTTTCATATTGGATATGTCAAATTTTAAGAAAGGTTAATCACCAATAAGGTTATTGAAAAACGAAATTAGTTATCAACAAAATTAGTCACCAACCTACAAGGTTAGTCATCAAGGAGATTCGTTGCCAACAAAATTGTTTCCCCATTAGTCAGCAAACGAATTTAGTCAGTAACGAACGATATTAGTTTTAGTTAGCAACGAGGCAGAATGTTAAAAATTATTAATTATATTTATATTATTTGTAAATAAATTTATTGATTTAGAATTTTTATTTAAAATTATTTTTACATTATCTTTTAATTTTATATATTTTATTTAAGGTAAATAATTATTTTTACATAATAATTTATGCTATAATAATTTTTATTAAATTTAATAAAATATATTATTTTTAATTAAATTAATAAAAATAATATATATTTGATATATATTATAATTATTTTACTAATTTAAATTTATTTATATATTTATTTAAAATTTATCGTGAATTAAATAAAATTATTTTTTTAAAATATTTTTTAAATAGTATATTAAAAATGTGATATATAATATTTACGTTAATAATACTTTAAATAAAATTATTTTTTTAATATTTTTAAATAATATATTAAATATGTGATGAAAAAAAAAAATTGTGTTAAAAAAATATGAAACCGTACTAAACCGATTAGTGGGAGCCGTACTACATCGGTACAATGTCAATTTAATACGAGTTTTAAGTCAATTCGATACTCGTCTTTTATATCATCCTTGTCGACGGCGAGTACTTGTGATCTTCTTTCGATTAGGATCTCATCTAATATCAACTGTAAGTATCTTCAGTTCCTCTTAGATTTTGCGTGTGTTTCTGGATCGCTTAATCTAGTTTCACTTTAGAGGACATCTCCTCTCGGATCTGATTTGTTCGGAATTTCTATTTGCTTTGCCATGGATTTAGCGTGATTGGGTGATTGTCGTGTTTATTTGGGTCTAGTGTGTAGCTAATGTAGCTCTATTGTTTCATTTCCAGATGATGTTTGAATTTTTTTGCCAGTTTTTTTTTTTCTGGTTTTGGAAGATGGAACAATGTAGTAGTCTGAAAGGATCACGTAAAGTGATATATTTCTATGGCATGGCTCCTGATCAGTGCTAGAGATGTTGAAATTATTGTTTACACGGTTCAATTCATATGCTTTCGGTGTTTAACAGCTAAGATTCTTTAGAGCCTAGGGAAAATTTTGTGCTAAGGGCTTTGGTTCCTGTGATCCGCATCAGAGGTTATTGGATGTTTGAGTCAAGTTTTTATCAGTTCCGATAGGCGATAGTATCTGATCATATCAGAAATTGGAAGTTCAGTTTATGATGTTTCAATATTTTGAGTCAGATGATTTTCAGTTACTGAGCAGCTCATGTTTCTTAGGATTCAGGTTTCACTAATCATTTTGTGTGTGATGCTCAAGTTCATGATATTCTTTAAAACGGGAATCTAATTTATGTTTATCCCAGTCATAATGGACCTGATCAATGTTGTAGACGTATAAATTAATCGCTGTATTTAGTATGATGGTTTGAGTTGTTTTCCTGTGATGTTTAGAAATCACGCTTTTGGCTTTGTGTTAGTGGAAATTCATTTGCTTTTATGTTTTAGATCTCATCTATTAGCAACTGAGTAGTATTATTGATTTCTTATTATGGCTTTGAGTTTTTGACTAGTTTCGGTTATGTAATATTATTTATCTTGAGGATCTTTTGTTGTTCATAATGTTTCTTTGGGGTTCTGAGTTCCTGAGATCTATAACGTCAAATGAAATAGCGTAAAGTTCCATTGATTTTATTAGTTCTTTCTAGTAGGCTCGCTGAGTGTGCTTTACTCTTGAAGAAGGGATCAGCCATATTTGCATTTCTTTGCACGGCTATACTTAACACTCTTACATAAACCTTTTACGCGAAGGATTAATGAAGCATATAGTAAAGATCTTGAGCCTGTTGGTGGCAATCTCTGCCTTCTGGGTTGGTCTTTTGCAGGCTGCAATTATTCCCCGAAGCCATACATGGTTGGTGAGTAACAAACAATCCCCTCCTTTTTCCATTTTATTCATATGAGGATTGTTTTCTGATTTGTTAATGCGTCTGCTGGTTTTTCGCTACTTTTTTTATCCAGCTACCAATATACTTTGTAGTATCTCTCGGATGCTATGGTCTATTAATGGTTGGAATCGGACTAATGCAATTTCCAACCTGTCCCCAAGAAGCAGTTCTATTGCAGCAGGTATATTTTTTCAGACAAGCTCTTTGTTTGCCAAATCTGGTCTTGCACTTCCTGCTGAATTCAGATTTAGCATTTGGTCTGCTTGCTAATCCTGGTCTTGCAGGATATTGCAGAGGCAAAGGACTTCTTCAAGCACAAAGGGGTCGATGTTGGGTCGGACTGAAACAATGGCTTGTTAACGACAAACATTAGAATAGTTTTCGTTACGGAAAGAGACCTTAAATCTGCCGTCTGAATATTTAAATTAAAAAGTGTTTTTTTCTGACCGTTACTGGAGGCAAAGAAGTAAACGCCCATAACGCAAAAGCAACAAACTGTGTTTCAATTCTTTTGTCATTAGACCTTGTCTATTAGTGATGCCAGAAACGCAAGTACAATGATGAAACCAACAAAATCTTTCTGAAACATTGTTACATCTGCAAACACCTTTTGTGTTCTCAGCAAGTTCTGGAGATTAAAAGCCATGGAATCTGATGTGAGGAGAAAATGAATGAGACGAGAGAGAGGGTTTGCTTTATCTCTTCTTTTTGCCACCTTTGCCTGACTTGGAAGAAGTTCCAGATGTTGAAGTTGTGGCCTGAGGTTCCTGCTTCTTCACTTTCTGAGATTCCTGCTTCTTCACTCTCTCTGGATGTCTCGGTACCAACTCTGCAATTTTCTGCATCAGTTGCTTCCCTGCAAACATATATCAACACAATGAACACATCATAGACGTAATGGAACATCTCCCAGTGTTCTAACAGGTCGAGTAATTCAAAACTTAATAGAGAATCAGTGAAGATAAAAATCAGATAAACTTAGCATAAGGTGAATACATCATGTTTCGGTAACAATATCATATCAAACATTTAAGCCTAAGAAAACCCATAAATGCTACAACTTACACAACACCAGAGGTTTCATATATGCATAAGATCGATATGTAAATATAATATATAACAACGTGTTGTACATAGATGAGGTTCGGGTATATATGCTGACCTTAAATGAAGATTTTGGGATTACTGGAACAGCTCATAGAGCCTCCAGATTCTAAGATGACATAGTTTCATGACCAGTGAAGAATTTTGAATCAAGTAGTATGATGAGATAAAACATTGTTTAGAAGTTCATATTCGAGACCAGAGTTGATTACTCAAAATACTATTTAGATAACAAGCAAGCTGGAATCAGACAACAATCACAGGAAGGTTGGACACATCCACACATGATTCACAAGGAAAGAGATATTAACAACACAATAAGAGTTACTGGGCAAAAATTAGATTCCATGTTACTGTTTACTAGATCAATAATGAGTAATAATGATTGGCTTCTGAAATCGACTCAAGTGCAAAACGCAGAAAGCTCAATTCAACAGATCACAAAACACAATTGTTCCACAGTGAGCGAAGATAGAACCAAACAAAGAATGCAGATGTGAGGTCTTACTTGAAGTAATGGCTGGATTAGGAAAACTCCCATCTTCCCTTTTTAACTGCACTCTCACTCTCCCTACTTGCATGAAATCACGCGGATACGCTTTGTCAATCTGAAAATATAAGAAATCAAATCAAATAATGCACAAACAATGAGAAGACGCAGATTTTTCCCATAAATCCAATTGGATGAAGCATTACCTCGACGGCACTAGGGAGTTTCAAATGCTTGCAACAGTCACTAATCTCAATGCAATTAGGGTTCTCGCATGCTTTACTCAAACTGATTCTCCTTCCCTCGGCTACAGTTTTCTTTGAATTAATGTAGACTGGATATATCACTACCCATTTTTTGATGTTGATCGTTCCACTATCCATCTACAGATCAAGAAGAAACAAAAACAAACAGATTAATCTAACTTTTAAACCCAAAAACCTAAATGTCAAATTTTTATAATTACAGCCATTAAACAAGGTCGACGTGTTCATCATCCACTGAAGGAGTTTAAAATCAGAAGAAATTACATCAGAAAAATGCAACAAACATTCTCCGTTATTGCTCTCAGTGAGATTCTTAGAGTGGATAAAGATCACGCAAAAATTGAAACCCAGCCGTTGAAAAATCTAGAAACGTACGACCTAACAAGCGATTAAATACACAGATCTGTTCCTATTTCCACGCATCGAGACCCCTAAGCAAGAAGGAAGATAACTATTATTTTTGTTCCACGAAGGATCAAATTATGCTTAATCTAGTACAGAGAGAAAAAACGAACCGCGAATCAGATTCGGCAAAATCAGGAATGCAAGCTTGGGACTGAGATTGCTCGGATCAGAAACTCTATTAGGAGATCAACGAAGGAGAAAGAAATTTCCTAGTGATATTTTACGTTTAACCTCGGAGACTCTGGATCAATTTAACACCATCATCTAAATTGAACCGTAAATAACCGGATTTAACCGGAAAAGGGTGAAATGCTTGTTCTATGAGAAGAAAGAGCCGAGGACCGAAGGACCTGACTTCTCTCGAACATAGAGACAATGGAGAGTGAACACGACCAAATTCTTCGATCCGTTGCTCAGGTGAAAGTAGCCGACAAAATCGGAGATTCCAGCGACGTTTACGGAGACGGAGACGGCGTAAAAGTCTCGTGCTTCACTGAGGTTTTCGATGACTTTACTCTCCAATTCCAGATCATCCATCTCGCGAAACAGGTTCCCGCCAATAACTTAGCTTGCTTCCTCTCCTCTAATTCTCAAGATCTTCATCGGAACTAAAATTAGCCTTAATCTGACTACAGATTTATGTATGGGTCGGTTGTAATTCCACCAAATTTGGGAGTTTGTACGCAGCCGCTTCAACGCGACCGGTGAGTTCAGCGAAGACCTAGGTTTGAAAGCAGCGATTTTCATGGGAATTAGGGTTTTCAGCATCTAATTAGTCTTCTAGAATGGGACTTTTTGTTGTTGTTTCTATTGCAGAGAAATACCGTGAGTGTTACTTCCGTACTTGGTGGAACATCTGATAACACTGGATCGGGCATCGCGCGTAGATTAGGTTAGAATCTGATAGTAGCGATCTTTCAATTTCAAAATCCTCTCTTTCTTGATGCTAAAGTTAGAAATTATCTGATTTTTTGTGTTGTAGTGATGAAGACTGGTCTCAATATAATCCTCGCTTGCAACATCCCTAAGAACAATCCCTTGCTCGAGGTTCTTTCTTTCTTTTCCGTTTTCTATAGTATCAACACCCACATTGGTATTGTAGAAATGAGAAAGTAACAAGCTCTGTTTGTTAATGCTTTCTTATTTTCTCGTTTTGTGTTGTTGTTGTGTAGGCAAAAGCTGAGAAAGTATTGATCAGTAAGCTGATTGATCTTGGCTACACAATGTCAACACCTTTAAGAGCAACATAAACAAAAGAGAAGGAATTATTTAGCTGATTCTTTAGTTTGTTTCTCCTCTTTGTGTCCTTACCATTATCTGCGGATAATTGTAAACATATCTTGATTGAATGGCATGACCAACCACTTTTTCTTCCTGGTAAGTTTTCTTCGAATTATTTCATCATACCCATTGATGATGCTTGTTTTCTTCCTATTCTTGTCAATTTCAACTCCTATTCCGAAGCTATATGGATGTGGTGTTGCATTATTTGCATTCTTGATTCTTGTTTTTTGTTCTGGAATAACTTCTTACAAGCCAAAGGATGAAACTACGATGCTGTGTCCGAGAATTGAGCAAAGTGATAGGATCTGCAGATTATCCACTAGTCGCCTTTTTGCCAGTCTTGATGATCTCGGTGGATTAAACCATTCCTCTACCCCTCTATTTATTTCTATTGCAAATCTTATAATGATATGTGTAATATTCGTGTTCTTCTTCTTCTGGGCAAATTATTCGGGTTCGGTACACTAACTTGCCATTCGGTTCATCTTAAAAAAGAGAGTAAACCATTACACTCAATAAACCGAAACAAAACAAATCCCTGAGGGCATAATTTGTTTGTCTCTTTAGTAACCAAATTTGAGGTTGTTGTTGAAGTACAGGAAGTTCTCAAGAGATGGGATTGATTTGGTGTGACAGATAACACATTCAGACAAAAACTACTTTTGAACTTACTTTCATATCCTTTATAGTTTACACGCTACATTGACTTAGGTAACTATCAAACCTTTTGATAATTCTTTGCTTTTTTCCCTATTAATCATCGTTCAGTTCTAACATTTCCTGTCTGCTTTGTTAAAACCATTCCTTTCCAGAAAAACTGTTATTTTATAGTATATTTTTAAGTAAAACTGTTATTTTATACCATAAATTTCAGTACATTAAAATGGTAACTTGTACTTAGTTTATTATCTGATTAATTTGAATAGTTAACTTATTCATAGAAGTACTAAACAGAGGCCACACTATTATCTTCTTCTGAAAACAATGCAAATTAAGAACACTCTCAATAACAGTCTCTCAAAAAGATTTCTCAAAAATTATTAGATTAATAATCTCTAATATATTATTTGAATAACATTTTTAAAAAATAACATTACTATTACGTGTTATTAACCATAATGCTAAAATGTCATTATTACAATTAATTTCAAATAAATATATAAATGAATTTAAATTAGTAGAGTAATTATTGTTATTAATTTAGTTATAAAATCAATATATTTTATTAAATTAACCAAAAAATGCTATAAAATTCTTAAAAACAATTGTTTTATTTTTTAGCTAATTTAAAATAAAAGTTAAAATTATATAAGTATCTAATTTATATTTACTAATAAAAAATATTAAATAGTTTGTGAATATATTTTTGCACGCATGGCGTGTATATAAATATAATATAGTTAGTATACGAGATGAATTTCTCATGCTTCAACAAAATAAAAAGGATTCAATTTCGTCAACTGCACAAATTTATGCGACTAAATCTATTTACATCCGTATGTTTGGATTTTTGTTTAACTACATAAACTGTATTTTTCGTAAATTATATAAATTTCATAAAATTTTCTAATTATATAAATTTCATTAATGTTTACACGTTAAAAAATATTAAATCTAGTTTTAATTCAAAAATCTTGTTTTAAGTTGGATTTATTTGAAGTCAAAACCAGGTTTTATAATTAAAACAAAATCTAATAATAATTTATGCGACTAAATCTATTTGCATCCGTATGTTTGGATTTTTGTTTAACTACATAAACTGTATTTTTCGTAAATTACATAAATTTCATAAATTTTTCTAATTATATAAATTTTAATTAATGTTTACACGTTAAAAAATATTAAATCTAGTTTTAATTCAAAAATCTTGATTTAAGTTGGATTTATTTGAAGTCAAACCCAGATTTTATAATTAAAACAAAATCTAATAATAATTTAACGTATAAACATTAACAGAATTTATATAAATATAATAATTTATATAGTTTATTGAATAAAAATATAACTAAAAATATTCAAAAAATATAAATCAAAATAAGTTTATTATTATAAATTCGTATAATAAACCCAAATAAAAGTAACCAAATGGAAAAGATGTGAAGTGTTTGTTTTTCATCAAACACACTACATTTGCCAAAACACTTGTCAAAAGCCAGATTGCGCTTTCTTTCCAGACGTGGTTTTAAAATTTCGCTGTCTTTTAGTCGATTTCATTAAAATGTAATCATTTCTAGTTTTCCAAATATATCATATAATCTAATGATAACAAGAATCTATTCTTCTATCAAAAAAAATTTCTGACATAACCACAAATCCTTAATATATTATTTGAGAAACTTTTTAATAAAGTAATTTTACCATGATGTGTTAATAACAAAAATGTCATGCTGATGTGTCAACATCACAGCGAGTTTCATGTTAAATATATAAAAAGGTTTAAGTTACTAGAATAATTACAATACATGTCACTGATATTAATTTGGTTAGAGAATACATGTCATTGATATTAATTTAGTTAGAGAATACATGCCACTGATACTAGAATAAATACATGTCACTGATATTACAATACATGTCATTGATATTAATTTTTTTAGAGAATATAATTTATTCAACTAACCAAAAAATACTATTATATTTACAAAAAAAATAATTTTTATTTCTTTCAATTTTTTATACGTTAATTTATAAATAATTTCAAATAAATATAAATAGATTTAAGTTACTACCGTAATCTCTAATATATTATTTGTTTTAAAAAATAACATTACTCGAACGTGTTATTAACATAAATATTATGCTGACGTGTAATCACTACAGTAAATTTCAAATAAATATATAAATGAGCTTAACCTATTAGAATAATTACAATTATACCATTGTTATTAATTTGATTAAAAAATTAATATATTTTATTAAACTAACAAAAAAATTTATTAAATTCGTAAAAAAATAATTATTTTTCTTTTTTTTAATTTATATATATAAAAATTAATGTTAAAATTAATTTTAAATAAAAGTTAAAATCATATAAATATTTAATTTATATTTACTAATAAAATATAATTTATAAATATTTTTCCTCGCATATAAATCTTATAGATAATTAATCTGTCAAAGAAGTTATCATAAAAAGGTATACTGAGCCGATCATTGGATAATACCCAGATCTGTAGTACAATGGGACAACTAAAGAGAGCATGATGTTCCCAAAGTTACCATTTGATAATGCCGAAGATTTTTTTTATTATAAAAGATTGCTTGGTCAAGACTTGTAACTTACCAGTTTATACCACCGTCCGAATTCAAACTACATTTATATCTAAAATCTAGATTCATCTTACATAAAATAAATATTTGTATATTATAATTAATTCATTATTTAATAAATATAAATTAATTATATGCATAATTTATTTTTAAAAATATTTGAATATAAACAAATAATATATAAATATTTTAAATTATATATATTAATTATCTATTAATCATAATATAATTTATTTTATTATCATATATTTAAATATTTATATATTTAATATTATTAATTATAGATATTATTATATAATTGAATTCAAAAAATATTGTTATAATTTATAAATTACATATCATTGATCTCGTAAAATATATTGATTTTCTAATAAAATTAACGATATATTGTAATTATTATAATAATTTAAAGGGTAATTAACTATAATAACAATATTTTAAATTTTTGTTTCAAATATATTACTAATCATTTAAATTTTCAAAAAATCACAAATTAATATTAAAATAATTAAAAACTTTTTACTAATGAAAAAAATTTAAACACTAAATTGGAAAAACTGAACACAAACATTATGTTTTAATTTTATATATAATTTATTTAAGTTAAATAATTATTTTCACATAATAATTTGTGCTATTTTTGAAATTTTAATTTTATTGTGCTAAATTTGGAAGATAAACTTAAAATGGTGATATTTTAAAGTATTAATCTAATTTAAATCTATTATATTTATTTGAAATTATTTATAAACTATCATACATGTAAACTAAAGAAATATAAATAATTATTTTTTATGAATCTAATAAAACTTTTAGTTAGTTTAATAAATATATTGATTTTCAATGAAAATATAATGATTATGTATCCAAATTAATACAAATAACATATTGTAATTATTTTAATAATTTAAACTTATTTATATATTTATTTTAAATTTATTGTGATGATGACCCGTTATTTTGGTATTTATGGATAAGGTTATTTTTTAAAATGTTCATCAAATAATATAGATATAATTATAACTATAAAATCTATTATAATTATTTGCGAAATATTATTATTTAGAATTTAAAATTTGATTATGTATATCAAAAATATTGATTATGATTTTTAACGTAATGCTAGTTTTTATTCTATTTGAATAATTAATTATTTATTTGCAAAATATATTTTATTCGTAAAAATATTAGAAACAATAATTTTTTTTCTTATTTAAATAACAAATATTTATATTTTAAAATATAAAATTTATAATATATACTAACATGTTATAATTAACTATTTTTATATATTTAGTTTAAAAAATAAAAAATATTTTTTTTTTAACATAATTAATTACTTTTTATTAATTTAATAAAATATATTTATTACCAGATAATAACAACTGATATTATTGTAAATAATAGATATTATTATAAATAAAGGATAAAATTGTGCTCCAAAAATGCTTATCCATTAATATATCATGGATACGTTGCAAATTTCATACCCTTTTTGTTCGGAATGAGCCTAATAATTTTTTTTACTTTGAGGTAAAAATGATGAGATAGATTTGGACCGTAATAGGCCTAAATATTTTATAACTAATTAAGCTGACGTAAATCCACCGTCCAGGATATGAAACCATAGCCGTCAGATTTGGGATTTACGAGGGCGGAAGATTCATCTCCACCGTTATTCGGTTCGTCAGTTTCATTAATTTTTATCTTTTTAACTCGGTAAAATTTGTTCTTTTAAACTTGTAAATCTCTCTTCGCATTTGCAACACAGTAGTAGCTCCTCAGTTCTGTACATCTTCTACGTCCCTTCCCTTAAACAAATTTTTTCACCTGCTTCGTCGATTCGCCATCGAAGCTGTGTAACGCATTCATTATCTTGTTCTCTCTCTATCATCGGAATTTTTTTGAGTTTCCAGAAACTTTCATCCAAGGTCTTCGTTTCTGATCTTTCGCTAATGCTAAACTAGTTTCACGCTTTTTGCTCCAAGCCGAGATTCGCATTTCGGCTTCCTATATCGATGTATTGGTACAAATCCGTTTGTCTCTTCCTATTGCTATACTTCCTGCTCCTCGGATCTGATTGTGATCTATCTCTCGATTTCTCCTTTTTTCGTTAGTGATTTAGGATTTTGGGGTTTTGTGTAGGTAGTTACGATGCGTTTCTGCTTGTTTAGTTAAATCTGAAGTTTGCGATGTAATTTATACTCTTCGGTGTTGGATTTCAGATTTCTTCCATGGAATCTCTCCATCTGTTGCGTGCGGGATACTTCCCTATATTAGCGTTGCTATTGTGATTATTGAAGAACTGGATCTACATTGATTTTCCTGGCTTTGCTTTTTGAGGAGGAGAGGAGAAAAATGGCAAAGATGATAAACAAGACACTTGTACTAACCTATATCTACTTACTGATCTACATTCTACTCTCTTCTGGAGTTATACTGTACAACAAGGTGATTTTAGAGGCTACTTTACTTTGCAGTAACGTATCTGATCTTTATGCAGATCTTTATATAGTTTCTGTATCTGTTGGTTTTTGCATGTCGTAGGTTGCATCTCTGAAACTAGTGAGGTTTGAATCGAATGTTATGCATATGAAATGAAACATGAAACGGACACAGCTTTGTGCCAGAGAATTTTCTTTATACTCTTTGTTACTGACTATATTTATTTCTTGTCTGATTTGTATCTATCGTTTTTGGCTTTCGTTTGCAGTGGGTTCTATCTCCGAAATACTTCAATTTTCCACTTCCTATAACATTGACTATGATCCATATGGGATTTTCTGGATTTGTGGCCTTCCTTCTTGTTCGAGTATTCAAGGTATTCTAAACTCATAGAACAGCATTTACCCTTCTATATAAGGGAACGTTACGTATGTCCATCTGTTTTTAGTATGCTTCATGCTCATCTATGCGCAGTTTCTTATCTGCCACATTTGACCCTTTTTGGATTTCTTCTTTTCTAATGTAGGTTGTCTCTCCTGTTAAAATGACATTCGAAATGTAAGGCATCGTACTACATATTTCCTCCATTTCTAGTATTATTTCCATCATCTCTTTCTTTCTTTATACATATTTTCCTGGATTCCAGATATGTGACCTGTGTGGTACCTATAAGCGCATTCTTTGCATCCAGCCTCTGGTAAGTCTTTGTTCCATGTACAGTGAGACATATTAGGTTATAGATGCTCTTTATCCACAGTTCATTTCAAAGGCTGAATTTCCCATTGCTCGTCTTACCTGACCTCTGAACTTTCTCTTGAATTTTACTCCCTTTTGTAGGTTTGGAAATACTGCATATTTGCACATTTCAGTTGCCTTCATACAGATGCTCAAAGCACTAAGTATGTGAAAACACAAACCTTTCTTTTCGCTCAAAACCTATATTACTATATGAATCTTGGATCATGTTGCAAAGCTTAACACGTGCATATGGAATGACAGTGCCGGTAGCAACATTTCTCATGGCCGTTGTTTGTGGCACTGACAAAGCAAGGTGTGACGTGTTCACGAATATGCTGCTGGTCAGTGTTGGAGTTGTGGTATCCTCCTATGGGGAAATTAATTTCAATATAATTGGGACAGTCTACCAGGTCATGGGCATCTTTGCTGAAGCACTTAGACTGGTGCTAACTCAAGTGCTTCTTCAGAAAAAGGGCTTGACATTAAACCCAGTCACCAGCTTATACTATATAGCTCCGTGCAGGTACACGATCCTGAAACTTGTATCCATTTCTAATACTTCCTCAAATTGATTTGACCTCTCAATCTTTGTTTGTCTGACATTGTATTAGGTTGCATGTTTGTCAACATCATGAATGATTTCTTGCTAGATGCAAAGAATATCGTCTATTACACACTAAACATGCAGTGTTTTCCTTGATTTTGTGCAGCTTTGTTTTCCTGTCCTTGCCTTGGTATGTACTGGAGAAACCAACTATGGAAGTGTCACAGATTCAATTCAACTTCTGGATCTTTTTCTCCAATGCCATGTGTGCACTGGCCTTAAACTTCTCCATATTCTTAGTAATCGGAAGAACAGGAGCGGTAACCATCAGGGTTGCTGGCGTTCTCAAAGACTGGATTCTCATAGCCCTCTCCACTGTCATATTTCCCGAGTCCACAATCACTGGTCTGAACATTATTGGCTACGCAATAGGTTTGTTTCTTGTTTTCATTACAAAATTGGAAAAGCTCTTAAATTATCATATGCATTGTTTAATAATCTATCTTTTTTTGGACGCAGCACTCTGTGGTGTTGTAATGTACAATTACATAAAAATAAAGGACGTAAGCGCGAATCAGCCAACCACCGACAGCCTCCCAGATCGAATCACAAAGGTCCAGCCCTTTAATAATCTGTTTGTTAAATTGAACATTTTTCATTCATTAGCTTCTTGTCATGAAGAGTATAAAAAGGGGTGTTCAATCTGGGTTTAAGTTTAGTGTTTTTTCAAGACTTACAAATTATAGTTTAGAGATGGTGAGCAATCACACCTACATGTATTCATATGGATCTGTCCAAACAATTGAGCAGGATTGGAAAGAGAAAAGATCGTCAGATGGGGAGAGCCCTAGAGGAGGAGTGGAACTTAACGATGAGGAAGCTCCTCTGATAACATCAAGATTGTCACATATCGGGCGGACTCAGCTCGGAAACCATACAGCCGCCGTCTGAGCAACCGTACAGATGAGAAGGAGACACCTTCTGCTTGTTTCACTTGTCAGGTGAAAATGTCTTTTATCTCTGTTGAAACGCAAACCTTTTAAATAGATTTTACCTCGGATTACTTAACAATGTTTAGTTCTTTAAAAAAAAAGAAAACGCAATTGGCAAAATTATTTGTAGGGTCTCTTAAACTTAATGTTTTCACCAGACGCATCGGCTTGGAGAGGCCCACTTGGTTTTAAATGATCTAGACAGTTCTGACCTCTGAGTCTGTGATTTGATTTTGTTATAATCGAGTTTGGTGTTACAAAGCGGTGATAAGTTAAAAGAATGATGATATTATACAAACTACTATTAAAAAAACTGAAGAAAAGGTTTTCCTAAGTGAAAGAGGTGAGAAACTGAAGAAACTGGGATGACGAGGTAGAAGAACTGATAAATTCTTGAAAGTAAGAACACAAAAGTAATTAGAAAAAAAATTTCATGAAAGTAAAATAATACAATTCATTAATTTGTATAAAGAATGAAATTTAATTTTTAAAACTAATACAGAAATAATACATTAAAAATAAATGTTAATTTTTTAATTTTAAAACATTTATGTATATTAATAATGTTTAAAAATTTTATTAGTGGTTTTTACTAATTTCGAGCGTTCGATAAGAGTGAGTTATTCAATCTCCGATTTGGTGATTTCTAAGTTTCAATTAGTAGAAATTCAAAATTTATTGGCTTCCTTACCAAATTGAAAAGTGACACAACAATGAAATTGAAAAGTGACACAACATTGAAACTGAAAAGTGACACACAACAATAAAGAGGAGAGGAGTCTTACTTATGACTAAGATGGCTGAAGGAAACTTTTGACCAAGACAGAAGATTACAACATGTGCTATGGTGTTCTGCTTGTTGATTGACTTGGATCTTTCATATTCTTCCATAAAATATCGGTTATTATATTAATGAAAAAAATAATATGCCATTATATTTGATTAATATGTTATATATATTATATTATATGTTTATTATATAAAATAAATTTTATTTATATTTTATATATTTAAACTATTAAAATTATATATTTCAATTTATAATATTTTATATTTATATTTTGGAATTAAATTATAAAACAAACTATATTTGATACGGTTATATATTAAAAATAATAAATTTCTATATAATACATTTTTTTAAACATTATTTTTTGTATGTTTTTGTCTATTTTTGTAAAAATAAACCTTATTTTTAATTATTAATTTTTTAATAATTGGATTTTGATTAAAATATGAAAACTCAATCAATATATAAAAGTATAAATTGTTGTTTTGAAATAATTTTTAACAATCATAATTTTAATTTTTAATTTAAATTTAGTTAGAGTCTCCACTCCGACCTCTGGCTTCCGTTTCTAACTCTAACTTCTGCTTCTAACTCTAACTTCCGCTTCTAACTCTAACTTCCGCTTCTAACTTTAATTTCCGCTTCGAACTCTAACTTTCAGTTCTAACTCTAACTTCCGATTCTAACTCTAACTTCCGATTCTAACTTTAACTTTCGTTTAAACTCCACCTCCCAACTCACACCTTCTGCTA
The DNA here is from genome assembly GCA_018901935.1 of Pugionium cornutum. Lineage (NCBI taxonomy): Eukaryota > Viridiplantae > Streptophyta > Magnoliopsida > Brassicales > Brassicaceae > Pugionium > Pugionium cornutum. The sequence continues at coordinate 26,053,524 of CM032156.1, read as the reverse complement.
TTGAACCTGTTCCGGCTTTCGTTTCAACTACTTTCGATTATGTTTTTTTTGAATAATATTTTAAAATTGAATTGTTAAAATTATGTTTCCAATTTAACACAAACTAAAACTATAAAAAAATTCCAAATAATTATGTAAAAATATTTATTTATTTTAAATAATTTATACATAAATTTAAAACATTATATTTAGATTTTTTTTCCAATTTTAGGTTTAATTTTTATTATATCTTAATTTTAAACTAGATAATTTTTCCGTGCCTTACGTGAGTATAACATATTTAAACATGGATTATTATTGCATTTGATTATGATATTATATGCATTATATTACATATTTATTATATAAGAAAAAATTATTTATGTTTTATGTATTTAAAACTACTAAAATTATTATTTTTTAATTTGTAATATATTTATGTTTTTAACATATATTTAAACTATTTTGGTACGATTGTATATTAAAACCATGGATTTATATATAATACACTTTTTAACCATTAGTTTATATATTTTGATTATTTTTGTAAAATTAAATTTTATTTTTTAATACTAATTTCTTAAATTATCGATTACATAATTGGATGTTGATTAAAACATGAACAACATGTACAAGTAATAATCATGATTGAAAAAATATAAATTGTTTATCGTGATTTGTCAAACCAAATTAATTACTTAAAATAACTATAAATACATAAAACTTGAATAAAATCATAAAACTAAAAACATACATGGTATTAAAATTTTTTTGTAAACTCACTTCTAATTTAATATATATGATTTACTTTATTTTTTAAAATAAATTTATGTTTAAAATTAACATGTCACATTTGAATAAACGTCATATTATAGTTTGTTTTTTTTTTCTAAACTCACTTTTAATTTAATATATATGATTTAATTTATTTTTAAAAATAAATTTATGTTTAAATTATCATATCATATTTGATTAATTTATTTTAAAAAAAATAAATTTATATTTAAAATTGTCATGTTATATTTGACTAATCTTTATATCATATTTTTTTATAGTGTCATTTTTTCTAATGAAATGTTATCATTTTTTTACAATGTCATTTTTTCAAGATGTTATCATTTCTAATGATATTTTATCATTTAAAACTCTTTTTTCATGTTAAAAAAATTTATGATTAATATAAATTTAAATTAATAATGTTAATATGAAACCAAAACTAAAATGTGTTTTTTTTACACTATGTCAATTGCAACGTGGATGGTTTCTAATTTTAAAATTTCGATTAAAAAGTTGAAGTTATTAGAAAATGTTTATGTGGAATATAGCTTGCAAAAATTAGTTAACGAAACATTTTATATGGATTTTCTAATATAATAGTTATCTGAGAAATTTTTTAAAAATAATAAGATTTATTTAAGATAATTTTTTATACTATAATATGGGTCCTGGATATTTCAAATACGCCTCTGTCGACACAATAATACAATGAAGATAATTGTAATGGTCCAGACGCATAATCATCTTCAATCTTCATAAAGGAAGGAGAAATCCAATCCACATGTTTTGTCTCTTCAAAAACTCTCTGATTAAAACAAAATTGAACAAAGCTATTTTTTGTCTTTTATATCTTTGTAATGTTTACAAAAGAATACGACCTTTTGGACTTTGGCAACTGTACCAAATATATACAAAGAAATCTAGTTTTTACATATATATATAAATATAAATCCTCGAGCATCCCGGATTCAAATTTCAGAATAAATCGACACTTTTTTTTTACATTACTAAGAGCTTTTGTAGTTGTGATGATGAACCCATATCGTTCAATAATCTCTGGTACAACTGCAACAACAACAACACCAAACACTATAAGCTTGTTTTGGATTAACAGTGAAGAAAAGATAAAAGACCAATTAATACATTACTTGTTTAAATAGAGATGAATCGCCATGTGATTTTCTTAGCTCAACCACACTGAGCGACGTTATTATCTCGAAAACCTCAGCTGTTACTGATAACCCGCCTTGTCCTTTTCGAGTGCTTTCTTCTTTTATTGCTTTTAACTGGAGCAACGTCACTTTCTCAGCCTTAGAAACCACTTTAATTAATTGCAACATCTCATCAAGTAGTAGACAAGAACACTAAGAGACGAAAAGAGAGACTCTCACCATTGTTTGTTTCTTCTGTACGCAGAAATCCATCTCTATAAGGATTCTTTTGATTCTCTCCAACACATCTATGACTAATCTATTTGACGTGAATCTAATCTGCCTCTCTGATATATTCTGTTTCAGTGCACAAAACGTTTAATTTTAAGCATACGACAATCTTGAAACAGAGTGTATCGCTTACCTCTTTCTCGAATAAACCGGAGAGGTCGAGAAACGATGACATTCCAATCAACTGAAACGCATTAATGACTGTTGGCGAATCAGGGATCTTCTCTTCTTCGGATCCCTTCATCTTAAAGGAGAAAAAAAACAGGACTTTGAGAAAGGAAATACACTTTATCCAAATTCATAAGGACCAACATGATGATGAGAGGTAAATATTCTTACATCTTCTTGGATTGAGGATGCATCATCATCATCATCATCATCATCATCATCGCACTTTGAAGGAGTGTATTCCTGTTTGAACCAATCACTGGATTTAATACCTGCTATTGTCAACCTCGTGATTGGATTTGGATCGAGCATTCTCTTGATCATGGTTTTAGCACCCAGTGATATCCATCTAGGTATTGGAGGGTCTCCTTTGAATATCTGGAATATGATAACTTTGTGTTTTTGTGTCTTCAAAAACATAAAACTAAAAGACCAATAAGAGAGCAGTACCTTCCGGCAGAGTACCGCAAGGTTTGTATCATCAAAAGGGAGACATCCCGTAAGAATAGCATACAAGATTACTCCACACGACCATATATCTGATGCTGCACCATCATACCCCTTGTTGGCAAGAACCTCAGGCGCCACGTAGTTAGGACTTCCACAGGTTGTATGTAGCAACCCATCTTCCTAACATGTCAAAACCCAAAAACAATGTTGGACACATTATAATGATCATATATATATATATATATTAGTATTGGTAAGTACCCTAAAATGCTGGGGCAGAGCACTAAGGCCAAAATCAGTGATCTTAATGTGCCCCTTTGCATCAAGAAGAACATTCTCTAGCTGCAGCGAGCAAGTGAAATTTGATATCAGAACATGTGGCCAATACTAGAGACAAAAGTATGGACCAAGAAAACTTGTAAAACACAGACCTTGAGATCCCTGTGAAAAATTCCCTTGCTATGACAGTAGCTAATTCCATCAATCAACTGCTGAAACATTTTTCTTCCCTCTGTTTCCAAAAGCTTTCCTTTGGAGACCTGAGACATTAGAGCATACCTTTAGTTTAAAGATTAAAGTATAAAAACAAACCTTTTGTAACTAACAAAAACTGTCACCGCAGCAAACAAGAATCTTACAATTCTATCAAATAAGTCTCCTCCAGTGATACATTCCAGGACCATATAAATCTTGGTTTTGCTAGCCAAGACCTACAAGTGAAAAAAAAAAAGGCAATTAAAGACAGTAAAAATCTGTTTAAGGGTCAAAAAAAAACTTGCAAACACTAAATTAGGAAGAACAAAAGTCTTCTAGATCGTTAAAGAAATTCCCATTATGTAGCAAAAAAATAAAATAAATCGTGGACCAAACCAAGTCTCTGTTTATTCAACTCTTAGTGGTTGCTTGCGAGAAAAGCAATCTTTAATATCGGTGAATAATAATTGAGTTGGAAAAATTCAGACGTTAATAACAATCGTTCCTACGAGGTTTGAAAAAACATCAAAGTGGGTTTACGTAACTTAAGTGTTGAAACGAGTTTTATTGGATTATTTTACACACTTATTGATTTATTAAATTCTTATGAGTTTTAGATGTCACATGACAAGACTGGACATTTTTTATGAGGCAATAGTGATGATTGAAAGGGTCAATTTTTGGGACCGACCTCATAATTGAATTAGTCAGAGTCAGCAAATCTATCGTCAGCCAATTAATGACCAAGACTCAGGAGGAATAAATATATAAATAATCATTAAATTAATTAATTATACGTTAAGCGTGCAATTAGCAACGTGAAAAAAAACAATCAACACATTCAGAATGGAATTAATTAATCAAAATGACTTTTTCAGATGTTTAATGTTTAATCCTTTCTAATAATTGATAAGAAGAAAAGAAAAATTAATAGAGGGTTGAAAATTTTGTCCGTACACAACCACCATCACCACCCCATATGAAAAATAATTATTAAAATATTAAATTTTTGTATTTAAACTATTTAAATATTAAATTTTTGTATTTAAACCATTTAAATATTAAATTTTTAATAAAACATTTAAATAACAATATATATTTAAATGCATCGATTTATATATATAATTAATAAACATTAGCACCAAAAATAACACTATCACTGATTTAAATATACAATTATATATCTAAATCGATGTATTTAATTATAGATCATTATTTAAATGGTTTATTGAAAAATTTAATATTTAAATAGTTTATTAAAAAATTCAATATTTAAATAGTTTATTAAAAAATTTAATATTTAAATAGTTTAAACACAAAAATTCAGTATTTTAATAAACATTTCCTCTTCCCCGTGTTTTTTTTTAATATCAAATCATACACAAAATCTGATACCCAAATAAGATAATATAAAGTTGGATCCAAATACGATTTGTTTAAGTAATAATTGGGTAACAACAAAGATTTCAATCATTACAATAATCAAAAGTTTCTGCAATTAAATCTATGCAACAATGGAATCTAACAATCAAGAACGTTACCTCATGTAATCTGACAATGTTTGGATGCTTTAAAACTTTCAATGTGCGGATCTCTAATTTAATCTGTAAAATCTCAAATCGAGAGAGTTAGATCCGCCATTAATCAACGAAGAAGAAACGATTCGAATTGAGAAAACAAATGATAGCGAGAGATAGAGAGTAAAACCTGAAGGGAGACGTTGAGACGAGTAATACGAGACTTGTCGATGATTTTGACGGCGAAGGATTCGCCTGTAACAGTATCTCTGGCGAATTTGACTTTCGCAAAATTCCCTTCCCCAAGCGTTTCCCCAAGCTCGTATTTCCCAACACGCGTTCCCTTCGTCACCATCCAAACACCCGAAAAGAAAGAAAAAAATTCGATCCGATCCGATCCAATCCGATCAAATAAATTTTGATTCCGAGATTATAAAAAAGTATCTAAATCGAACAATTGCTCCCAGTTTTCTCTGATCCGATTAGGTCGTGCAAGCAATTATCGTTGAATTGAGAAAAGGAGACTAATAAGGTACCGTTGGATTGCGATGTATGTATAAATGCGTAGATATATGTATAAGATTGAAATTGGAAGAGAAGAAGAGAAGAAATGGTAGCTGGATTTGGAGAGAAGAACACGCCACTATTCTTTGCTTCTTCTCTGCATTTTCAAATTGATTATTTGTTTTGAGGAAACGAAATATCCTTAATTAAACACAGAAAAAGAAACTTCTATGACAATATTTCTGTACAGAATAAACTATTTATGTTTTATTCATACTTTTGTCAACAGTTTTATGTGTATTTTTATATATTATCGTTTTCACCGTCTTTATATATTATCTACAACACTATTCTATTTCGAGAAAAAAAAAAGTAAGAACAATTGTTGCCCCACCTTTATATTTAGTAATTATTGGATTAATAAATATATATATTATGTTTATAACCACACTATAATTATTAACTAAATATAATGTTATTTTAGTAATTACCGTAAAATATTATTATTTAACATTTGAAATCTGATTATGTGTAAAAAATATTGATTATTATTTATATTTGAATGATTAATGATTTCTATGCAAAATATATTTTACTTATAAAATATTAGAAATGATAATTTTTTTTACTTAAATAAAAAATATCCATGTTTTGATATATTAAATTTATAAATATACTAATTAAACTAATCTATTTTATATGAATGATTAATGATTCTATTTTTGTTTTTAAATGATCAAAAATATGATAGAAAAATATAATGATTAAGCATAAATAATATGATATGATACATGATTAGTAGGAGGTAGTGGATAAATTTTGGCTTTTTAATCTTAATGAATTAATAAAAACTTGAATATTTATAATGACAAATCTAGTAATATAATACATGAATATTTTACATGGTTAGTTTACAAAATGTATGTTGTTTAAAATATTTTTAAGATTGGGTTTTTTATATTTTCAAATAATACAAATATATACAAACCATTTATAGAATTTGTAATTTTAATTTTTAAAATCAAATAAGATCCAGAAAAATATTAGATGCAATTGTAACATAATGGTAATAGTTATACAAATTGTATTAACAAAGAAATAACACAAACGATGACAAAAATAATAATAATACAAACATCTATAATTATTCAAATTTTTAAGAAATCCAATTAGATATAGATAGTAACTAAACTTTAGATTCCTCTATTTGAATCTACCATAACTTTACCATAACTTTCCGGTAACCAAATAGTAATAAGTGACACAGAGCTGACCATAGGTTAACTAACATGTGAAGCAAGGATTTCATTATTTCAAACACATAAAAATATAATTTTTGAAGGGCATCATGTTTTAATAAATTTATTTGATGTAGTGGTTATACGTTTTTGGTAAAGTCTTGTTTTAATAGTATGGTCCCGTGTTTTTTGACAAATTAATTTATTGATTGTTCAAAAATCTCATTAACACAATTTTATTTCTTGTTTTTCATAATGTTAATTTCTTTTAAAATAGTATATGAGACAAATTATGTGAAAATTAATCTATTTGTAAAAAATTTAGTTTCCTTTATTTGTTGTTGCCATTGAGAAGTTTTTTTCATCTTCTTTTTCTTTCATTCCTTCGAGGTTCCAAACCTGATTTTTCATAGTACTTTTAATTTTAAGATACTTAATTGTCGATATTTGCTATTTTATTTTGTTATTCATGTAAGTTTTTCTTTTCTATTTTCTTTTAGTTTTGTTCTTTTTTCTCTTAACAAAATCAAACACATGGATCGTTTATCGCATATTACAAATAATTCTAACTAGATTCATACCCATGCTATGCGTGGGGAAAAACTATTCGTAAATTATATTTTATTATTAAATATAAATTAAATATTTATATAATTCTAACTTTTATTTAAAATTCCTTTTAATATTAATTTTTATATATAAAAATTAAGAAAAGAAAAATAATTATTTTTTACAAATTTAATACTATTTATTTCTGTTAGTTTAATAAAATATATTAATTATCTAACCAAATTAATAACAATAATATAATTATAATTATTCTAATAAGTTAAGCATATTTATATATCTTATATATATTAAAGTAGAAGCACTAGAAATAAAATTTGCTGAGGTGTTATCACCACATTTACTCTCGACAGTTTTACTATTTAATTTAAATCAAAAATCTAAATTAATTAGTCTATTAGACAAACATCCTAATTAGATAACTTAATTGTTTAGTTTAATAGTACATGAGTTTCCAAACAAAAAATATGTTTGTTATTGAAACTCATTTATTATTTGAAAAACAAACTTAATTATTTCGTATAATTATGACCGATTAAAATATAAAAATTGTATCAATCTATTAAATATTTGTATATATTCAAAAATTTAATATTCCCACAATAAAAATTTAAACTGCAAAAAATAAAAATTATATCTCATATTTATTATTTTTTAATATCCCTATTAATAGCTCATATGTTATATATATACTAAAAATAAGTATTGGGATATTAATAAAATTTTATTTAATTAATAAAATTTAAATATTAAATAGCAAATGTATTCTTCTAGCTACTACTGCCATATATCCTGACAACTAAGAATCCAATAATAGACACAGAAAGCCATCATACAATACTAATGAAATCAACATGCCCAAAATGGCAGAGTAAATATTCAAAGTGTAAATTCTAAGCTGAAATGAAAAATAATAAAATAGTATTCCTTTCTTCCCACCGAATTGATTGAACAGGGTCCAGCTGTTAGATGCTTCTATGCTACCCAAAGATGAATAAAAGTTGTTTGGGCTTTCCGGAGAGCATTCGATAAGCAGAGGCCACTAACAGAAAATTCAATCTCACGAAAAATAGAGCTTATGAGAGCTCTTACATTTGACCAACTCCAACGCTGTCAAAGAAACTACACACTAATATAAGTCAAACTCAGTACTCTGACATGAGGAGCTGAAATATGCAATCTTGATAAATGAACGTGAACAAAATGGTTCCATTGGGAACAGCTAATTTGAGATAGTATCAACGTACTGTCCGGAAACAGACGCATGTTCGAGTGACAATTTTACAGAAAGCGCGGAGATGAGAGATACTCTGAAGTTTGTTTCACAAGAACGATCTGCGACTTGATGAAGAAATGTAATATAAAAGCACATGGATACCAGAAAAGATACTAGGGTTGTTTCAAAACTCGAATATCTCATTGAACCTTCGTATACAGATCACAATCCCGATCACCACCTTCACCTTATTTACCTTATATTGTACAATCACTCAAACAAGAAAAATTGGAGTGCAACAGCTATAACAGTGGACATTAAATCTGGGTGTTCACCTCGAGGATGTTGTTGCAAATGGTGGCTACGACGGCCTTAGCAGCATGAACATTTTCTCCAGCAATTATTGTGAGGTTTGTTATTATCGGCTTCGAATTGAAAGTGAGCTCGGAGAGTGCCGACTTGTACTGGTTCACAAGCTCGTAATGTGGATGAACAGGCTGTGGCTGGTAAGCCTCTCGGCTTGGATCACTGGCAATACTACTCTCCGTTTCTCTACCACCAATTCGAAATCTTGACGACGCCGGTGGAACTGCCACGGCGGTACCGAGTGTTCTCTGCGTCGAAAACTGCCGCGCGTTCGAATTTACAGGCCGGATTGAATCCTCGGTGATCCTGGGTTTCTTCATCGGGCCTGGATCTCTAGATCAATCAAACGGTCTACGCGAATTCTCCATTTCAAGAATGATACAACACAAAAATGCAAAAATGAAACTAACCTAATTGGCAAAATCGATTGCTATAACAACAAATCGTGGTAAGAGGGAACCAGAGCATTACAGCAAATTCAGCAATCAGTAACTTGAAATACAAAAAAAAAATAGAAAAAATTAAGTTACAATCTACGACTAAGATGTATAACACGAAGAGAAGGAGAAAACGGAGAGGATAGGAATGCTTTGAATTCGGCAAAAATGGCAGAGATTTGGACAAACACCGATCAATTAGGGTTGAGAATTGGGGATTTTATGGAGACGGGAGAAAAAGTTAACGCCGGTACTATAAGGCCTATGATCCATATTATGAGGCCCATTATCAAAATGGTTAATACCCACAGTGTACTAAACAACACAAAAGATTATTTCGGTTTGGTATAGAAGATATTTATACATCGAACCAAATTGATTCGTATTACCAAAATTAACCGTATCATACAATAACAATGCAAAATGTTAATTTGGATTAAACCAAACTCTATGGGATACCAAACGATCTAAATTTCAGTTAGATTTTTGTTTGCCTTTTTTGCTTTTCAAATAACTTTGAATGAATTCACCAATATAAAATAAAAATTGAATAATACCTTAAAATAATATTTTTAAAAGTTTTTTTAAATCTAATATCGTAAAACTAAAATTCCAAAAATAACATATATAATTATATAAAAATACTTATTTAGTATAAATAAATTATACATAAACTTAAACTATTATATTTAGATTTATTTTTTCTAATTTAAAATTTAATTTTTTTATATTAAAATATAGTTTTAATGTATTTTAATATTCAATTTGTTCTATTATTAAAAATTTAAACTAATGATACTATTTTTAAAATAAGAATTTAAAAAACTATTATTTTAACGAATTGTCCCATAAAATTTAATATCATAACCAATAAAAAAATAGTGAAATGCGCAATCAAATCACATGTAAAAGAATAAACTAAAATAAACAATACGAAAAAATTTCAGCATCATCATTTTCATATTGTAAGAAAGTAATAATTTATTTATATAGTGAAGAATACTTATAATCATTTTCTTTTTTCTTTTTGTTTTACTTTTCTCTTTTTTTTATGATATTTTTTACTTTCTTGTCCAATGGTATAAAATATCTTATCATTTTAAAACGTATTTGAAATCTAATAATTTTATTTTAATATTATATTTTTCAGATTTAAATTATTAGCGAAAAGAATTAGATTATACAAATAACGATACTAAAATGAAATTAAAAAAACCAAAATCGAATTGAACACAACAGAATATAAGACAGTTTGCGAAAGAGAACAATATAAAAGGAAAAAGAAAAAGAGAAAGATTAAGCTACAGAGTTTATACAAATAACGACACACTAAAATGAAATTTAAAAAAAAAAACATGTTACAAATCTAAGGAAACGTATTAGCTTTTACTTATACATTGACCAGTTCGAGGCAACATCTCAAATGCCCTTAATTTATAAAAAACAAACACTCATACTCCTCATTAATCTACATACCTCCATAAATGTAAACTTCCAAAACTACCCTTAATGAAAACACTTCTTTTCTTTTTTTTTTCTTTAATTTATTTAACTTATAATTAAAAAAAACAAAAATTCAAAAATTCAAAAATTCTCTCCATTCTCTCTCCTCTCACGCGATCGAGCTCCTCTCTCTCCTCTCTCACGCGGCCGACGACATCAGCTTCTCCAATCGCCATTTTCTTCTCCTCTTCTTCTCTGTCGCCATTGAATTCGATCCTCCAACTCGCCATAGACGCCGCCACGATCTTGAACAAATCCTCAACCAAATTAAGGTTTACATTTAGAAAGATTTGTGCAAAAATGATTTATTTGTAAATTTAAGATAAAAACCACTATTTTGATCCACATTGAAGTTATAATTACGTTGTATGGGTTGATCTCGAACGCATTACTATGAGATGTATTGTGGATGTTGAATTTTAGCGAATCGTTTGGAATTAAGAAAGATTTGAGGCCAAAATCATTGTACAGTCGTAGGAGAACTAAGTAGAACTGGGTATTACTAGAACTTACGGGATGAAGATAGTAAAACTACTAGAACAAGTAAAACTACTAACACTAGTATTACTGATGAGGAAAGTAAAACTAGTAGAACTAGTATTACTAAAAAGAAAAATAAAACTAGTAACACTGGTATTACTGATGAGGAAAGTAAAACTAGTAAAACTGGTATTACTGACGACAGTATTAAATAAGTATTACAAAAAAAAGTAAAACTAGTAGAACTGGTATTACTAAAAGGAATCTGGTAATGAATATTTGGTAGATAAAAATGTATTACTAGTAGAACTAGTATTACTGAATGAACTTGCTAACTCTTTTATATATTCTTCTGTAGGAGACAATGAGCAAGAACGTAACCATACATTTTGACTACGGGGAATTTGTTTCAAAGGATTGTATATGGAATTCGAAAGGTCGTATCTACGCTATAATGTTTAAGAATACAAGTGCGGAGGATATAACGTTGGCGATGTTAGAAGCTAGCATATGCAGGAAGATTGCGACAGATGAAAGTAGGACGAAGTTAAAATTGAGTTACATTCCATTGTTAGTGGGAGCTCAAATACCATCAGTTATTATCGATGATGAGGATGTGTCTGTTTATCTAGATACCATGGATAATGAGAAGCATAGATGTATTTTGTACGTGGAAGTCATCACAACAGATCATTACTTGGAGCAATTTTCAAAAGTGGGCCGAGATAGTTCGTGTGGTCTGAACTATAACGTCTTGCATTCAACAGATGAGGAAATTAATGCATGTGCCATTGTACCTTACGTAGGTGGAGCAGAACAACGTGATGGCGAAAATGATGAGGATGGTACTAGAGATGGAGAGAATGTACGATATGGTACATATATGGGTAACGAGTTTGATAGTTCAGCTATGCATGATAACTATGTTGAGATTCCATATGATAGTCAGTTTATAGATGCATGGGAAGACGGTATGGGTATTGTGGTCGGACAAGAGTTTACAACGAAGCATGCATTGCAAGATTTGGTGGACAGAGCCGCATTTGAGAATTGTTTTAGGTTTACGATAAAAAAATCTGACAAAACAAGATTAGTTTTACAATATCGTCAAGGAAGCAGTAAATGGCGTTTACGAGCTGCGAAGATTGGAAGGTCAGATTATTTCTCGATTAGAACTTACAACAACATGCATACATGCTCTCGGGCTAGTTCGAGTACAAGCAACAGTAAAAGAAAAGGCACACCAAGATTAGTTGCAGATGTTTTGCATGCAGATTTTCCAGGACAATTGCACACCCCTACATCTAAAAGTCTTGTATCTCTCGTTCAAGGTAAATTTGGTGTGAAAGTATCATATTCGACAGCGTGGAGAGGGATAAAGAAAGCTCTTACTGATGTTCGTGGTACTCCAACAGAAAGTTATGAGGTTTTGTACCAGTATTTGTATATGTTGGAAAAGGTTAATCATGGTACAGTAACAAGAGTGAAATTGGACGAAGCAACAAAATTCAAATATCTATTTATCGCATTGGGAGCTTGCATCGAAGGGTTTCAATGCATGAGGAAAGTGATAACGGTGGATGCAACTTTTCTTAAGAATGGATATGGTGGTGTCCTAATTTTTGCGACAGCTCAAGATCCTAATTGTCACCACTATCCCATAGCCTTTGGGGTACTTGATGGCGAGAACTACGCAAGTTGGACATGGTTTTTTGAAAGCCTGAAAATCGTTGTTCCCGACTCTTCAGATTTGGTATTTATGAGTGACAGAAATGCAAGTCTCATCAAGACAATTACTGAAGTTTACCCGAACGCGCATCATGGATATTGCATATGGCATTTGTCTCAAAATGTGAAAGGGCACGTTTCTAACGTAAACAAAGACGTAGTTGCTTGGAAATTCATGGAGTGTTGTAAGATATATACAGAGGCTGAGTTCATGCGGGTTTATGGTGAATTTAGGTCTAGATATCCTTCTGCAGCCAAGTATTTAGATGAAACAGCTGATGTTAAACATTGGGCGAGGTGTTATTTCCCAGGCGAAAGGTACGACATATACACAAGTAACTGTGCGAAGTCATTGAACAATGCATTTTTGAACTGTAGGAAGTATCCCTTACTACCTATGATTGATGTGATTATCTCAAAAATCTCTGAATGGTTTAACAAGCATAGGAAAGATGCAGTTTCTGGATCGGACTACCATAAACTAGTGCCTTTTGTGGAGAATTTAGTTCACAATACATGTAAAAAGGCAGCTGTCTTAACTTTGACGGAGCTAAACAGTTTCGAGTTAGAGTACGCTGTGAACGGAAGTGATGGAAAGACGTACTTGGTGAATTTGATAAGGAAAACTTGCAGATGTAAACGTTTTGATATCGACAAGTACCCTTGCGTACATGCAACAACCGCTGTCATGGAATACATGAAGCGTGAAGATAGAGCATGGGATATCGTTTTTCATGATTTATGCTCAAAGTATTATTCCGTGGAGTTGTGGGCACTAGCATATAGCAGGACAATTTATGTAGTTCTTGATAAGTTTGAGTGGAATATCCCGGATTACATCAAAGAATTGCAAATTATGCCTCCAAACTATAACAATAAAAAAGGAAGAAGGAGATTAAAGAGATTTCCATCTACGGGAGAACGCCGCAAACGGACTAATAATAGAAGGGTGCCAAGACGGAATTTGTCATATTGATTATTTGGTAACGCTAATAGTGTATGAGTAATTGTATTTTTCATTACGTTATTTCTGAACATTTGTAAAAGACAACTTTCTGTTTTGGAGAACTACGTAACACTAGGTTGTACTACTATCATATCGGAACACTAGGTAACATTGGTATTACTCAACCTATGAAGTAAAACTACGTAACACTCGTATTACTGTTATTCAAAACTTATAAATAATGAATTCAATTTGATTTCACAAATTTATCACAAAACAAACATAAAAGTTAACATAAACCAATTTTTGTTATATAAGGAACTATAAAATCTCAAAAATATGTATTCAATATAACAATTAAAAATCAAGTCATAATAATGTATTTGAAGAATATATTCCACTAAACACCTTATACTTTTATAACCACTTTCTCATAATCACTCATTTCAAAACGAAAACACACATAACAGAACTTTCAATAAATATTAATATACAAAATGATAACAATCATAATTTAACTGATTATAAACTAATGTAAAACTAAAAAACTTCAATTTTTAGTTGGTAAAACTAATTTAAATCGAAAACACCCTAAAATAACACTATGTACAAAATCCGTATTACTAAAAACTTCTGTAAAACTAGTTGAAATCGGCGGCTCCCAAAAAAGGAAATGACGGCTACAAAAAAAAATGACGGTTGCCAAAAATAGAAAGTGCCAAAAAAAATTATTTTTTAAAATTTCAAAAATTTGGAATATTTGTATGAATTTATTAATTTATAAGATTTATATATTTTTTTTAAGAAAAAATTAATTTTTAAAATTTTCGAAAGTTTTAAAGTTTGTAAAAATTATATTAATCTACAACATTTTAATATAATGAAAATCAATCAACCATAATTTTTAAATTTTAAATTTCAAATAAGTCTGAAAAAGAACAACATTAGTTTTACGTAGTTCTACCAAATGATACGAGTTTTACAAAATAACAACAAGAGAGTTACGAAATCAATCAACCATGATCTTCTCAATCACCATTCCTTCTCCGCGTTGGCCACCTTGTGTATGGAGTCTTCACAGCACCGGAAGGGTTTCTTTTCCTCTTTCTAGTGAACGTATGTTGTATAGTACGCTCGGTTGCATCCTCGGTTGCAACCTCGGTTGCATCCTCAACCTCGGTTGGTATCTCCGTCGGTTCTAGAATTTTAGCGCTTTTTGCCTCCAAATCACATTCTCCACCGCATATGGCTTCATCTCCGTCCTTTGAACCCTATAATCAAAACAAATAGTTATACTCAATATCTATATAAATTATTAATTCTTACTCGAATCTAAGTAATGCAAACATATTTACCATTCCAATATCAACGGTTGTATCATCATCCGTTGTTGGACTTCTCTCCATGCCTTTCTCAACGCTTTTCTCCACATTCCCGTCCTTTTCACACTATAATCAACCTAATTAGTGTTACACAGTATTACTCAGTATTACTTTTTTTATACAAACACATTTACCGTCTCCGCATCAATGTTCCTATCATCTGCCCTATCTTCGTCCACATCATCCTGCCTATCCTCCTGCCTATCCTCCTGTCTTGGACTTCTCTACAAATCCTACAATTCAAAAGCAATTAAATTAAGTATTATTAAAGGTTTGTAATACTAAGTAACACCTAATATTACCGTTTCGTGTTCTCCAACACCACCGCGATACATCTCTTCATACAACCTAGTTGTTTCTAACTTGTCTTTTACGTATTCTTCCACGAATACGACCTTTGTGTATACCCCAACATTTTTCTCATCCATTTTTTCTATTTTTTCATCCATTTTTTCTATTTTCTCATCCATTTTTTCTATTTTCTCATCCATTTTTTCTATTTTCTCATCCAATTTTTCTATTTTCTCATTCATTTTTTCTATTTTCTCATGGAATTTTTCGAATCCCTCCTCCATCTTCTTCATGAGCTCTACCAATGCGGTAATCGGCGCATTATCACTAGCTGCATTCTCCATTTGTTCAGCAAGGGGTGTATGGGATGCAAGGGGTGCATGAGGTGCATCGGGTGCATTCACGGGTTCTCCTCACGAAGCCACGTCTTCGTTGAATATTTCCTCGAAGAATACCGGTTTCTTGTCATGAAGTAGACGTGTCGTCCAACTTCGGATAATGACATCGTCATTATCCTCAACGTCTTCTACTTCATAGATTTCAGAAAGTAGTGCTTCTTCATCAGCAGATGCCACCAAGATACTCTCAATATCCTGAAAAAAGAAATTTTAACATTAGTTTAACATATTAAAAATATAAAATAGTATTACTACGGAAAACTAACCTTAGTGCTGCCAAGTGTTTCGTTGATCTCTTCTAGCGTGAAGCCCTTCATAGCACTGCGCTTGAACTTCGTCTTGCATATCCGAGGACACGTGCTATCAGCACTAGAAACATCTTCCCGGAATTTCTTCCTTAGCTCGGGAATAGCCTCAAACGCTAGAAGCTAAACAAACAAATATTATTAGTTTCAAATATAAAACAAGTACAATTTAGCAATAATTAAAATGATATTTACCTCCAACGGTGTACAAAATATGGGCATAGTCCACTGGGTACCCTTCACCACACCTCGGAAATGATCCATTGTATGCGAGATCTCTCGCATAATGTGATCAAAAGACAATCTCCCCCATGGAAATGTCTTGCAGAGATCGAGATCGCTCACAGCTCGTTGGAAGAATGGCTCGACGGCAGGTGCATCTTCTCCCGTCTTTGTCTGTCCTATAATAATGCTTGATAGAAAATATAAGACAGTCATCTTCAACCTATCTTGCGAAGGTCTCATACCCTTCAGCTTCTCCTTTACATCTGCGTATCTGACCTTTGCACCCCTTCCGAAATGCTTTTCAATAAAGTCCATACTACCTCTACTTTGGTAGTTCACGGGATAATTCTAGCAGTCCAGTCCGGAGATTAATGCGTGTTCTCTTATCCCATACCGGATGGGAGTACCGTTTACGAGGAACCAAGCTTCTCTTTTTCTTTCCGTTCGCACAGTGCGAACCAGGAGCATCCACAATCTCATCACTTTGTGGTTCTTATCTTTCGATATATAGAAAAAATGCTTGAATTGTGGATGACGGTGAAACCACCTCTTTTCGTCCACTCGAAGGGGGTACTTCAAGTTATCTAACGTCTCCACCGCTTCAGTGATGTAACACCTCGTGGGGATCTTAATTTTCTTTGTGTACTCGGATGGCTAGAAATACATTTGCATCGGCTGTAAAGCCTCTGTTTCCTCACAAGAATCCTGCAAAACAAATAGAGTTTTACCCAGTGTTACCAAGTGTTACAATTTAGATTCAATTTTCGCTATATAGTTTTACCTAGTTTTACCCCGTGTTACTATCCTCAAAAACATATATTTACTACACAGTTTTGCCGAGTATTACAAGTACTATTATTTTTGTTCATTCTTACTAGTTTTGCTTAGTGTTACTAAACACAAATTATCAATTTTAATACATAGTTTTACCGAGTCATTGGAGTGTTACTAATTCTACTTTTGAAACATAGTTCTACTTAGCACTACCAGTATTACTATTTTCCTTTAGTGTTACTAGTTTTACTCAGTGTTACTAATCCAAAAGTTATCAATTTTAATACATAGTGAAGAAATAGAGTGAAGAAATAGAGTTGAAGAAATAGGAAGTTGAAGAAATAGGAAGTTGAAAAAGAGGGGGAAAATGTCGCCGATCGTGGAGAACTCGGGGGAAACTGTCGCCGAAAGAGAGAAGGAGGTAAAAAAATTTTACTCTAATTTTTTATTTTAAGTTATTTAATTTTTTTTTTTTAATAAAACCGGGTCGACCCGATTTTAATGGGTTTGGGTGGGTATTAGTTGGTTGGATCGGTAATTAGTTGGTTGGATCGGTAATTAGTATCAACTTTTAGGTTTTTTTTGTCTTTTGCTTACATTTTGCAATTAAAAATAAATGTTGAAAATAGAAGGAGACATTTGAGCATTTGATTTAAGTTTGAAGGGTATTCTAGTACTATTCTAGCACTTGATTCGACCAGTTCGTACTTTCTGCTCTCTCTCTTTCTCCCCCTGTCTTAAACTCTTAAGTTGTTACAGTGATTGGATCATGAGCAAATCGATTCACAGAGAGAGAGGAGAACACGAGCTCGAGAGAAAAAGAGGCTGCTCGTATATTGATCTCTTACCCTAAAAATATTACACATAACATTATATATACTGAACCAATAATAAGTAAACCAAAATAAACCAAAGGAAACCAAGATATCTAATATAAGCCGCATTTATTTGATTAACTACACCGTCGGGTTTAGCCTTGTGATCTCCCCATTTTGCTGGCCGGGAAGTGCAATCTCGCTATCAACGGCCTCGGCGCTCTTGTTTTCCGCTCGAAACCCCTTACACATACATACCCTACAGTGCAAGTATTATGTTTCAGTAATGTCAATGACAACATTCTATGAACTTGCTGGCATTCATGCTAAACTTCAATTTGAGGTTTAACCGGTTTACTTTCTTGATAATTCTTGTCGGTTTGAACTTAAATCTCAAAGAAAAATGAAGAAAATTGTTACATTACCTCTCCAGAAGCATTGTTGAATCGTTTCCGTTGTTAAACCTGAAGGAAATAATAGCTCAAATAATTACAACAGTTTTTTTCTTCTCAAGAGCATTACAATATAATTATCATGGTGTGAAGATTTTATACCTTTGAATATTGAAGGTATGGATGTGCCAAAGTATACGGTTCTTCTAGGTAAGTCCCATAACCATTCCCTTGGAACATCGATTGGGCTTAAGCTAGAAGCATGATCCGCAAACACCTATACATATAGAAAAGTTTCAATAGGAACAATAATAAAAAAAAATGAAAAGAATCAGCTATATTAGAATTGAAGTGTGACCTCATTGACTTGGAAATAAGTTCCATTGAGTGGGAAGCTACCCCTCATTGCTGTTCTACAAGGTATCTGCATAAATTTACAATATATTATTTGTTGCAACAATTGGTATTGTAGTTAGTAGTACCAAAATGAGATTCGTGTGCAGTTTTTTATACCAAGATAGTCCCTCTCACAGTTTGTGATCTTGCTTCTTTAACGCTGTTGCATGAGAAGCAAGTTTCCTCGTCACACAGTTTACCAGTGAACTGAGAAACACATTTCCTTACAGCTGGTTGAACGGAATCAACTGTCTCACCTAGTTTTGAACCATAGAGAATAAAAGGAAATGTTTTTTTTCCGATTTGTTTAATAGATTTTCATAGCATTTTAATAGTTCTTAGATCACCTGGTGTCCAAATAGCAAGCAAATAAGAACATGGGTCGTCAGTTTCTCTCTTCTCCATCTGTCATAACAAACACAAACAGTTAGTTTGATTCAGCATCTAACACATGTGTCTTTATCTGTAGTTATAACTTATACGACATACCTCAAGCAGAAGAGGATGAGAATCTGGAAGCTCATAGCTGCAAAGATACGAACAAAAACAAAAACAAATTAAGTGTTAATATTTTAGCATCTATTGTTTGCAATGATTTTATAGCAACTAGGAAGTTTTTCTTCTTCCCAACGTAAGAGCAAGTGCTTCGTCCACACTTAATGATCTAAGAGAAGTTGTTTTAATCGACGGAGAAAAATGGATACATACACTTGGTGCTCGGTCCTTAGCTGGCTGATATTCTTGAGCTTAGGCATTGGAAGAGATGCGGCTTCAGCAGTAAGCGCAACTAGAGCGGTGGACATGTTGCCTTCTTGTAGCTCCTTACTGTGTTCCATTATTTTCTTCAAGTTACTGGTAAATGCATCCATGTTTAGCCTGATTGTAGGAATTTCTTCAGGGTCCTCGAAAAATGCACCCTCTATGTCACCTATTGTTACTGGTGTACATTCTGGCTCTGGTGATGCTGGCTCTTCAATGATTGGTTCACAACAGGTGACCCTGTTTTCTGGTTCTGAGCGCTTTACTAATTCTGACCCTTGTTCTCTCTGCAATGGCTCTGGCAGGTGTAGCGGCAAAGGGTTTTTATCAGGTGTTCCAGAACCTTTCTCTGTACCAGGTAAAGCAAGCCTTGCACTGTAAAACAAGAAAAGGTTACTAAATTTTCTGTACCAATTCCGAGCTACTTTACATACTAACCATTTCCATTAACTGAGTTATCTTTGGAATAAACGGTTTCCTCGTAATGGTACTAAAGGTTTAAGAGATCATGTTGTAGCACCTTGCAAAAGCACTGGCAAAATGTCTGCATTCTCCTCTCATCGGACATGCATTGCAATTAGGTTTGCTCTTTGTGCAAAACACCTGAAACAAATAGTTAACTAGATTAAAACCTCATCATATGTTCTAAGTGTTGGAGGTGGGCTTCACACACCCCAAGAAAGGCAGATAAGAACAGGTCGTCCAACTCTACCGGTTTTTTTTTCCTTTACAGAAATGTGTATAATGTTTTATACATACCTTTCCAAAGGTAATCATCTGGTAGTGCAACTCATACCTGTGAGATAACAGAGCATTAAACTAATGAATGGGCATATTCCAATGAGGTATGAACAATCATAAGTTACTGATAAACATGATGAGAGGTCTTACAATGTTTTTTGGTCGAGCTTGCAGAGACGTGGCCAAAGATACTTTTGAATAGATTCAAGCACAGGATACCTGGAAAACCAAACCCTACATGTGTCAGGAATAAAACAGTTTCCAAGTTAGACCATTTTGTGGAGTGCTTACATTTCTAGAAGATGCAATTGTAGTGACTCCGGGAGAGGCTGAAGAGGCACCCATCCTAATCTAACGGCTATGCGCCCAACATTTGTATCAACCTATCACTAAGTTTTTAGCTTAATTTCATACATATATTTCACTTTACATGGACCAAAAATATGATTAAGGCTTACTGGAAACGCAAGATGGTGCAGTGTTAGAAGCCGCACACATTCCACACTTTTTAGGCCCAATCCTCTAAAGCTCAGAAGATATTCCCTGCATGATTATATAACGTATGAGAAATACGCAACGGTGTATTGAATCATTGAAGCTTAACTGCTTAAGTAGTAAATTTCATATATTGCAGTTGCAGGTTACGTGTTTTTTTTCAAACTCACTTTGCTTTGTCGGGTGGAACGTCTCTCAACCATTCAAGGTCGATGCTGCCATGTTCTCTGACCAGTCGATCAAGGAAGGCCTGCATTATTTTCATGTTCAGGGCTAATTACTTAAACAGAGGTTATCAATAAATCAGCCACATAGTGATAAAATTGTACCTTTATACGTTCCGCAAGTTTATGGTTCATCCCACGACTCTTTATTGTTTCAGCTACTTCACTAACATCCGCAGTTCTTATCGCCTCCCAGTCCACAGAATCCATTGTCCTTGATGTTTTTTCTCTTTTTCCTTCGCTACCTTCTGCTTTTCTTCTTAAACTATCCCAGTCAAACCCTTCGTCTTTCTTCTTTAAGCCCTTTTTTCCTTTTGAATCTAAGGTAGCATCATCCATAGGATTGAACTCCTTGCCCGATGAGTCTTGATGCTGCCTTGAGTCAGGAGCTGATGCTTTTTCTGTGCCTTCTTGGAAATCAAGACAGCTCGTGCTTTCATTGTTGTCTGGATTTGAAGTCTCTGTCACAAGCTCTTCTCTGTGTTTTGTTGAAGGAATTACGTTACTAGAGCTTTCAGGCATCTCAGGTTTCTGACAACTCAACACATCCCCATCTTGCTGATAGGAACAACATGGTTCATTACTATCATCTGAAGATTTTGCGGGTCCTTCCAATGATTTGAAATCTTTAACTTCTGAGCTACAATCACCGGGACACGTATTTGGTGATACTTGTAAGCTTCCAGGATTGCTTGAAACTCCAAATTCTTGCCTTAATTTTTCATACTGATTCTTCTTATTGGAATCTTCTACTAAGACTGTATCAGCTGTGATAACGTCTCTTCCTTTGCCTTGTAGCGAAGCAGACCCCCCCAAACCTTGTAGGAGCTTCACAAAGGAGGTATAGTGCTCTCCTTCTGAGTTGATCTCCGAGTTTGATTCTGCTCTCTCCGTATTTTGAGGAGCATCAGAAACCAACGAATTTTGATGTGTTAGTGCAGAATCTTCAGATGGAAAAAATTCTTGGACAAGGTATGTCTGATCTGTCTTATCAACCTCTACACTTGAGCCTTTTTGATCAGAATCCATGAGCGCCTTTGAATCCGTGGCTTTGCCAATTGATTCATGGACTGAGCTAGCAATCTCACTACTGCTCCTAGACGCTTCATGGCTGTTCACATGATCCTTCTCCTCATTAAGCTGTGTGTTGTTTAACGTCACAGAATTCTGATTATGTATGGGTGGGTTTGACATTGATTCCTCTGAGTCTAAGTAAGTTATTTGAATAGAAGGCATCGGGCATGTTCCAAAGTCAAATTTTCTACTGGGTACTGAAGGGGCGGGAAACTCTGCAGCAAGTGACATGAAAGCAGAGCTATAGGGAAGGCAAAAAGTTAGACAAAGTTAATCTTGTGACTTTTTACGGTCTTGGATTTAGTTTCAGACATAGACTTGCGTAAGAGGTTATACCTTGATAGATGATCAGAAACGTTTTGAGTGAGAAACACTCCAACAACAGAATCAACTACGGATCCCTTCCAAGGTGTAAAACGTCGATCCCCTGTTAGAAAACCGAAGACCCGCATAACAAGTTATAGATCAAATGCTAATTAACCTTATGGTTAGAACAAGAACCACAAGAGTACAAGTGTGGTGTATGACCTTGTACAAGATGCATTCGTGCTATGAATGAGTCTGCTCGTCCTTGAAATACATTCCGCTCTTCCTCCCACCATTTAGCCTTCTGCTCATCTGATCCGTCTATACCATCATTATTTATATTCTCCATTAGAAGTTTCCACACTCTATCTGTCTCATTGTCTAGGTCAACCCTTGGTCGTGGATGCCGTTTTTTAACAAGAGTTGAAGGCACAATTGCTCCAGCGCCACCGCTGACGAGAATAATTTCATTTCCTTGGTTTTTCAGTTCGTAAGGAACAAGAGCAGTCTCTAAATTCTCCCTGTTGATGTCTAATAGACGCAATTGTTCACTGATTGCTTCGACTGACAGAAGTTGTGTCCAAAGTTCATGTGGAGAAAGACCTGCAGGAATCAGGCATCATCATTATCAGCAAATAATCTGCATTGAATAAGCTCAAATTTTTTTTTGCAGTTGTGTATTTTCATTCGTTACCAGCAAATGAACCACCAAACTGGCGAGGATTTGGAAGAAGAATTTTCTGGTTGGTTTGTGATTTTTCAGACTTAGTGGATCTCTTCTTTTTGCTCATGGCCACGGGCGTATTACCAAAAACTTTACTATCATTATTCTGTGATCTGCTAAAGCATCCTGTTGGTAACTGCTGAGAAACTTCCATAAGTTTATTTACAGAAGACTCATTCCGGACTCTTGCATGTCCTGTAGTTATCTTTTTTGGTGTATCTATCCAATCCAAGCGAACATTTGACTGAAAAATGTGCCTTCCTTGAAAGGAGCCTTTACCTTTTTCTGCCATGGTTATGACTCTATCAGCACTGAGCTGAGATTTAAAACTGGAGTCAAAGGCAGAACCATCCGCTTGTGCACTAAGCAGTTGTCCTGCGAATGATGTGCTACAAATGGCATCAGATCTCATCTCTTCGTGTTGCAAATTTGGGAAGTACAACCAACGCATGTTCTGGTAGTCACATAGCTCATTGTACTGAATCCTTGATAGATTTGTGTCGCAAGTTGGTTCTTTTCCGTGTCTTCTCTTTGCAGCTTGTGCCATCAAAAGATCGACTCCTTCTGGATTACTGCCACTGTTCTTCTCTTCCCTTTCCTTTCTTTTACTTTGGATGCGCTTTTTCTTGGGTGGCGTGCTAGGTGCCGAAGGAAGGCAATCTTCTGATTCCGTCTTATCAGCCTGTTTAGTGTCGCTGCTGTTCAACTGGTTTTCTCCGTCTATGGGCTTAAAACTCTCATCTTCAAAATCCAAGGCTCTTCTACAGAGCTTCTTGGCATGAGTTGAACTTACTGCAGCCGCTGTTTCAACCACATCTTCCACTGGTGTAGCAGATACTAGATCCTTATTGACTTCTTTTTTCCGAACGTATTTCCTCCTAGGCGTTTTACTTTCTCGACCATCAGCAGCAACTGGTTTCTTAGGAGTTTTTGGTTTGGGTTCTCTCTTCGGTTTAGCTTCTCTAACAACCTTTGGCCTATGCTTTTTCCTCTTTGGTTTTTCCGGAGTCTTGATGATCTGGTCAGCAACATTATTACTCACTGAGCTAAGACTCTCCACTGCTACATTAGCGTTTTGCATCATCTCTATGCTTTCTGCAAATGAAACAAATTTCTCTCAAGAAAAGTTCTCCTTCAATCTGTTAATGCTTCTTACAATTCAACAAAGCAATCTCATCTCTAACCAGACCAGACCCGAATCAAAGCCCTCTTACTTGTTGGTTCAGCTGATGCATTATTAGCCCAAGAGGTCTGACCGGAAAAATATACTGATGATGCAGTGTTGGCTAGAGCCAGCAAATCGCCAAAAGACAAGTGGTCAAGACCACTCATGTCTTTGTTCCCAACAAATCTCCTGCATGCATCACTTGGTTAAGCTATTACCCAACACTTACCTTTGAAAGTTCTGAAATTTAGGACAAGCAACCTTAAAAACACTTACCTTTCCTCCGTCCCATACCGATTACATTGTTCCTCCGCCGTATCTGGGTAGATCGGAGAAATTGGCTTCATAGGTGTTTGAGGAATCCATGGAGGTGCTTGAATGCTGCTGCTTTCTTCTCTCCCTTGTTTATACATTTTTACTCTCTTTTGACACTTTACTCTTCCGTCATCGGAAAATTTTGATTTTGCGCCGGAATCACAAAACTTTCTATTTTTCACTACAAAAGTGGAAATAAATTGATTCTTTTATTTAAATGTGAATATTAAAAAATTGCAGGAGTCTGAATATGAATTTTAGATCCACTTTTTTTCTGGACTTTTTAGAGAGATCTCCGGAAGTCAGTGATTTTTGGGTGAGTAGCCATATGAACGATTAATCCGTTAGGTGTGAGAAGACTTTTTAGATTCACAACAAAACAAAAGACAAAAACAATTAAAAACAGAAACAAATCTAAGTAAGAAGAAATTTTACCAGTGGAGTCAATGGCGGAGAGAGTTTGTTCGGTGGTAGCTTGGAGAGGATAAGATCACAGTTTTCTTCTTGAGTCTCTTGAAAACGATGAAGTAAAGATTTAGAGAGACAAGTAATATGGTAAATAAAGAAAAGGCTTTTTGGCCTTTGATGAATAAAGAAGGAGAGAACATTTGTTTATTGTTTTTCTCATGCTAGCCGTTTCTTTTGAGCGCTAAATTTCGTTTGGTTGGCGGAAAAAGTTTTTCAATTTTTTTAAATAAATTTTTTCTATCAAGTCTCCAAAATTTTAGGAAAGATGATTTGAAAAGCTAATAATAATGTAATTGTTAATATTTTTTCTTTCTTCTTTCTCTTACTTCATTTTATCTATAACTAATAACATATAATTCTAAAAAATAGTCTACCCTAAATATAAAATTGAAAACAATATATTTTAATATATGATTTAATATAATATTAATATTATTATTTTAAATATCATGTTACTACATTCATACCCATGCGATGCGTGAGAAAAAACTATTCGTAAATTATATTTTATTATTAAATATAAATTAAATATTTATATAATTCTAAATTTTATTTAAAATTCTTTTTAATATTAATTTTTATATATAAAAATTAAGAAAAGAAAAATAATTATTTTTTACAAATTTAATAGTATTTATTTCTGTTAGTTTAATAAAATATATTAATTATCTAACCAAATTAATAACAATAATATAATTATAATTATTCTAATAAGTTAAGCATATTTATATATTTATTTAAAATTTACTGTAGTGATAACACATTAGCATGCTATTTCTGTTAATAACACGTCAGAGTAACGTTATTTCTTAAAATGTTTCTCAAATAATATATTAGAGATTACGGTAATAACTTAAATCTATTTATATTTAGTTGAAATTATTTATAAATTAATGTATACAAAATTTAAAGAAATAAAAATAATTATTTTTGCAAATGTAATAGTATTTTTTGGTTAGTTGAATAAGTTATATTTATTGTCTAACCAAATTAATATCAGTGGTATGTATTATAATTATTCTAGTAACTTAAACCCTTTTATATATTTAAGCTGAAACTTGCTGTGGTCTTGACACGTCAGCATGTCATTTTTGTTATTAACACGTCAGTGTAAAGTTATTTTATTAAAAAAAATTCAAATAATATATTAAGGATTTCAGTTGCTAGTGCAAAAAGAAGCTTTTCAAAGTTGAAGCTCATAAAGAATTATCTACGTTCGACTATGTTTCAAAAGCTATTGAATGAATTATCAATGATATCAATAGAACACGAGTTGATTGAAAATCTCAATTATTCAAAGTAACAAATGATTTTGCAATAAAAAAAGAAAATAGGATTATTTTTTATGAATAATATATTAATATTTTTAGATTTTATTGTTTATATTTTAAAAGTAAGTTTTGATAAGTTTTTACATTATTTTGATTATATATATATTCTTTTAAAATATAGTAAAAAAATATTATGTACAATTAGAGGACATCAATTAATTTATCTGTTTTAGATATCACTAGAATATTACTTGTGCTATGCACAGATTAAAATTAGTTTTTAAAATTTTTTATTATTTGAATAAAAAATTATAAATATATTTTAATTTAAAATATTATATAAAATAAGGGCAAATGACTAATTTAGCACTAAATACAGTTGTAGTGACTAAATTAGCATTCCTAATCTAAATTCTTATAAACAGCATTTTTTAAAATATAAAATGACAAAAATAACCTCATTTAATTTTAACCTAGAACTAACCATTTCCTCATTTTTGAGGATCACGCGCCGGAAGCGATCCGATTTCACCGCCGCAACTCTCCGCCATTTTTCTTCCTTCCAACGAAACTCAAGCTTCTGTGTTAGGTTTTGGGTTCATTGATTCACCTGAGCCAGCTCTTCCTCCATCGCCTCCTCCTGTTGAAGTATTATCCTCTGAGGTATCGTGTCTGCTGCTCGGCTACTTTCTTGCTATATACTGCTCTGAGGTATCCTCTGAAGTATAGGAGGGCTTAATTTGTCAATAAGATAAATTTGAATCTACTGCTCGGCTACTTTCTTGCTATATATTTCCATGCAACTATTTCAATGGTTTCTGCAGTTCTTGTGTTTTCAATAATTTCTATAGTTCTTGTGTTTTTAATAGTTTTTGCGTTTACACTATTTCATAAATGTTACTTACTCTTGGTTTGGAGCTTGAACTGGACCTAGAGCCGAACTGTGGATACTTCAAGACTGTCCAATCAAATACAAAGTCAAACTGATAACCTGTAGATATATAACATTAACAACAGTCTTAGTTTTCTCTTTTCTTTTTATGTGAAGGTTTTCACGCATAAGCTAAAACAAAAAAGGAAAATCAAGACTTTTATCAACCTTCTCGGATGCAGAGATCCCTGAAAAGACTCTTTAGGTATGGATAATCTGGTTTGTGTTCAAACCGCAATGATCGTACATAGTGAAAGTATGATGTGAACTCAGGTGGAAAAGATTTACATAGAACCTGCGAGTGGAGATTCAAATTGTATTTGTGAATGCAACATTTAGGAAATTAAAGTATTCTTTCCCTAGCTTTAAGACAACACAACATCCACGGTAGTTTCAAACATGTTTCTCAATAAAGTTGAAAATGGATTAGAAAGTAGTACCTCTACAGGTGTAAGCCTTTTCTTTTCACCGATCTTGTCATATTTCTGTTTTTTGGTACCCGCACGAAGGCCTTGCCAAGGAAGACTAGGAAGATAAACTGAGGGTAAGGGAAAAATATCAAAAACAGAATCTAAATATGCATTTATACTATCTCATTTACACTATCTCATTTGAGCTAAATTTGCATTTACACTATCTCATTTACATAATTGTGCTATTCTTGTTTTGAAACTGTATGGATTGTGCTAGATATAGTTTTGGTGCTATTACACTATTAGACCATCAATTCAACTGGGACTAAGAAAGTTGATATAATTTTGGTAGATGTAGTTTTTCAATTCAAGCAAAGAATATCACTACTACTAATTTAAAAGTTTTCACTTACTTTTTAAAGATTAATGTTATTGAACAACAAAACACTAGACTTTACATGATGTTAGAAT
Organism: Pugionium cornutum; assembly: GCA_018901935.1. NCBI lineage: Eukaryota > Viridiplantae > Streptophyta > Magnoliopsida > Brassicales > Brassicaceae > Pugionium > Pugionium cornutum. The sequence continues at coordinate 26,025,397 of CM032156.1, read as the reverse complement.
GGAATTTGAGCATTATAAACTTTGTATTATCTACATTATCATATACTATAGATTAGAAGCATAAATAACATAAGTCCAAAAACAATCAAACATATGTGTTCTTGATTTTTTATACACAAAAAAAGATAACATCAAACATAAATAACGTTTTAGAAAGAGATTCCTAAAACATAAAAGATAATACCTAAAATTGATCAAATTTTTCCTAAAATCAATATTTTAGAAAAAGATTCCTAAAATATAAGAGATAATAACTAAAAATTACATAAAATCTTCCTAAAATTTATTAAACCATATGCAGTTTTACGTTTTAGGAAAATATTTCATATTTTTAGTAAGGTATTCTTTAATTTTATATAAATCAGGTAATGTGCTATTAATTGTTTTACGATTTGTTGTTAACATTAACGAATGCATCTTTTTTATAGGTATAAACATGGGAGACTCATTCTCCCTAAGGATACCTTTACCTCAGTTGCAATATAGTTTCGGAGAAGAACCGCAACAAGTATTACAAACTTTGTGAACATTGTACCAACAAACTCGTTTTGTTGTTGTTATTTTGCTAGAGCCCTCGTATTACAATCTTTTTGAACATTGTACCAAAATTATGTATGATCTTTTGGGATGGTTTAATGAGTATTGAATAAAATTTTCATTTCTTTGTAAGTTTGTACTCTCTTTGTTATTTGCTAGATGTAGATTTTCAGTTCAAGGAAAAGAAAATCATTACTGATTTGAAAATTTGCACTGATTTTTCAAATGTTAAAGTTATTGAACAATAAAACACTAGTATTTACATGATGTTAGAATGACATTTGGGCATTATAAACTATGTAGTAGAATACACAATTATATCCTATAGATTAGAAGCGTAAATAACATAAGTATAAAAAATCAAACATAAGTGTTCTTGATTACCTAAACATAAGAAAAATGTTACGATTTTTAAGAAGGAATTCCTAAAACAAAAGAGATACTACATAAATTTGCATAAAGTCTTCATAAAATTTAATGAAGTTTTAGTGTAAGAGAACGTGATATAAGATTCCAATATATATCTGCATAAAATAGAGCCCAAATAACTGCAATGTCAAGGTTTTTCATAGTAATGGTTAGATAAGAGGAATAGTGAGTAATTGATTAGGAGTCTCTTACTTTGTAAATCAAACTCTTAGTTCGATATTCCACACTTTTGTTGATTTCTCGATTTATCAGCTTGACAAATACTTTACCTCCCAACCGAGTGACAAACTAAATGATTAGAATATAGATAGCTGTCAATAAAAACCCGAAATAATCATAGAAAAATTGTCATGTTTTTAACAAAATTACTAGCACATGAGACTCGTAAAGCTTGTAAATAAAAAATGAGTAATCTCTCACTTAACTATATCAGATGTGATAATCTCGTAAAGATGAGCATATACTTCAAATGGAAATTAGAGGCATATAATGCTCATGATAACAAGAACTTCATTCCTAAACTATAAGCAAATCATTCATATATTTCATATGCTTCCTTCTCTTTGGATTTCTCATTTCCAATATTCTTTAAAGGTCTTTTGGAAATGGAAGGGAATTCTATTCCATTCCAAGAAATCTATATATTTGATTGGGGCTAACTAAATAATTTATCTACCATCTAAAAGAATAGAAACAGTTGGCAGAGAATCGACACAAAAACTAAAATCAGTATTCATAAAATAATATAAATTGTTGCTCAATTATGTATCAGTGTATAGGAATCCTACCTAGCTAACAAGGTCGCATTTTTATGTTTCCAAAACTAAAGAAACAAGGCATCCCAAATAATTGTGATAACAAAGAAACTCAGGAGAACAAGAAACTGCAAAGATCTCACCAAAGAAAGATTGCAAACAAGGCATGATAGATATGCCGGCATGTTCTATTAGTATTTACTTAGCTTTTTACAGAATTAAAAACTTACCCGACATCAACCATCTGCACTATAAATCCGAGCAAGGCTGGAAATATAATTCATTCCGTATACATTCTCAAGAACGAAAAGTAGTCTCCAATCTATGATTATTTAATGTTATGAGTTTCATACCAAAAACTTTCTACCACAACATACAGTAAGTTTAGATGTGTATATGTGTCTACCTTTACACCAAAGTAAGAGTAGATGTGATCATTTGGTTGGTTTGTGAAATTTCACCAATTTAATGCCCAAATTTGAAATTCTTTCCTCTTGAATTCATTTACAATTAGCGTGAAATTAAAATGATTCTAGAGTCTATACTGCTTGTAACCCAACATATACAATAGAATACATACCATGAAGAAGAAATATTTTGCCCAACGAAACTCTCTGCCATCAAGTTTCAGTGTGATGTTGTACCCATCACAGTTTACCTGTAACTCACAAAAGTTCATTTTTTGTGTTATGAGTCAAGAACGCTGTAACATACTAGAGCAATCGAAAACGTGCTAATAACTTAATTGGCGTAAAGAAATAGTAAATATAAAGACGAGTTAAAGAGAAGGAACTAACAACTCTATAAAGAAGATGTTGATAGCACCGAAAAGGTACAAACCAGCTAAATAGTTTCCCGGAGATGAAGAGATCAAATTTGAAAAGATCTATCCGGAGATGATGTTGATGTTGCCGAAATTGAAGAGATCCTTCTGAAATCAACGAAATGAAGGAGACAAAATTGAATAGATCTCGTAGGAGATGATGTTGCCAGAGATCATGCCGGAGAAGGAGATGGAAATCGCGTTTCCGCAGATCTTTCGCCGGAGACAAATCACGGCTTTCTTCGATGCTCGTCAACACAAATTCTATGAAATAAGGATATGTATTTTGTATATGTTTATAATGCTATATATGAGATTTTATAAACGGAGTGTTATATTTGTCTATAAAAGTTGATTTGATGCCATTACAGGGTATTTCTCATAAAATAATGATATTACTATTATTATATATTATTCAAATAATATTACATTATTTTATAGTTGTTTTTGCGATACGTTAATCAAAAATACATTTATAAAATTTTTAATAAAATATTTGAAACATGCTTTAAATTAAATTAATAAAATTAGTAGTTTTAATTAATTTTGTTATGTTATAGAATCTACTTATATATAGAGTAGTCATACTAAAAAATAATTATTAGTTATTCAAATTTAATATTACAAACAAATGATATAATATAAAATTTTATTTGTAAATATATTGATTGTTTGGAAACAAAAAAAATTAAGTGATATAATTTCTATATGATTTGTGATTTAGATATACCGACTATATTATTACACAATATATATATATATATATTTCTAAAAAATAATTATTACTACAATATATTAAATTTATTTATTGAGTTAAAAAGTAAATTTGCATATAATATAAAAATGAAATTAAATAGTATTAATGAAGTTTCTATATCTATAAAAATTCGACATATTTATTTTTCTTATATATGTGTACAATAATTAATTATTTATGTAAAAAATAATCTTTTATTTTTAAAATTAGCGCGTAATTAAATGTGTAATTTACTAACTCAAAATTTCTTAATTTTTGAATCTTCGTATATTTGAAAATTAAATAGTATTTGGAAACTCATTAAATTCTATAATTAAGTTATCTAATTAAGATGTTTAGATAATAAAATAAATTATTTATATTGAAATTAAATTAATTAGTAAAATTGTTGAGAGAGAATATGGTGATGACACCTAAGCAATTTTCATTCTCAATGTTTCTCTTTTAATATATAGTAGATATGGCCGGCTCTGAATTTCTTTCGGTGAATATTTTCTGCAGAAGAAGCTCTCGTCTACCCGTCTCTTGCCTCCATCTTTATGACGAAACTCGGTTTTGAGCAGTTATTGCGTCGATCAATGCATTGAAAATGACTACATCGGCTGTGTTTTTGTTTTTGATCAATTTGACAAGAGGGAAATTTGCCAGAGTTTAATCATTTTCACTATGTTAATCACTGCATTTGTAAAAGAGGGTAAGCTTTTGGAGGCTTCAAGATTCAAGATCCAAGATTTGTTTCTTATACAATAAGCACATTTTGTGCATACAGAAAACTTTTATTGCTTTACCATAATGCATATGCTGTTTATTTGGATAACTAAAATTTAACCTGCTGTGTAGACCCTTTTATGATGCAATAAAGTTTTGGAATGAAATTTTCAGAGAATACAGATCTGACTGAAAAGGTGATTAAATTCTCTTGATGAAGAACTAAAAAAAACAGAGAAAGAAGAGTGATTGACAACCACCCATAACGCGATTGAGAGATAAGATGCAATTTGCGTAATTTTTAATATCCAAGTTACATTTCATGCTGTTTGTGAACATGGATGCTTTTTCCCGGTTTTACACTTTCATGTGTATAGCATGCATTTTTCATGCAAGTTCGACGAACTTCATTCATATCATAATCAAAAGACAATAGTGACTTCCAAAGTTCGTATTTCCAAAGAATGATTCATATACATTGACGAATTGCTTCTCCTCCTTCACCATATCTATGAGAGACAAAGAAGAAACTTTTTGGTACTCATAAACGTAACAGCAACCCAATGCTATTATCATACGTCTCATCATTGTTATCGGTCTATGAAAATACAATGTTGTAAAAGTTAGTGTCATTGCTGCTCCTCGGTCTTCAGTGAGACCATTTCGCTTCGCTGTTGTTTTTGCTGCTGCATAATCAGATGGTGGTTCTTTGGTTTGAAATTGCTCGGGAGCCATCGATATAACCGTTCCGGCAAGAATCTAGCAGACCAAGGGATTTAAGTTCAGGACAATCAAAGCTTCATTGATTCTTCGGAATACACCAAAAATCAAAGAGAATATTGGTGACTTACAGTTCGAGTCTTTCATGGATTGCTCGACGCACTGAGCTGTTGAAACCATATGCTATTGAATTGAACAAGCCCTGCAGTTACAACATTCATAAGAGTTACTTGGGATGAGCAAAGATGCTCTGTGAAGAATTTTAGAATTGGTGTTTGTTGCAGGGTTTTGCTACCATTAGCGCAGCTGTTCCCACGTCAAGAGCTGAGAGCCAGAAGATCTTATGGCCTGGCTCGATGAAATCATGAATGCGGTTGATAGTACCGAATGCCCATGATCCTATTAGGATGAGCGGATAATATCCCCATCGGTTCAACACCTATGGTTCCATGAAACAAGTGGTGAATCTGGTGATGTTTAAACTACGAGAGAAACTCAGACACATGATACAAAATTACAGAGAAGACGGACCTTTAACTCTGCTCTACCATCAAATGGATCGACTCGGTCTGACATTCCAACTGCCATCTGAAATTAACATCCCCATATCAGTACACAGCCAAGTGTATCAATGGTGCTATGTGATTGCTTTCAGAAGACAATACTGATTGAGGGTTACATACACGTCTAGCATTTCTTAGCATCCGTATCACTTGGAAGTATGTAAAACCATTGTAGAGAATGGCGCCCCAAAGAGGAGCATAAAAGGTTAAGAAATGAACAGCCTGCAAAAGTCACGAGGTGAGATAAGTTACAGTAGTGGAAGATGAACTTGAAAAGAACTAGCCTATGTTCATCCAGCCCAGAATTGCTCCTAAATGCTAAAATGAGAGGGAATGTTACAATTCAAGAAACGAAATCTTTTTGTTCAACTAAGGATTCTCTTACCTTTCCCTTCAGACCGGTTTGCCTCCAGCACCACGGCCCCAAATGTGAATGGTTGTTACCAAAAGAACGTATGACAGTCACAACCAAGGAAGATCCTGAAAAAAAGACCTAATGAGACTCTTACCTTACTAAACCACCAAAACAGATATTTACACATTCTTATCCTTAAATCCAAGAATGGATGTACAAACAATTGAGCACATAAACCCAAGTGATACCCAGAATCAGTTATATAAAACAGTGTCTTTCCGCATACCCCAGACATACAAGTGAAACATGGCTTCCAAATCCTCTACATCAGTTTTATGTTTAACCACAGTTCGGTGAAGAGTGAAAGCAATAGTAGTTGTCCACAAGAACGAAGCTACGCAGAAGAAATGGGTGGTGTAGCCTTGTGCATAACAAATGAACCCCTTTGAAGGATCCCTACATGATCAAGAGGGTAACAATCATCTTAGGAAGAATCTCAAGATGATTCAACAGAACAGAACTGATACTTGGTAAAAAAAGCATACCCAACGATTAGGAAGAAACTGCAAAGCATATCCTGCAACAATTGGAAGTATCACCGACAATCCGCAAGGCAGCTCAAAAATCCTAACTACTAATCTCAGAAAGCAGACGAAAAGTGCACAAGAAACTTATTTCGTAAAGAGATGAAAAATCGGTGAAGTAAGAAGCAAAACAGTACATAATCCTAGATCTAGCAAGATCTTTTACTGGAACTTGTACGAGCAATAAAAAAACAAAGACAACAAGGGGGAACTTACAGAGAGAGCAAGGTAAAAGACGAGCTTGAAAGAAAATTTCCGGAGTTCTTTGAAGAGACAATAGCAGAGGACGATGAAGGTCGATCCGACGAACGAGAGACTCGACGCGCCGGTGTTAATCGCCGTGATAATGCTGCGATCACCAGCAGTTAAACCTCCGCCAGCCGCGAGCACCGCCGACATGGCTATCAGTTATTCGAATCCAATCGAGAAATTTTGACGTTTTCCGCTTTTCGTGTTCCTCGTTTTCCGTCGCCTGGTGAATCCTCCACGACGGTCTTTGCGTGGTGGGCTAACCTCTCGCCCGGGTCAGGTCGCGTCGGGTCGGTCGAGTAGAGTTATGTCTAATTGACCTGACTCCTCAAACATTCTATTTCAGGCCCAGCCCAAAGAATCAGTCTCATTATCCCAAAGCTTATAATATCAAATTATAAGCTATATAATTTACATTTTATAGTTTAACTATTTTCTTTTTGATTAATGTTAGTTTTTTTATAAACCAAAAGTCTAATAAGTATAATAAGTATTATTTATAAACCAAAAGTCTAATAAGTATAATTTCAAAAATCAAATTTTAATTTTATAATACTAGATTTAAAAAAAATAAAAATTTAAATGTGTTATTTTATAATATTACTCAAACTTCTATTATTTCATGTTTGAATATTGTTACATGGCTTAATATGAATTCAAATATTCTTTGTTTTAAGACTTTTGGTTTATAAATAATAGTATCTCACATATTAAAAGACAATTCACTAAAATAATATCTTTCAAATTTTAGTTCAAAAATTAGCATCATTAGTTTAATTTCCAATAATAACACAAATTTATGATTCAAATACATTAAAATATTTTTTAATAAAAAATCAAAACCTAAATTAGAAAAAAACTCAAATATAATGTTTTAACTTTATGTATAGTTTGTTTAGAGTAAATAAGTATTGAGTAATACCTTAAACTAGCAGTTTTTAAAGTTTTTATTCCAAATCTATCATCTTAAAATTAAAATATCAAAATAGCATAAATAATTATGTAAAAATACTTATTTACTCTAAATAAATTATACATAAACTTAAAACATTATATTTATGTTCATTTTTCCAATTTAGGATTTAATTTTTTCTATTAAAATATAGTTTTAATATATTTTAATTTTAAATTTTTTATTTTATTGGAAATTTAAATTAATGATGATATTTTTGAAAAAAAACTTAAAAATATGTTATGTTAGAGAATACGTATAATGTGTAGTGGACAGTCGCTTAATGCATAAAAAATAAAATATGAAACATAAAAATAAAATAAAATTAGGTTAATGATTGAGACATTCCTCCACACATATTGCTTCTCTTGTGTCGTTACTCATGTATATATATGTATCACCTTTGTTTCTATTAATGTATTGCTTTAGTCGTGTTGATAATCTTCCTAGTTTTTAACATTTATTATGTTTTCTATGTTAGATTTAGGTCTCAATAATCAATTAAATTTATCTTAGAAAAAGAGTAATATCATAAAAGTTTAGACACGATCTAATAAATGCGTATTTTTTTCGACATTTTCGTTAACAAAATCTGGTTTCCGTTAATAATAACTAACGTAGCATAGGATGTGATCGACCAAACAACGTTGTTTTACTACACACGCACTGCTATATCACTCAATTCTATGCTACGTCAACCAGTATTAACAAAAATCGGATTACGTTAACAGAAATGTCGAAAAAGATACGTATTTGTTAGATTGTGTCTAAAATTTAAATTATTAAAAGATAAATGTTGAAATACGGCCTTATAATTATATAAAAACACATGACGAAGATTGTTTATATTGAAATTGACCGTTTTCCAAAAAGAATCATACACTTTACATTCATGTATATACTTACAATTTTACATGTATTCAAACATAAATTTAATTATACTATCATTGCGAATGTATTCATAATTTCTAATATATTAATTGAAAAACATTTAACAAAAAAATATATGATTTACAAATATTTCACAGTAATATGTCATACCATCAAAACAGTAATATGTCATACCATCAAAACATTTTAAATTAAATATTATCTAATACATAATTACTACTGTACTTACAAAAATGATATTAGACAAATATTTAATAGTATACTGTATGTAAATCTGTAATATAGTGATATAAAAATATTTTAAAACACATATAAAATAAAATATTAAAAATTTTGAAAATTTAGTCAAATAATATAAATTAAATTTTTATTAAATAAATATTAATTATAATGTATGAATATTTGATGTAGATTTAAATTTAGTTTAGTGATATTTTTAAAAATCTAAGATTTATAAAATTAATTAATATATGATCCACTCATATATAATAAAGTTAATTAATTGACTATTAGATAATTCCATTAGTAGAATAAATTAAATTGTCTTTTTTTTTCTTCAATTGTGAGGAACATACCTCCAAAAAAAATACTCTTCCTTCATAGAACATTGACTCATCATCTAACCAAATATTTTCTCATTATCCTTACGAATTTTTGTTTATAATAAAATTTAGTTTACATACAAAAAGGGCACAACCTGACTTTGTCTGTATTAAACTATTGTTTCATTCCTACTCCATTCATGAAAAAGACTTACATTTTTATGCTTATCAACTTTTTGTAACTTGATTAATACTCCTAACTCCTAATTTCTTAGTTAAAAGTTCAATTACGCTTAATCACTTTTTAATTAAATATTATACAAACAAGACTACGAAATACTAACCAATTATGTATTTTTCTTAGTTTTTGACATTTCCAAGACTGCATCTCTTACATACCCTCTCAAACATATATAAACTAAACATATTTCATTCTCTAAATTGCACAAACCCTTATATTATATTATATTTATATATGATGTCATCGTAACCATATATATATATATATAAGAGCTTCATGTGAAATCAATATCCATCATCATCACTAATTTTGAATTTAAACAGGTTGTTTTGAAGACTGTTCTTCTTCTTCTTCTTCCTTCAAGAGTTTTGTTTTCAAGGTTCGTATTATTTTTTTTTTTTATTATTCTTGATTTCTTCTTCATCTGTCTCTCTCTCTTTATGAAATTTTAACAAAGAATCAACATTGAGGTCTATTTAATCCACTTTTGATGTCTTCTTTTGAATTAGATATCAACTTTGATCTTCAAATACCATCTGGCAAAATCAAGATGGTATTTTTGGTTAGGTTACACTCACTGCTTTCCAATAATTAATTAAGAGTTTGATGCCCTCTTTTAATTATTTTGTACTTAGTGAAAAAGGGTATTGATTTAATTATCTTGCTTGCTATTGTGAATTTTGCATGATATATCTATTATATAGGTAAAGTCTATGACATAATCTTACAACGACTTTTCTTAGATGTTTAAAAATGCTATTCTTTCACACATATTCAATTTCCAATAATAACAAAAAATTATTATTAATAGAAAAAGTTAAATCTTAAATTATAAAAAACCCAAATATAATTTTTATTTAAAATAAATAAATATGTTCACATAAATTAATTAGTGTTATTTTGGAATTTTAATTTTAATGTGTTATATTTGGAATAAAAACTTTAAAATGCTATTTTAGGGTATTATTCAATTTTATAATATATTTTTTTTATTAATACACTATTTTTTATGGTTCTTCTTACGCATTAAAATAGGATGGTTAAAACTAGAATTTTTTATAAATTACATTAAAAATTAAAACAACTTGATTTGTAACAAAAAAACAATCCTAAAATGATATTTACAGTGAAACTGATGGAAAATATTTTTTTTAAAAATATATAATCATAAAATTTAAGGATAATTGACAAAATAATAATTTTTAAGTTTTTGTTCCAAATATATCACTATTAATTTAAATTTCATAAATAACACAAATTTAATATTAAAATACCTTAAAATTTTTTTTTAATAAGAAAAAAATAAAACATAAATTAGACAAAAGAACCCAAATATAATATTTTAGTTATATTTATAATTTATTAATGATAAATATGTATTTTCAGAAAATAATTTGTGTTAATTTTGGAATTTTAAATTTTAAATGCTAAATTTAAACAAAAAAACTTAAAAAATGTTATTTTAGGATATTACTTAACATTTATTTAATAAAAAAAATATAACCATGTATTTTCAATTCAATAAAATATATTTTTCATGATATATATAGTTTAATAGTTAAGGATTCGCCTAATGAAACTAAAGCTTTTTTCGTGCTTTGTTTTTTTGTTTTTTTCCTGTAATAGTCCAATAAAATCGTTGATAATTGCAAGTAGATTTACATAGCAAGGCACAACTACGAAATCAAATAATTACCATAGGGACAAAATAATTTCTAATATCATTATATCAAATTATTATCAAATTCTTCAAAATCTGTAAATAAGTCAATAACTTAACTTGTAATCAATTGTCACTAACAGCTTTGAGTTTGAGTATGATTAGGACATACTCTTCCCTTTTTATCTTCTAATATTTATAAATTATACTACACACATATTTATTCTCTCTTCTCTTTATTGTACCTATTTTTATTATTAATAATCATACAACTTTTATTCCAAACATAATAATTCCTTCATAAATGTGAATTACTCTTTGTGTTCATTAATTGCAACTCAACATGAGACAAATATATGCTATAATTTATGATCTTATTTTACTGTTTCATATAATGTATTTTTCTTAAAGTAATTAATTGGTTTATTATGAACATTTTTCTTAAAGTAAATTATCAAAAGATTTTTTCCTTAAAGTAAAATATATTAATTAAAAAATATTTAAACAATATCTCATCATCTCTGATTTATAAATATGTTATACTAGTGTGTTATATTATTAAAATATTTTAATACGAATATTATATAAAATATAATTTACTATATTTTTTACGAAAATGATATTAAAAATATTTAAAAATATTATATATATATAAATCTCTAATATTTGATATAAAATCTATTTTGACATAAAAATAAATACAATATATAACAAAATATTAAATTTTTTGAAAAATTAGTAAAAGAAAATATAAAACAAAATTTTCTAGTTTAATTAAATATGTATTAAATCTATAATTTCTTAACTATTAAATAATATAGAGATAATTTCAATTAACGTGTATAATATGATTTTATTATCTATTTTATTTGTATAATTTTATTTTATTAATTATTTTTATATAATTAATATTAAAAAATTAAAATATTAAAAAAATGAAATATAAAAAATATATATATATATTAAATAAATAATTAATTATAGTAAATAAATATGTTTTTCATACATACGACTAGATCGATATACAACACTGTCTTTTTTACGTGTTAGGTTTTTAATGACGTGTCATCTGAAAAATGAAAGACAAAAAATAGTGTTGGCCCACCATTGGATTCTTTTGTCTTATTATAAAAGTCGTTAAAATTTTAGGTGGGCCTCAAAGCCCACTGTTTCCATCATTAGTTGCTGGTTAATAAATTATTAACGGTCATTATTTAAATAACCAAAGATTAATAATCGCGCATTAAGATTATTTGTGATTAATATTTTATAGTTGTTGTTTTTCTTGCGCGACCGGTTTCCAGGTCGTCTCTTGGGTTTTCCGCAAGTCAAAGCTCAGTAAAGACGTAGTGACGAGTCTTTCTCGCCGGTGACAACCGTAAACGGCGGAATTTCGTTAGTTATGTCCCGCATTTCCGCCACCTCCACCACTCCTTCCCGCCTTAGAGCAGCGAATTCTCACTACTCAGTCATTTCTAGACCTAGAACTCAAGATGATAACGGACTATCGGGAGGTAAACCGAAATCCACATGTCAGGATGTGAAGAACCGGCGATCGATTCTTCTTAGGAGAGCGAAACCCGGAGATGAGGAGACGGCGGTTTTGGCTCCTCATTTAGCTCGGTCTGTGAATCGTCCGGCGGTGGTGGAGCAATTCGGTTGTCCGAGGCGGCCGATTTCTAGGAAGAGCGAAGAGACGGCAATGGCTGTGGCGGCTGCAGAGGATGAAAAGCGGAAGAAAATGGAGGAACTAGAGGAGAAGCTTGTAACGAACGAGTCGCTGATTAAGGATTTGCAGGCGCAGGTTTTGAGTTTGAAAGCGGAGCTAGAGGAAGCACGTAACTCAAATGCAGAGCTGGTGTTGACGAACAGGAAGCTTTCTCAGGATCTTGTTTCAGCGGAAACTAAGATCACATCTCTCTCTTTTGACGACAAGGTAAATTTTCGTTCCCAAGGATTAGGCGAGAAATCTCACCGTTGCATTGACGTAGTGCTAGACTACAGAATCAGGATTTGCACTTGGTTTCTTCCTAGATTCTGCTTCTGCATACAAGTCGAAGTAATCTCTCAAGTGTTTTTGTTGATTCAGCCAGCTAAAGAACACCAGAACAGCAGATTTAAAGATATTCAGAGGTTAATCGCTAGCAAATTGGAGCAATCCAAGGTTAAAAAGGAGATAGTGGTAGAATCATCAAGCTCCATGAAAACAAGATCATCTCCTTCACCTTCAAGATTACCGTCATCTCCGCCATTTCCAAAGTTTTTGGTATCTCCAGCTACGAATTCAGGTAAACGGGATAAATCTTCTTCACCTGTTGCACCACCAACACCACCGCCTCCGCCTCCACCACCACCACCTAGGCCTCTTGCTAAAGCAGCTCGCGCTCACCAGTCTCCTCCAGCTTCGCAGCTATTTCAGATGTTGAAAAAGCAAGATAATAGTAGAGAGCTTTCGCAGTCTGTTAATGGAAATAGGTCTCAAGTTAACAGTGTTCACAACAGTATAGTTGGAGAAATTCAAAACCGTTCCGCACACCTTATCGCTGTAAGCAAACAAATTTTCGTTTTTCTGGACTCTGTTTACTTTAAACCTGAGTCTTGGCCAAATCTCATTTGAGCTTGCTTTTAATCCACAGATAAAAGCGGATATTGAGACAAAGGGAGATTTTATCAATGATCTTATCCAGAAAATTCTGACCACTTGTTTTTCGAATATGGAAGATGTGATGAAATTTGTGGATTGGCTTGATAAGGAATTGGCAACACTGGTAACGCCTAAATTTTGCTGTTAGCATGTTTTTACACAAGTGTCTGATTTCGTACGTCATGGTCTTGGTTTATACACCAATATCTACTGATTTTTACGTTGGTATATATCTTACATGTGCATTCCTCTTGTTTACTGCGTTACAGGCAGATGAGCGAGCTGTGCTTAAGCATTTCAAGTGGCCTGAGAAGAAAGCCGATGCCCTGCAAGAAGCTGCAGTTGAGTACCGCGAGTTAAAGAAGCTGGAAAAAGAACTTTCTTCCTACTCTGATGATCCCAGCATTCACTACAGCGTTGCCCTGAAGAAAATGGTCAACTTATTAGACAAGTAAAAGAAAGTTCCCTATTTTTGATGCTCAGTGATTAAAAAACTATTCTTTAGACTCCCCAAAATGTTGAATAACCTAAAATTCCGGTTATGATAAGGTCCGAGCAGAGGATAAGGATGCTTGTCAGATTACGCGGTTCATCCATGGGTACATACCAGGACTTCAAAATCCCAGTCGAGTGGATGTGTGACTCAGGAATGATAAATAAGGTCTGTGAACTTTGTAAATCATCGGTTACATTCTCTTTGGCTCTTTTTAACATTTTGGTCTAATTCCGGTGATATATAGATCAAAAAAGCATCAATCAAGCTTGCTAAAATCTACATTGATAGAGTTGCGAATGAGCTAGAATCAGCTCGTAACTTGGATAGAGAGTCTACTCAAGAAGCTTTGCTTCTCCAAGGAGTCCGGTTCGCTTACAGAACGCACCAGGTAATATAAATAAGCATTTGCTTGAATCGTAAACACGATGCATTCAATGATATGATCTTTACAATGCTTATTTCAGTTTGCGGGAGGGCTGGATCCAGAGACATTGTGTGCTTTAGAAGAGATAAAGCAACGTGTTCCGGGTCATCTCCGGCTTGCACGAGGTAATTTGGCCGGAGCTCCGTCTTAGAAAAGTAACCAGAGAATTGTGAGGGATATGGCCTTTGCCTTTGGTTTTTGGTTATAAAATTCGTTATTTGCATTAATAGTGATAAGAGTACATCTTGTGTCCCACACCATGTAATAATAATAATAATAATAATTATGCTAAATGTATCTAATTGTGCTTATACTGAAATTACTCAAATATATCATACATCTTTTTTAATCGACATTATTTTACTACCTATATTATGACTATCCACGATTTTTCTATTTGAATTTCACACCTTTTTATTAGAATACACAAACTAACAATGCACAAATTAATTTTTATATAAACTATTGACATGTTTTCATAATTTCATAAATCATCATTTTTACATAAATCGCGATCAATTGAAATTAATTGCTTCTATCACATAATTCACATAACCCGAATCTTGAACGCAATTGGTTAAAAAGAGTAAACTCGCCAACCGCAATTATTCAATTGGTCAATTTTTAGGTTATATGATAAATGTAATTAATTTCAATTGATCGTGATTTATTTAAAAAATAACGATTTGTGTAATTGTAAAAACATGTCAATAGTTCGTATAAAATTAAGGTGCACGTTGTTAGTTTATTTAATTTAATAGAATGGTTTGAATTTCAGATGAAAAAACGGTAGACAACCAATATTATGTGTAGTAAAATAATGTCATTCTTTTTAATCATATCTTTTTCTTTTTGTTTTTAATCTTCCTCTAATTTACCGGTTATCGAATCTTATCTCAAAGGTGGCGTGATTCATCCCCGTTTTTATTGGTTACCATCCGAATACCTAACCCAATAATTAAGCTATTTTATCGATTTTTTTAGATTAAATGTTGAAATGATAATATTTTTATTATTCCAATCTGTTGTGTATACTATTTTTATTTTCTTTTTCGCAGCCTGTTGGTTTAGCTGGTTATTTAGATTGAAATATTTCTAAGTTGATATACTTGCTCTAAAATATTCAAAATATTTAAAAGATAATTTCAAACATTACTATATGAAAATTAAAGAAAAAACTAAATTATTTGAATAATATTTTAAAATAGTATATTTTTAAATTTATCTTCCAAATCTAACAAAATTAAAATAATTTTTTTAAGATAACATAAATTATTATGTGAAAATAGTTATTTAATTTAAATAAACTATATATAAAATTAAAATATAATATTTGGATACACTTTTCTAATTTAAAATTTAAATTTTTTATTGAAAATAAATTTTTAATTATTTTATTATTAAATTTATGTTATTTTTAAAAATTTAAATGATTTATTTTTAAAATAAAAATTTAAAAATATATTATTTTATACAATTACTCAAATTATTTATATCAAAATAATATCTATGTATCGCATATCCGATTTTTGTTTTCCTTTATTTAAATGAATATTCATCTTATTGCTCACAAAATTTTATTATGTACGTGGCAAAATTTGCATATAATTCTCCACGTGGCGATCTGACATGTATACTTCTCGTACGTTGATTATCACAAAATATTAATCAACGGCTGGAATTCATCATGTGACTCGTGTCCTGAGCGCGCGAAAGTGTGGATATCTCACGACCGCAGGTGGAGAGACTGAGTGCACCTCACGATAGCTTTTATCCAATAAAAACAGGGCACGTTATCCTTCACTGTTATTTCTCTCTTGTGAAGAGCTGAATCTCCCCTCTACAAGGAAACAGCCTCTAAAGGACGTCGTGAATATACGATCCCTTAAGGCTCGCGTCAAGTTCACGCTTTTGAAATTCTGGAAAATCATCGAGGTTTTTGAGGATGGAAGTTTCCGGCGTCGTTCTCCGACAAATTCCGTCTGTTTCAGGCTCCGTTGCCGATGGCCGTTACTCCGTTCTCCGATCAGTTTCGGGATTTTCCGGAAATTCACGGACGGTAGGGTTTCGAACAAGGAAATTTCGCGGGGTTATGTGCAATAACGAGTTTACGGATAAAGGGCACATGACTTACTATTTAGAGCCGACGAGATGCGGAGGAGGAGAGAAGGAGAAGATTAAGGTTATGGAGAAGGAGAAGAAGAAAGCGATGAAGAAGAAAGCGAAGGTTCTCAAAAGTCTTTCCAAGAATTTGAACATGTTCTCAAGCATAGGGTTTGGTCTTGATTCAGATGCCGGTTTGGTCGCTGAGATTCAGAGCAAGACGATCTCGGTAAGAATTTGTTTCCAGTTTCAGCATAGAAATCGAGTTCTGGATTTTTTACATGCTTTGATTTGACTGTGTCATGATGGAATTGATCGAATTGATTTGTTAAACTGGATGTTGATTGATATATGATTAAAGCAGGAGGCAACAGAGATTTTGGTTAAGCAGCTAGAGCAGTTGAAAGCAGAAGAGAAACTATTGAAGAAGCAACGGAAAGAAGAAAAAGCAAAAGCTAAAGCCATGAAGATGATCACCGACATGGACTCTGAATCCTCTGACTCATCTTCTTCGTCCGAATCAAGTGACAGTGATTGTGGCAAAGGAAAAGTTGTTGACATGAGCTCTTTTAGAAACAAGGCTAAACCTATTCTTGAGTTACAATCAGAAACTACAGTAGCAACTATTCCTATAATCCAAGACGTTCGTCTTCCTAAGAAGCTCGAAGAAGATGCACATTCTTGCAAGAACACCGGTGAAGCATTGCAGATTGCTTTTCTTCAAGCAGCTGAGGCATCTCCAGTGTTTCCATCAATGGCAAATCGTGTACAGACATTGAAGACGGTAGAAGCGGTTCCAGTGATTGGATTGCCATTGAAAAGAGTAGAAGTTTGCATGGGAGGAAAATGCAAGAAATCAGGAGGAGCTGTGTTGTTAGATGAGTTTCAAAAGGCGATGATGGGCATGGAAGGATCTGCTATGGCTTGCAAGTGCATGGGAAAGTGTCGAGATGGTCCAAACGTTAGAGTCGTGGACGAGACTGATGCTGTGATTACTGATTCAGTTAGGACACCGTCGAAGACAGTATGTGTAGGAGTTGGATTGCAGGATGTGGAAACTATTGTGGCTAGTTTCTTTGGTGAAGATTCGAACAAAGGTCTTGATTATGTTTCATATTGAAAGTGTAATAAAATGACAAAAGACAAAATGTTATATGTGTGGTGTTTTCTCTTCTTGTACATATCTGTCTTCTTGTGCATCTTCAAGTGGAACATTGATATAAACATCGAAGTTTTCATTGATAACACTGCGCTCTCCAGTATTTGGGACTTTTATAGGATTTAGTAACGATAGTCAAAGTTAGGACTAGTCATCCTCGTATGCTTGATTGGTAACCATTGTAATCATTATAACTCAAATGTCACAAACAATGACCAAAAATTACTACCAAGCAATGGAAAGAAGTGGAGCTAACTTCAGGAATCGATCTTAAAACTTAAGGCTACTTGGAATGAGGGGAACATATAGAGGGACATTTCTATTGCACATGGAGTTCTTAGGCTTCCGCTGGGCAATGCAAAGTCTGCATAAAATGCATAAATATTACGCACGATTCTACACAGACTCCACGGAGCTTATCCAATTAATCCAATATCCAAGCAGATGGCCTGCTTTCACAACGGAGATGGAGAAATTCAACGCGATCCGGCAGTGCTATCAAGAATTTTCCCTCACGCATCAATCTAGGAAGAATAATTCACAGGCGGACAGTTTGGCCAGAGGCGCAAGAACAAGAAATGCAATATTTTCTCATATAAGTACATCAATACCATACTGGTTCGAAGATACGACATGTATTTTCTGACTGGTAAACGATTGTAATACTTATAAACACAATGAAAAAAAAAATTACTACCAAGCAATATTTAGTTAATCGCCTTAAATTCCAACGCCATTAGAAGATTGTCCAGGTCATGTGAGATAATGTTGAAGACACCATCAAGTTGGATTGTACCTTTTGTATATTTGAGTAAACAATAGTAAATCCACATTTGTTTGATCCACCTGGTTGAGGTGAAACTACCTATTAAAGGATGACTTATATGAGAGAGCAAAACATAAAGAATGGCTATATACTACTTGTTTACGGTTTAATTAAACATTAGATTTATACCTATATACTATATGTTTACGGTTTAATTAAACATTAGATTTATACTTATGCTCTGGGTAGAGAAAAATATTTGTAAAATTATATAATATTATTTATTAGTAAATATAAAATTGATATTTATATAATTTTAACTTTTATTTAAAATTATTTTTAATATTAATTTTTGTATATATAAATTTAGAAAATAAAAATATTTGTTTTTACGAATTTAATAGTATTTTCTTGTTAGTTTAATACAATATATTGTTTCTCTAACCAAATCAATAACAATGACATATATTGTAATTATTCTAGTAATTTAAACTTATTTATATATTTATTTAAAACTTATTGCGGTGATAACACATAATATTTCTGTTAATAACATGTTAAATCGAACTCATTTTATTTAAATGTTTCTCAAATAATATATTAAAGATACTAACGGAATAAAAAACGAATCCTAGTCGGGTTCAACTCTTGATTCACGGTTTGAATTTGGTTCTTAAAATACTATTTAAAAATGCGGGTTTGCTCCAACTTAATTGATTAACTCATTTCAAATTCGGTTTGGTTTTCAAATTGATTTATTTGGGTACGATTTCGGCTCACCTAGGATGGACTAAACAGGATTGAGCACCCTAACAAATTACTGTAGAACAAAAGTTTCACTAGAGTTGAAAGATGATACGGAGATCGAAGGTGATACATTGGATGGATGCTTTCAGAGGAAAGCTAGAAAGGGAAAAAGCATTAGTTTCACGTTGATAGCTTTGTTCGTTTGCTAATCTCGATGGTTGCGATTGCGACTACGGTAAACACTATGGCTGTAACTATTGTATATATTGTTCATTTATTTGTTGTCATCGGTTGTGATTACGGTTAATCGTAAATTTTTATTCGTACTGGTGTTTTAACCACCAGTCCAAAAAATTGTGATATACGACGCGTCGTATGAGCATTGCGATTGACTGTATGTAATTATAATAGATAAACGAACAATAATCTAGTGTAGTTGTAGCCGCAAGCCGCAATTTTTTGCGGCTGACAAATGAACGTTACTGATGTTAATGACTGATGTTAAGTGTTGAAACAGCGAGATGAAGATTCGGAGATCCAATTGCGTCTTACTTGTCATTATCTCTCTCTCGTCTTCTGCATCCTCTAATGTTATAAGCTCCTAATTTAAACCGCATTACTTGGACATAGCCTCAACAAAAGTTGGATCTTCTTCACTCGTGAGCTCACAATAGAAAAAATCTCAGACATTTATTTGTCTACAAACACAAGCTGTCAAAAGGAAACAAAAGAAGCTTTTGAAATCTACAATTTGGACATCAATCGGAGAGGGTCTGATGCATTTTTGGCATTATCAGGGATAGGAAGATTGCAGATAAGTGTGACTTTAGCGGAAGATATTAAGGTTTTGTTAGCTTTCTCTGAACCTTGTGATGATTTCCAAAGCTTGACTTCCCAGACCTGAATGGTTTTTCCTGTGCTTACAGGAGATGCTTCGGCGAAGACGAGGTCTCCGAGATCAGCACTCTTTAAGTGGTTAATTGAGAGTTGAATTCCAGCTACCCTTTTGAAACCAGAAGCCATGTGAGCTCCCATACTTGCTAAAGACTCAGCGATCAAAGCAGATACACCACCATGTAACACCTTGAAAGGCTTTGCGTAAATTGAAAATTTCTCAGAATTTTGGGGGTAAAAAAGGTCAATGATCATTGATCAATTGAAGAAAAGTTAGAGAAAGGAAGAAACCTGACAGCATATTGGAGAAACAGGAAGACGACCTGTGACACGTCTCGGAGATAACTCATCGAACTCGAAACCTAAGGCGTGAAGCGATGGGTCTAAAGCTTTGGTCTTGGATGATGCAGAATCCATCGCTCTATTTGAGAGAGAGAGAGAGAGAAGTGGTTACGTAGATGATAAAAAGAGAGGTTGAGAGAAAAAGTGAGAAATGGATTGAATTGGTATTAACGTCACTTGATTGCTTTTTTTCGGACCAAATTGTCAAAACTCCATTATTGGTGTTGGTTGAGAGTGGAGAGTGTTTCGGACCAGAGTCGTCTTAATATGTATAATAGCGTTGGTTGAGTTTAGAGGTGTTGATAAGACGCACGTGTCGTATTTGTCACGTTGGAGACGTTCTTAACGAAGGTGGAAGGTGGAAGGTGGGCTTCTTTAATGGGTCACCGTAGATTAAAACCCGTAAATGACACAAATTAATTATAGTTTTTTCATAAATTTTCCTTAAAACTAAACAAAATTATATAAATAATTAATTTAAACAAAAGAAAAATTATAGAATGTGGATGCATATGTTGGCATCTCAAAACATGGGCTTTTAATGTCATTTTTTGTTTAAATATCATTAATAATTTATTTATAAATTAAAATTTATTTTTAATAAAATATATCTTTTAAAGTATATATGTATATATTCAAATATAAAATGTAGATTTAGAAACATATATAACATATTTGATATATTTTGGTAGTAGATCATAACAATTATGATCTGCAACTTTAAATGTTTGTCAAAATATAATAATAATTATTTTTTACCAAAAGTATAGTAAAGAGAAATACCAAATTTTGATTATATATTGATTAATTACAATAGTGTATTTAAATTAAAAACATATATATATATACACGGTAATATGTCAATTAGTTATAGTAGTGTATTCGTTACATAGTTTTTTTTTTATAAAAAGGACCAAGGTTCGACCCCCAGCTCATATTATGATTTTTGCAGAATATTAAGTTAAAGATTATTTTAATCTTCTTCACTTAAAAAAATGCTATTTGTGTGAGTTTAGACTTGAGATGCTAATTTAGTCACTAAAACATTATTTAATATTAAATTAGTCAATTGCCTTTTAATTAATAAGAATATTAATATTTAAATTAAGAAACTAAATATTAGAAAATACTAATAATTTTTTTTTTGAGTTTGACACTCCAGTTTCAATATTTTTATTTATTTATAAAACTATTTTGGTGAATTCATTTCCATTAGGTACCATAGAAACTTGGTCACAAGTCCATATCCTATTTCAGAATTGGAAACTCTCTTCCATAACATTTTCAAAAACTTTATTTCGAAATATTTTTAAAATGATTTCGTTTCATAAGTTTTTTGTTTGTTTTTTTAAAAAATGATACCGTGATTATATAGAAAATAAACTTACTTTTATATGTTTCTAACTTTATTAGAAAAATTAAAATATAAAAGTTTAGAAAAGAAAATCTGAATATACATGTTTAGTCCTAACAAAAATTATAGAGTAATACCCTAAAATAGCACCATTTTAAGTTTATCTTCCAATTTTAGCACAATAAAACTAAAATTCCCAAAATAACATAAATTATTATGTAAAAATAATTATTTACCTTAAATAAACTATATATAAAATTAAGGGCAATTGACTAAAATAACATTATTTTAAGTTTTTGTTCCATATATAGTACTAGTCATTTAAATTTCCACAAATAGCACAAATTTAATATTAAAATAATAAAAAATTTATTCCTAATGAAAAAAATTTAAACCCTAAATTAGAAAAAGTGAACCCAAACATTATGTTTTAATTTTATATATATTTTATTTAAGGCAAATAATTATTTTTACATAATAATTTATGCTATTTTTGGAATTTTAATTTTAGTGTGCTAAATTTGGAAAATAAATTTAAAATAGTGCTATTTTAGGTTTTTACTCTAAAATTAAAACATAATGTTTGGGTTCACTTTTTCCAATTTAGGATTTAAATTTTTTTATTAGGAATAAGTTTTCAATTATTTTAGTATTAAATTTGTGCTATTTTTGAAAATTTAAATGACTAGTGCTATATTTGGAATAAAAACTTGAAATGATGCTATTTTAGTCAATTGCCCAAAATTATATAATAAATGACTGTTTTAATATAATTGGAATATTGATTTATATAAGGTGAGGTTTCTTATATATTTTTTAAATTGCTTATACGTTTTTATATGCGTATGATTTCTTATTTACATGCATGTTAGTTTAATAAAAAAGTAAACTAAGGATAAAATTTTCATTAAAAACAAAAAATAGTCCATTTAAAAACTATTACTTGCTATATAAATGAAAATTGAAAAATAGATAAAGAAAAAGTTAAATGTAAGAAGAAAAGAGAGGATTGACAACGTGCTAAATTCTCAGTCATGTTGATCTTATCTGGTTGGTTTAATCTTATATGTTGTTATAATAGGAATTGGATTCCATTTTAGTTTCATCTTGATTCTTAATTACCATCTTTCTTTGATTTTTATGTTACAAAATAATAAAACAAATTAGGTTGTATATTATAACTTAATTCAATTAAAGAAATATTGACTAGTTGACTTAGTTAACAAATAACAAATGAGATTTAAACCAAACCACAATAAAAATTGTACCGATCATTGGTTTATTTGCTAAATTGCGACAATTCGAAACTCGAGTTCGGTTATCTCATTTCATTAATACACCAAAGTGTATTTAAAATTTTGAATTTTCTTATTAATTCTCCATTTTATATACAATAGAGATTTTACTTCTGATATCTAATGTGGGACAAATTAAATTTGTTCATTTTAAGTTTATCAAATAACCCAATTTATTAGATACTTATTTCTCATTCAAACGAATTTTGGTTTTAACGTATTCGTTATAAAACTCACCGAAAAGTGATTGACAATTATTTACGTAAAACCGAATTCCAACAATAGCTTGTATATCGAATCGAAATTAGATATACACATTTGAATGTAACTATAAAATCATATTTGTGTCTCGAATATAATCCATTTTTATTCATACAGAAAAGCTACCGAAAGTTCATAAAGGTGATAACTGAGATTCTCGCTCTCTCTCTCTATAAACATTCTGATACATTTTCTCTAGACATCACTATTTTAATTAGTGTTTTTTCTAAACGTCTTACCATTCACTATAAACCCAATTGTTTGATTCATTAATATTTTAATACTAAAAATCATATTTAAAAAATAATATTATCATAACGTATTATAAAATATCACGATGATCATCACAATAAATTTAAAATAAATATATAAATGAGTTTAGATGACTAGAATAATTATAATATATGCGATTATTATGATTAAAAAATCAACATATTTTATTAAACTAACCAAAAATTACTATTAACTTTAAAAAAACAATTATCTTTTTTTTTTAATTTATACATACCAAAGTTAATATTAAAAAATTATTTAAAATTATTTAAATAAAAATTAAAAGATAATTGATAAAAATAATATTATTTTAAGTTTTTATTTCAAATATACCACAAAATTAATATTAAAATAACTTATAACTTTTTTCTAATAAAAAACTCTAAATTAGAAAAAAAAAATCCAAAAATAATTTATAATTAAATATTATATTAAATAAATATAATATTTAATTATAATATTTAATTATATTTATAATTTATTTATGGTAAATATGTATTTTTAGAAATAATTTATGTTATTTTGGAATTTTAAATTTACAGTGTTAAATTTATAACAAAAACTTAAAAAAAATACTATTTTAAAGTATTATTTAAAATTAAAATTATATAAATATCTAATTTACATATAATAAATAAATAATATTATATAATTTGTGAATATTTTGCGAATTAAAAAATATTTAACTAGATTTCTACTAAGAGTTTTATTATTGTTATACTCCTGTATGTACTAATCACAATCACATACGAGGAATTGAATTACTATATATATGTATATATATCTTAACTTATGTATTACGAGTTTGATTAAATAACAACATCTCTCTCTCACACAAAGAATAAGTCTCTCTCTCTCTCTCAAAGAATAAGTATTCATAATAATGAGACGTCATGAGAAGAGGAAATTATCGTTATCTTCTTTTACTATATTGAGATCGTTGTTTCCATGTTTATGCAAGGAAAGAGGCAATTGGAATGAAGAAAGAGTAATCAATGTGAGGCCAAGAATCATGACTACAGACGACGATGGATGTTCTTGCATAGCTGAGCCTTGTATTGATAGGAGAGCCACTGCTTTTATTGTCAAGTTTCACGACACTCAAATACAAGATCCTTGAATATAAGATTGTTTCTCCTTAATAAATTTACCATATATATGTATGTACGTAGCTTTTTCCAAGTACGTACGTATTATGATGAGGCTTTGAATATGATAAAGATTTGGTCTTTGATCGCTAGCTTCAACTTACAAACACAGTGTTCACTACAAGAAAACATTAACATTTCCGACGGAATAAAAACCGTCGGACATTTCCAATGATTTGGACATCTCCAACTTTCAAACTTAAGTTTCTCATTTTTATACATTAATTGAGTTTTTTGTTGTTGTATATTTTAGAGTAGCAATCAAATGTTATAATTAAGAATGTTCCTAATACGAAAAGAACCGGATGATGAACGTGAACATTGTGTTAAGCGTTGTCGTTAGCTGTTAAATTTTTTTTTTCAAAATAACAAAGAATCTACGAATAAAAGTTTGGTTGGTAAGAGTATAAAAAAATGAAAAAGTAGTCAATATGGCTAAACTGATTTTTAAAGATTTAACAACACGATTATTATATGTTTTGTACAAATAAAATAATTATTAAGATTTAACATTGTTATTATACAAACACCACACACTAAATTATATAACAAATCTATTATAGCTATAAACACCACACGCTAAATTTAAGTTCATATGTTATATATGTAAAACAAACTAACCTAATTATGGGTTAGTATTATCATACGATCTTGTAATATCTGAATAATATTTAACAATGTTATTATACATATATACATACAATTCATTATTGAATAAAATGATGATTTTGATATAAGATTTATATTGATCGTAGGACAAATGTATAATATCGTCAATACCACCACATGTATTAACGTATATATTATTATTTGGACTGTTAAGATGAATATTACCATAGTAAACCACATCATTGGTTCATAAATCTATATTTTTGTTGGTAAATATATTTTGGGGGAATTGCTAAAAATAACATAAACTTGACTCCAAATGCAAGTCTAATCCACATGAAAATATTTTTGCAAAACTAACTTATGAGAGTGGAGAAATTACTGAACACTCCTTTTGTCTAAAAAATAATGTCGAAATGTCAATTACGTTTCAGTCCCTGCGTGTTTTTTTTTTATCAAAGCAGATTTCTCTGAGAAGTCTACTTTGGTAGGAAAAACAGTTTTTTCCGGCTGAAGCAGATTTTTCGCAGACTTCTCGTAACTGTATGAACTGAAAAAATAACCGAAAGTAAAACACGAAAACTAACCTTCGATCTTGGTTTTTTAGCTACGCGACTTAAATGATGACCGATATAAACTCCCAAAAGCTTGATTTAACGGATAATGATGAATTTTTGCAAAGTTGGAAGCTTTTGAATGTAGAGTGAAAAGAGAAATTGGAAGAAAATGAGAGTGAAAATGAAAGAGGTTGAGATGAATGAGATTTGAGGAAGGAATAAAGGTATAAAGGTGGGTGTGTCGATGGAATTAAGAGCTCCCAACAACCACGACAATGGTGGTTGTGTGCAATGAAGAAAATGACATTTTCGTAATATTTTTGAAAAATTTATTCATAATAGTCTTTGTGTTGTTTTTATTTTTTTCCAAGTTAATGACAAAGTTGTAAATAAAGTTATTGTTGAAGGATAAAATAGAGATAGAAAGTTAGTTTTGCAAAAAAAGTTTAAATTATCAAACTTACAATTACAATTATAGACAAATTTTAGGTCAATTTTGCAAATGTCCCATATATTTTATAGTTGCTAAAGCTTTGAACTAGCAATTCAATATGACTTGTACTAAGGGTTTATTATAACTTATTAATAGTTTGTAGGTGAAAGTTTTTAGGAATGTTTAAAGATCGATTTTTTCTCTAACATTACCACACCCGTTTATATATACTATAACATAATTTGTAGTATATACATATACTCTCGACATTTGTTATATAGATAAATGCTGTCATTCTCATTAAATCGTGTGATCGACATTGTTTGTATGATAATTTATAGCAAGAATGAACAATAATTTTACCATTTTGTCAATCTTGAAAATTATTTTGTCATTATTCTAATTTCGAACAATTTCTTTACCATTCATCTAAAAACACCTTAGTTTTTTTCTCCTGTTAAAACTTTTGAGTTTTATTTTTATGCATTCTTTTAAGCTTTAGGCATCGACAAGCCCACTGATTTCAGTGATAACACCTTCTCGTCCCAATTTTCCAATGGCCATTTTAGTTTCTTTTCCTAACAACAAATAAAGCCCATTATTTGTATA
The DNA here is from genome assembly GCA_018901935.1 of Pugionium cornutum. Classification (NCBI taxonomy): domain Eukaryota; kingdom Viridiplantae; phylum Streptophyta; class Magnoliopsida; order Brassicales; family Brassicaceae; genus Pugionium; species Pugionium cornutum. Next base: position 25,998,517 of record CM032156.1, on the reverse strand, counting down.
CCATTTTAATTTTGAGTAACACCTTAAAATATCACATTTTCAAGTTTTTTATCCAAATTTAGTATCTCAAAATTAAACTCTCAAAAATAGCACAAATATTTATGTAAAATTCTTATTTATTTTAAACAAATTATATATAAACTTAAAATATTATATTTGAGTTTATTTTTTCCAATTTAGGATTTAATTTTTTCTTTTAAAATATAGTTTTAATGCATTTCAATCTTAAATTTGTGCTATTATTGGAAATTTAAACTAATAATGTTATTTTTGGAATAAAAACTTAGAAATGTGTTATTTTAGACATTTGCCCTTTAATTTTTCCTATTAATTGTGGGCAATTCTGTAAAATACTATATTTTATGTTTTTTCTAAAATAATATAATTAGTTTAAATTTTTAATTATATCACAAATTTTTAAGATTTAAATATATAAAAAATTAAATGCTAAATTGAAGAAAATAATATAAATATAATGTTTTAACTTTATGTATAATTTATTTAAATTAAATAAATATTTTTACATTTTTTTAAAATTTTAATTTTATGGTTTTAGATTTACAATAAAAACTTTAAAACATGCTATTTTAAATTATTACTTATTTTTTATTATTATAAAAAAATAAAAATTCGAGAGCTATACGCCCACACAAATTCTAAGAGCCATGAGTTTCTAAATATCTCTAATGATTTGGAAGCCATCTTGCAAAATTTTCAGTATCTTTTTTTTTTGCACAAAGTTTCCTTTATCTATATTAGCTTCTTTTCATTTTAACATTTCCTATTAGTATTTTCTAATGAAACTATAAACTTTATTACATTGTAAATGAATGTCTACTAACAATTTGGAAAATGCAACGTATATATTGTCTTTCTTCGTCGTACAATTAATATACAAAATAGGAAAGGTGAGAAATCTATAAAAATATTTCTTTTCTTCTGAAAAGAGCATCGAATTGAAAGATTCTTTGGGACATGAGCCACATGAAGGGTACAATACACAAAGTCGCATATACCTAACTTCTGGACTGGACCGACCATAAACTTTCACTTCGTCCCACACACTCAACAAACAACCAAACAAACAAATATCAGTCTTGTTCCTGTTCTTGTTCCTTTTAATTAGTTTCTTGTTTTTCTTTTCTCTCTCTCTTTCTCTTTTCTTTGTTTGTTATCTCATCTTCATATAATCATATCACAAAGACAAACTTTTTATCCATAATTCATACGAAAATTGTTCCCATAAAAAAAGAGTGGCCGTAGACATACCAATAACATTTCTAAGACATGTTGTCGATACACTAAGAAAGAATTACCATTACAAACTACATTAATGTTATGAGTTCTAAATACTATCTATATTTTTGATATATTTTAAAACTTGACATTTATAAACTTAAAACCTAAAATCACCGGAAATCAGAAACATGTGATAAAAAGAGAATATGAAAAGAAGATAGAAAACAGGTGTAAATACCTTTTATTTAATTAACAAACAACTTCAAATCTAAATAAATAAACGAATACAATGAAAATAGATTTTATATTAGAAATGGTTTGTTTTTTTTTTTTCATTGAGTCACAACGAACCGACCCAGTAATATAATATTTTCGTACGAAAATTTAACATACTCATACGAATATTTAACATTCTTATACGAAGAAAGATGAAGTCGAACTTCACACTTTTAAAATGGACGTAAAGATGATGTAATCACTAACCCACTTATTTTTTTATAGAAATCGTTTGTTTATGAAATAGTTTAGAAAATTCATTTAAGAAACTACAACTATAAGGTACATTAGAGAAAATAAATATTAAAACTTTGAAGATAGAATTAATTTTGAATAAATTTTTTGTAGAAATTGTATAGTTAATGTTTTAATTTCAGTTAAAATTGGATAAACTTCCATTACATATGTAATTTTAAGTTTAAAAGAATATGATATATGGATTGATTCTTCAATAAAAAAAAATTAGGTAGATATGTAAAAGATTTAAAAGTGACTTGACAGTATTTAAAAAAAATTAAAATATTAATGTGGACCCAAATTCTTCTTTTTTTTTAGTATAAATTTCATAAATGTGTTTGGTAAAGAGTAAAATTGAATGAACACGTGATTGCTATTAATGTCTAATTGGTTAGACACAACGAATAAACATCCATCCTAATCACAAGGATTCAAATTCTTGAATTGCAGGCAATATGTTTTGTTTCATTTATTTTATTTTACTTTATTTATATTTATAATATTATAGCGACTTATTTATAAAGGAGATAACCAAAAATTGAAAATTAACAAATAAAGCATTAACACTACCATGTCTTGAGGTCAAAAGGGTGCCTCTAAATATTAAATAGATTAATATCATAAAATATCATATTTTAAATTTTTTGTTGCAATCGAAAAAATATTCAAAATTCTAACTAAAAATATATGTCATAATATTATGTAGAATCATCAAAAACTTTCATGACGAAAAACTATTGAAAATCTCTGTAAAAGTTTTTGAAAAATTTCGATATTTTTGATATTTTAAATATTTAGAATAATTTAACTACAAAAAATATTTTAAGATTCTATATTTTGAAATTTTATTTTAAAAATATTGTCACTAAATTTTATTTTTAAAATATAATAAATTATTATGTGAAAAGATATTATTACCTATAATAAAGTATAAAACAATTAAAATAGTGTGTTTGAACCTTTGATTTCAATCTAAGATTTTGACTTCTCGTAAAAGAATTTCTTCACTTTTATATGAAATTTATGGTATTTTAGAAAAAAAAAACACTAGTGATGATTTTAAAATATCATAATTTTAAATTGTATTTTAAGTATTTAGTTAATGTAATGTAATTGATATGTAATAATTTAGTTAAAAACATAAAATTATTAAACTAAAATGGTTTAGCGTTAAATTATAATCTGCTAAAGGCATAGAGATTTCTTAAACATTGATGGAAATGATTATCAAAGGTCCATTTTATGTACCTTTAAGCTAAATTAATCTTAGTTGTCACTCTTTGGATCCCTTTTACTTAAATTTAACATAAATATGTTCCCACACATTTAAAAAGGAATCTTCTGGACTTTTCTAATACTTATTTATATATCGAAATTTGGTGTTGTATGAATACTACTAAAATAATATGAAAATAATTCAAAAAGTCAATCTTAATACTACTCATAGAATTCCAAAAGTCAAATCGATTTTTAATATCTAATGGGTTTACTACGTAACATGCCTATTTAAAAATATTTATTTAATATCTACAAATGGGCAATTTTTCAAACTAGTCTTTTATTTTTTATTTAAAATTTTTTTTAATAGTAATATTAATTTTAGTATTTAAATATCTTAAAACATTTTTTAATAAAAAAAAATAAATTCTAAATTAAAAAAAATAATATTTTAGTTTTACTTATAATTATCTTAGAATAAATAAATATTTTTACATAAAATTTATGCTATTTTAAAATTTTCATTTTAGTGTGTGTTAAATTTGGAATAAAAAGTTAAAAAGTGTTATTTTAATATATTAATGTTTACGCAAATCGTCTTATTGCTCTGTATATTTTGGTAATTTAACTTAAATTTAGGTTAAAATCTTTATAAAATACTTTGTGTTAGTTTTTTTTAGAAACATAAAATCATTTAAAACTTTGGATAATCGACAAAATAGTACTTTTTAAAGTGTTTGTTATAAATTTAGCAACACTAATTTATTTTTCCAATAATATCATAAATTTTATTATTAAAATAATTTAAAACATATTTTTAATAAAAAAAAATTAAAACATAAATTAGAAAAAAATAAATTCAAACATAATATTTTAATTTTATTTATAACTAATTTAAGAAAAATAAATATTTTTACATAAAAAATTGTGTTATTTTATAATTTTATTTTTATTGTACTAAATTTGGTAAAAAAAACTTAAAATAGTACGATTTTAAGATATTATTCTAAAACCTTCTTGCTAGCTGATTTTTTAAAATTATTATAAAAGATGATAAATATAAAACGTATTTTCAAAATAATGTCTTCATATATTTTAGTACAAATACAATCTCAATAATTTTGTCATTTTAAACTATATTTAATTTGTCAAGAAAAAACTAGAATATGTAATCTAGAATGTATAAATGTGAAACAAGATATAATGAAAGGAGAAATGAATTTATTGAAAAAATAGTAAACAATGAAAGAAAGTGGAGAAAGAGAGAAGACATGTGGAGATCACATGGGATACTCTGCGCATTATTCTGCCCACCTCAAACTCCTAATCCATTATTTGTCTTGTAATAATTCACATTTTACTCATCTTTGCCTCCCACATTTTTAATACCTAACCAATTTCCATTATCTTTTTATTTAAACAATTGAGAACTTACCAATCAAATTTTACAGAAAACTAGTATTTGAAAAAGGAATTCACAAAAAATATATAGGGAGATTTAACAGCCTAAAAATTTCCTACAATTTGAAATGTAGTACATGTTTTCAAAACTTCTAAATCTAAATTTCTATTAGAGTAATACCGTAAACTAACATATTTTAAAGTTTTTTTTTATAAATTTAATATTTTAAATTTAAAATTCTAAAAATAAAACAAATTATTTTATGAAAATATATTTATTAGAAATAAATTATAAATATAACTAAAATATTATATTTGATTTTTTTGTTGTTTAAGTTTAATTTTTCATAAACAAAAGTTTTAAAATATTTAATATTAAATTTATGCTATTTTTTAAAAATTTAAACCGTTATATTTAGAATAAAAAGTTAAAAAGTGATATTTATGTTAATTATCATTTCTATTAAGTAACAAAGAGAAACATATTTATTTTATTATGATTTTCATATGAATGAGATTGACTCTAAAATACAACATTTATAGGCACATGTGTCTATTTATGTGTGAGAGATTTGAGCATAGAAGAAAAATATCTAGAAAATAGCACAAAAATCGATGAAGAAAAAAAGAGATATTGAGTAAAAAACATAAATAGAAAGTAAGACCCCATAAAAAAGTAGATGTAAGTGTTTTTGTTTGTCGTCACAACTTAGAATCGCAAAAAAGCAAATTCTTGATTTTTTTCTCTAACATTGTGATGTGTCATGTACTTCTTCATATCTACCATTGAATAACTTCAATAATATCTTTTTATGTTTATAATACATTTTATATATCTTATTACATTATCACAACCTTTTTTAAAAACTAATCTTTATTTATGAAGTATATAGTCTTCATGATGAAATATACAATATTTATGTTCGTTTTTCAGGCGTAACTTCTTAAGATTGTGGTAGATTGATGTTCATTCAGTTGTCGTAACTTGTAATTATCTACGGTTAAACGTTGTATCTTACGTTGTAATTTTTTTTATCGTTGATTAAAACAATAGTACGAGTAAAAATTTGTGATCAATTACAACTATAACTGTAATTATTAAAGGCAAATAAACGAATAATATATGTCATAGTCGCAATCGTAATATTAACTGCAACCGTAACCGAATTGTCGATGACAAACAAACTAAAAAGACTAATAACTAAAATAAGTAGTTCAATGAAATTAACTATGACCATTAGGTAAAGAACAATGAAAGAACAATGAGTTAAAAAACTACTAATCTCCACATAATCTACGTACAACTTGCTACGTAAATTACAATGGTTAGTAAACTGTATTAGCAATGTATAAACGAGAGAGAGATAGAGAGAGATAGAGAGAGAGAGAGAGCGAGAGATTGAGAGAGAGAGAGAGAGAGAGAGAGATAGACAGAGAGAGAGATTGAGAGATAGAGGGAGAAAGAGATTGAGAGAGAGAGAGATAGAGAGAGAGAGAGAGAGAGAGAGAGAGAGAGAGAGAGAGAGAGAGAGAGAGAGAGATGGTAAAATGGTGTAAGTGTGTTGAAGAAAGGAGATCACGTGGGTAGGATAAGAAAACGAATTGATGGGTTCATGGGAATGCTCTTATCGCGGATCTTGTTTCTTTTGACCACATTTTCTCTCTCTCTCTCTCTCTCTCTCTAATATTTTTACTTTAAAATTTCGTAATTTTTAATAAAAGAGAGAGAGATATTGTGTTTTGTGTTCACATGTAGTGTATAAATACATAGAAGTCTCCAACCCAACTCCAAAAGAAAAGCATAAAGCACAAAAACAAAATGACTTCATGGAAGAAAACAATCGCAACGCCATTCAAGAAAGCGGCAACGTTCTTTAACCAAACACAGCAAACGGCACACAACCGACACACAAACGCGAAAGCGAGAGAAGAACACGAGAGACGAACAGTGAAAGAACTTCAAGGTGACGTCATGGCTTGTGGTTATGAAGATGTCCTCGTCATGTGGTCAATTCTTGACAAGTCAAACTCTTCAAACAATCTCTCTTCTTAATTGCTATATTTTAGAATTTCAATTTGAAATTTTCATTTTCTCTTATGTGTATAGGTTTTCATTAGCCCGCCATGTCTCTTCTTGTTTCTTCTTCTTTTTATGTGGTCGAGGCTATTATTTTTTTTTTGTTAATTTTATCTGATGATTAGTTATTAATCCCTGTGATAATCTAATCGAATTCACGGTGTGATTTTTTAAAAAAACAATTCTCTAAAATAATATATTTTTAACTTTTTATTCCAAAAATATTATTATTAACTTAATTTTTAATAATAACACAAATTTAAGATTAAAATATATTAAAATTTTATTTTAGTATAAATCAATTAAACTTTAAATTAGAAAAAAACTCAAATATAATTTTTAATTTTATATATAATTTATTTAGAGTAAATAACTATCTTCGTATAATTATTTATGAAAAATGGTCATTAAAATATTAAAATTTTGTGTTTGAGCCATTTAAATACTAAATTTTTAATGAACCATTTAAATAACACTGTTAATTCTGTTACTTATTTTTTATTTATTGGTATGTAGCTTTAGTTGGTTAAATAAGTAATATAGTTAAAGATGTTATTTTTGGTGTTAATAATGACTAATCGCATGGTTAAATCAGTACAATTAACTATAAATCGTTATTTAAATGATTCATTAAAAAAGTTAGTATTTAAATGGCTCAAACGCAAAAATTCAGTATTTTAATAACAATTTTTCTTAATTATTTATGTTATTTTTAGAATTTTAATTTTAAAATATTAAATTTGAAATAAAAATTTTTAAAAATGTTATTACAGTGTATTATTCTTTCTAATGTTGGTTCTCAACGTTGAAGTTGTAAGCAATTTTATTTACTAAGAAATAAATATAACAGTTGAATAACAATGTAAAATTCATTAAAAAAAAATGTATCCAACAAAACTTTGTGCATTATCTCAGTAACGGATCTATGTAATTCTCAGTGGAGATAATGTTATCCATACTCTTATCCATTGCCCTTCAGATATTACACTTGAGCTCATTGATTGCCAAATCTATTGGAATTTTATAAATAACTCATATCGAAAAATTCAATTTTTACTGGTTTTTTGAAATGAACCATAATTAGACTAAATTATGCGATTTCATTATAACATTTATTAACAGAATTTCTATGAGATGTCAGTGTCGGGTTGGTTTTTCAGTTACGGTTAATTCAGTTGAGATGAAAAATCAGACCAAATTATCACATATTTTTTGGTTTGGTACGGAACCGGTTTACATGTCTGGTTATTTTGTCAATTATAACAACAGATCTAACAACCCAAAACAGTAGAACATGTGACAGAAAACCCCACAAACAGTAAATCGATTTATAAGATTTACAAATTATAACAATTAGATGGCAGCCCTTAAACTTAGGAAAAACACAATCATTGAATCCACAGAAAAAATTAATAAGAAAAAAAAGTACAGCCGTATAAGGAATAGTATGAGGTAATGTGATGAATAATACGATGTGATTTTATTAAAGTGAAAGTGGGACAAATATGATTCCTAAAACGTGGCTTGTCTTCTCCATCATCTTCATTAACATCCCTAACATGTTCAAACATCTGATCACAGAGCTGACCTCACTTCTCAGCAACCTAACATGGTCCAAAGTTGGTCTTGAATTTAACAAGATCGTAAATGGAAAAAAAGACGTTAACAGAATAGTAATATAGTTCGAATCCATAAATTTGATGATTTTTTTTATTTAATATTTATAATAATAGTATTTTCAAAATGAATATCAAATTTTTGTATCAATATCGAGGATTGTAATTACGAATTTATCTTGTTTGGGCTCATTTCAAGCAACCTAACATGATCTAAATTTATGAATTTGATAAAAAAAATTATTTTTATTTAATATTATGGTAATAGTATTTTCAAAATGAATACCAAATTTTTGTATCAATATCGAAGATTGTAAGCACGAATTTATCTTGCTTGGACTCATTTCTAAGCAATCTAACATGACCTAGAGTCGTCCCAAATTTAATAAGATTGTAAACAAATAAAAAGAATCGAATTCGAATTCATGAATTTTATGAAAAAATTATTTTTATTTAATATTATGGTAAGAGTATTTTCAAAATGAATACCAAATTTTTATATCAATATCGAGTACCGCAAACATGAATTTGATATGATTGGGCTCAAACCCGATTTCATCTCAAAATTTAGATATATACATATTTTTTGGATTTTATGTTTCAATACACAAACGACATATGGAGAGGTATTTCTAGCATATCAAGAGTCTAGATACTATTGGTTTGATCAAGGGTAACTATTGATATCTGGACAGAGCAATGAATCCATTGTCTCTGAGAGTTCCTATACTATAAAGTTGATATGAAGAGACTTTGAATTATATAATTTGCACATAAACTCATGATCTCATAGAGTTTATACTGTCCCAAACTTATCAGCTAAAAAGGGTGGTACTTAAACGTTGTGTAATGGATTCTAATTAAGACCAGATCAAAAGGTTCCCCAAGTGAAAGTGTGTCGATTTCGATTTTTGAACATGTCGTTTACGAGTATGAACAAAGTTTAAAGATATTTAAGAGAAAGATCTTTATTAATGGCATTGGATTCCTCGGATGTCCTCAAACTACATGAAACTTGATAGGAATGGAACAAATGCAATAGAAAAAAGATGAAAAAACGAAGTTACATTACATATTCAATCCCTAGTTATTTTAGGTGTTTGAACCAAGGACCCACCTCTTCTAAGTTCAAACTGAGGTTTTTCACTAGCTAAGATCATTTCTTTTTCTTTTGTGCTTTAAGATTCTTTTGAACACGAGTTTTTGTTTGGAAAGTGGTCGGATAACTTACAATCTAAGATAGAACAAAAATCCAATTTTAATGGACAACTTATGACTAATGTGCTATTGTGTCTACTTTGTAGATGAATTTGTATCACTTACGTAGTGCTAACTGTGAATTGTATTGGGGAATCATGATTTTATTGTTTAATGAGTTGGAGATCACTTCGTTAATGTTTGAACTGTATATTCATTTACTTGATCAGTTTTGATGAAAAAAAAAGAAGAAATTGGCAGTTGGACAAGGTATATAATAAAAACTAGGAATTGACCGGTGATATTCGTCATATCCGGCGACGTTTTTCATCTCCGACGACGTTCATCATCTACATCAATATTTATTACCGATTTCATCTTCGTTGCGAGATCTATTATTGACGCCAAAATCTATGTCGACGTCATCTTTGCCGAGATACGAAGATTTCTCTTCTCTTTCTATATCTTACCTATCCATCTTTTCCGTCGATGTGCTCATAAAATTTCGACAAAATGGGTGACAGAAAGAAATTCCTAGAGTTTATGGCGGAGGCGATGAAGAGTCGATGGAGTGAGATCGCGTGATTAAAAATGAGGGAGATGAAGAGGATAGTTTAGTTTTTTTTAATTAAAAATATTATATTTGGTAGTTTATGGTTGTGATGTTATTTCGGTCACTAAAACTTAATTTAGTGTCAAATAAGTCAATTGTCTAACAATTTAGGGGGAATTACTAAAAATAACCTAAAACTTGCTTGCAATTGTAAGTTTAACCTCCATGAAAACATTTTTGCAAAACTAAACTATGAGGTTAGAAAAATTACTAAACACTCCTTTTGACTAAAAAATAATGTAGAAATGTCAATTACGTTTCAGTCCCTTCATGTTTTTTTGGGATCAAAACAGACTTCTCAAAAAGTTTGTTTCAACCGGAATAAACTGTTTTTCACCAAAGCAGACTTCTCGAGAAGTCTTCGAGGTTTATTCCGACTGAAACAAACTTCTCGGAGAAGTCTGTTTTGATCGGAATAAACTTCGAAGACTTCTCGAGAAGTCTGCTTCAGCCGGAATAAACTGTTTTTCTCACCAAAGCAAACTTCTCGAGAAATCTTCGAGGTTTACTCCGGCTGAAACAAACTTTTTGGAGAAGTTTGCTTTGATCGGAATAAACCTCGAAGACTTCTCGAGAAGTCTAGTTCAGCGAGAATAAATAGTTTTTTTCACCAAAACAGACTTCTCGAGAAGTCTTCGAGGTTTATTCCGGCTGAATCAGACTTCTCGGAGAAGTCTGCTATGATTGGAATAAACTTCGAAGACTTCTCGAGAAGTCTGCTTCAGCCACAATAAACTGTTTTTCTCACTAAACTAGATTTCTCGAGAAGTATGATTTGGTGAGAAAAATAGTTTATTCCGGTTAAATAGATATTTATTCCGATCAAAGCAGACTTCGAAAAGTGTGCTTTGTATTTTATTTGCAAAGCAGACTTCTAGAGAAGTCTGCTTTGTAAATATAATACAAAGCACACTTCTCGTAACTGTATGAATTGGAAAAATAAAATCAAAGCCAAAATACGAAAACTAATCTTCGATCTTGATTTTTTAGCTAAACGACTTAAAAGATGACTGATATAGACTCACAGAAGCTTGTTTTAATGGATAATGATGAGCTTTTGCAAAGTTGGAAGCTTTTGAATGTAGTGTGAAGAGAGAAATTGGAAGAAAATGTTAGTAAAATGAAAGAGGTTGAGATAACTGAGATTTGATGAAAGAATAGAGGTAAATGATGGGTGTGTCGATGGAATTAAGAGCTCCCAACAACCACGACAATGGTGGTTGTGTGCAATGAAAAATATGACATTTTCGTAATATTTTTGAAAAATTTGTTCATAATGGTATTTGTGTTATTTTTTTAAGGTAATTACAAATTTGTAAATAAAGTTATTGTTGAATGATAAAAAAGAGATACAAAGTTAGTTTTACAAAAATAAATTTAAGCAGGTTAAACTTGCAATTGAATGCAAATTTTAGATCAATTTTGCAAATGTCCCTAAAATTTATTCAAACAGATTATCAAAAAACTGAATTTTAAATATTAAATTATATAATACTCATATTTATTTTAAATTTCTTATATATTTTAAACTTTTTTATTTTAAATTAATTAGTTATAATGATATTTGAAATAATATTGTACAAATTTAATATTGTTATTTGAAATTTAATAATGTAAAGATGGCCATTTACATTAGGGTTGAAAACTTTAGTTATGAATAATGGTGAACAAATTGAAAACAATAAGAAAGTTAGGGTACAAAGTATAGAACGAAGGAAATATATACGCTTCAACGGCAAAGGGATAAGGCAAAAGAAAAAAGGATTCTGCTAGCGAGAGAGCGAGCCAGAGAGAATGACAAGCGTGAGTGGGTGTGGGTCAGTGAGCCTTATTACTAACCGCAGTGCATTTTGGGGAAGCGGACTGCAACATCGTACCGTTTTTCTGAAGTCATGGTCGTCGTCTTCTTCTTCTTCGCTTCAGTCTCGGTCCATAGTGGTTGAAGCCAAAACCAAAACCAGTAGTGAAGATCGAATCGCCCGCCATTCTCGCATCCGTAAGAAGGTACCGTTTCTTCGCTTTGAAATTTCATTCAATCCTTACCCAGTTATCTCTATAAGACTTTGTATTCGTTACTTGGTACAAGTTCGGGTGTTGATGAATTGGGTGTTTTTTGTTTAGAATTTCGAATTGAAAATGGTGCTAGAAATAGTATTTTGATACTCTGAAGAATTTGTAACCAGTTCTAGCAAATTCAAGCACATGTTATATTGAAAATCTCTTGAAGATTTTAGTTTCGAGATTACTGAAAATTGTTGCATTATCCTATAAATTGAGTGAAACTGACAGTGAACTAACTAATAGAAGAAGGGAAATGTGATTAATTGCTGTCCAGATTTTACTCAGAATTCTTCGAACGCTACTGTGAGCAGTTTTGATCCATGAATGTTGTTTTCTTTGCTTCTCATTACTGTTACACTCCTCATAGGTTAACGGTACAACAGAGAGGCCAAGGCTCTGCGTTTTTCGCTCAAACAAGCATCTTTATGTCCAAGTGATTGATGATACCAAGATGCACACTTTAGCTTCTGCCTCCACCAAACAGAAACCTCTCTCTGACGAGTTCGACTACACTTCTGGACCCACCGTTGTAAGTTCTATCTTTATACCCACCTTCAAAGATCGGGTTGCAAGTAATCAACTTGATAGATATATGGTAAAACCATATGTAGCACACAAGTCACTTGACTCGATTTTTCTTTTAGGCATGTATACTGATTTTCAATATGTTGAAACCCTTTGGTATTTGCGTAGGAGGTAGCTAAGAAAGTTGGGGAAGTTATAGCAAAATCTTGCTTGGAGAAAGGGATCACAAAGGTGGCCTTTGATCGTGGTGGTTACCCTTACCATGGACGCATTGAAGCTCTTGCTGCTGCAGCACGTGAACATGGTCTTCAGTTTTAACCGTTTTTCTTTTCTTTCTGTCTGAGGAAACACAATTTGAATGTCGAGAGAAGTCATTGAAATGTTGAAATTTCTTCATATATGATTGAAGACTGTTCATTGTTGATTAGAATTCTTAAGTGGCTGGTTTTGTTCTTCAAATGAGATGTGAAAAGGGTAATTCTAGTTGGCAAGAAATATTACAATGAAAAGGAACAATATGTAATGGATTGCTCTTGTTACAGAGCAGAAATTTCCGATTTCTAAATAGAATTCATCATACACTACCCAGCAGAAATTTTGAATCTTTATTTTTTGAATCTTTTCAAAAACTTCAGAATCAATCACTGACTTTAGAGAATTTTCTTGCAGTGGGAAAACTTTGAACAGAAAGAAAAAGAAAAAAAAGTTGAAAAACAATCTGACAAAAATATTAAATGGCAAAACTGAAAGGGCAGAGAAAGGAACTGTCACGCAAATCTAATTATTTCCCGCGTCGGCGTCGCTACGGCGGGAAATGCTGACCGGACGGGAGAGCTTGTTCCGGTTGATTGGAAAGCGCCGGCGGTTTCTTCCCAATCACCACGATCTTCTCACAGCTTCTACTCCGGTATCCATCTTTTTCCTCAAACTTTCCCCCATTTTTCGCAACAGTATTAAAGTAAATCTCTTTATCCGATCTCCCTAGAACTCATTGAATCTAGAGATCGACGACTGTGGCAATCTCATCTCAGCAGCCGGAGAGAATTTCCGTTTGTCGGAGGATCTGACTTCTCCCAGCAAAATCTCTGGTGGGTATTTAAGAATGGTTTTGTCTTGTTCATCTGTGTTAGGAATTTCGAAAATTAACAAATTCCTCTGCTTCACCAGATAATTTGAGTCTATCCGGGAAGAAGAAACGAAAATTAACTCAGACCACTCTTCTTCAGTCAAATTTTTGGTCAGGGCCAAAACAATCGGAAGAGAGTCTTTTAATCCGTACCCAGCAACAACAATCAATAATCGATTCCGAAACTTCTGAATTCAATTTGGCAGAAAGAAGCGAGCTTAGTGATTCCCTTTGCTCCAAGTTTGATGATGTCTCATGTTCTCCAAGTACTGAGGAGATTACGAAAACTTTAACTTTAGATGAAGCCAATAGTGAGGCTATTCAAACTTTCATAGTTGGTAGGAAGTTCAGTGACGTTCAGGATTTAGAAATTGGAGATAATGTCTGTCTGTTGAGACACCCTGAGAATGTCAAGGATCCCAACGCTATCCAGGTTTTGATTTCCTTTAACCTGCGCTTTTGTTTGAATTCTGCTCTTTAATCTATCGGCTAAAGTATCAAATTTCCTTTTTCACATCAGGTTCTTTATGCAGACTCTGGGCTGTCTGAAATGCTTGGGTATCTACCTAAAGATGTTTCCCAGTGCTTGTCCCCGCTGATCGACAAGTATGACCTTACATTTGAGGTTTGACTCATTTATATGCCTTCTTGCTTTCCTTGCTCGGGTATAAACTGTAAAGTTAAGATATACAACATCATGTGCATATGATGTAGCGATACATTCTTTGCAGGGAACAATAACATCTGTTCCAAAACATTCTTCTGAAGCTGTTCCAATCAAAATTGTTTGTCACAAGATGGCATCCGATGGTTGGAAAGAATTTGAAATTGCTGGAGATTTTAAACCTTTGTGGGAGAAAGTTCTTCAGGTTGTTGAGCATCAGATGCAATATCTGCCTAAAACAACCAGATACCAGTTAAACTTCAACGTATTAGTACAAGAGGTTCTAAGAAGTTGCTCTCACCTTTTCACAGCTGATGAAAAGGCATTTTTGGGTATTCACCTAGGATTTCCTCAGTTTTTATTGTTTCGGTTTTCAATAGGTTGGAGTGAATGATTTGCTTATCTGTACTTTTAATCCTTGTCTTGATTTACAGAATCTTTCCCCGCTCTTTCAGATGATAGCCAAAGAATTTTTATCCGTCTTTACACACGTAAAGGTATCTTTCTCTATTAGATTTCCTTTTTGCATTACCCCTTGTTGTTTTGTTTTGTTTGCTCCCAGTATCTTGTAAATGGTACTAGACAAACCTTAGTTTCAGAAACTATGTCTTGTACCGTTTCAAATAAACATTCTGTGGCTATTGATGGTGTAGATTAAAATGACGCTAGGTTTTGTAGGAAGCTATATGGTCTCAGCTGTAGTGTTTGGGCAACTGGAACTGGCTTCTCACTAAGTTTTTTTTCTTGTTTGAAGGTAGTTGCATTTCTGGTGGTTTTTTTTATAGATACCTTTCTTTGAAGTTGTCAGTGTACCAGAAACACTGCTTGAATCACTTAAGTTGCATTTCTTATGCCCCTTATAATACATTTGTAAATTGTTTTGATGCCTGTTCGTTCAGGACCTTGGTTTAGGCTATCAAATATCTCATATCCCGAGGTGTCTGATTCTCTTCAAGCCCTGAATGATCTAACAGGTAAGTGATATGTGCTTGAACACATTCGGATACACACACATAATAATTTCTCCTAGTCGCTGAAAACTTTTATGTGCATGTTGATATCTATATAATGTTCAGTAAGGGGATTTATGAGTTCGGTGAAAGACGCAAATGAACTAGATTACCAAAAGATGAAGGAGATCATAGAGATGCTTAACGTCACTGAACTTCGTGATATCTTATCAATGAACAAGGTTGGACCACACTTTCTTAAATATGTTCGCTCTGTTTATTGGAAGTATTGGATGCCAAGGGTTGGTTCTCTTATTGGTTTGCTTGCAATATGATGTGCTTTATTCGTGGTTCAGGTGTTCAGTCGCGGCTCAAGAAAGAGAGACCTTATTAATTCACTTTGTTCTTGTTACAATGATGGAACGAGGTTCATTTTTTTCTTTGTAGTTAGACTTTTATAGCTTATTTCCTCTCTTAGCAGATTCTGTATCTCTTTGAGGTTTAGTTGTTTTGTTTAAATTTTAGGATAAGTATAGCAACAGCGATACTAGAAAGAACAGGTCTATGCGCTACGATATCTAATACGGCTGAATCTCTCATATGGCGTGTTGAGGTGAAGTTTTGGTTTATCTACTTTAGCTGACCTTATTATAGGACGAGAAGAAATAACTTTCCCTTTATGTTGCAGAGACTTTTCTTCCTCAATGGAGAGCAAGATCTATCCTCTTTTATTCTGCTGGATCTCGGTATTATCAAATACCCAACTTACAAATGCATTCGGTCAGAGCAAATATTTTCGGACCGGACTAAGCTTTTAGCATATGAAGAGGTTTTTATTTGTCTATACTGAGGAAAAGGAACTGGACTTGTTTGTCTACAAAATCTCAAAGCTTTAATTACAGGCCATTGAAGTGGCTCAGTTGATGGATGAGTCCCTTGACAGTGAGGATTCTCGGACAGTGTTGAAATACATCATGATTGCTGAAGCCCGCATATCCAGTTCTTCTTTGGATCTGGCGCATCATGCTGCGTTTAATTGCTTCACAGCTCCATGGATTTACTCAAAGATTGTTCTTTTAGGAGTTTCCTTTCTTGAGAACCACAAAAGGCATGTGAAAACAAACCATCTCGTCTTTTTTTACTTGTTTCAGATATTCTGTCTTTTTGGCTGTTGAAACTTCTGTCAATGGTTTCAGGTATAACCAAGCAGTTTATCTGTTGAGGCGACTGCTCAGTTGTTTCAATTGTGACAGGAGACGAGGATACTGGACAGTCAGGTTATCAACAGATTTGGAGCACATGAGACGTCCGAATGAGAGCCTTTCAGTAGCAGAGCAGGGACTATTGGATCCCTGGGTGCGTGCTGGTTCAAGAATAGCTTTGCAACGACGCATTCTTCGTCTGGCGAAACCTCCAAGGCGCTGGAGAACTCCCACCTTTTCAAATCTCGTAGAAGACAAGATCCCAGAGGTCCTTTTTTCTACTCCAAAGTGAAAGGAAAACACAAAACAAAGAAATCCAATTCACCTTCCTACCTTCTCTCAAATGTGCAACTTTGCATTTTCAGGTTACCATTCAAGGGAGATCACTGAATTGTGAAATTGGCATGAAAAAAAGATTTTATGGAGAAGATGGCGAACAATGTGGAGTCGAGCAGCTCGCATTGCAGTACTACGGTGGAGAAGGAGGAGAATGGCTAGGAATTCATACAGAGAGTAGCATTTGGTTAACCATTTTCGGGCTTCTCATGTGGGACATTCTATTTTCTGATGTCCCGGGTGTTTTCCAAACCCGATTCCAGGTTAATGAAGCTCACTATTAGTCTCACACAAGGAAAATGAAAGTCATGATTTGTTTATGTTTTCCTGTTCTTGTGCAGACTGCTCCATTGGACTTAGAGACCGAATCCTTCTATCTAACCAGGAAGGAAACGATTGAGTCACAGCTCGAGAAAGTTGCAAACGGAATGGCTGAAGAAATACTTATCATATCATATGAAACACACCGTGGAACAGCGTGCAGAGGAGTGGCCTGGGAACAGTTTTCGTTAGAGGAACTGAGAGCAGCAGTGACTTGTGTTGGAGGTGTGTGTGTAGCATCGCTGTGTCGGTATTTAGCTCAAGACTATAGGAGCTGGTGCAGTGGAATGCCTGATCTACTGCTATGGAGGTTCAAGGAGAATGGTTATGAAGGTGAAGCTAAGCTTGTGGAAGTAAAATCAGAGAAAGACAGGTTATCAGAACAGCAACGAGCTTGGCTTCTGCTTCTAATGGATTCAGGCTTCAATGTTGAGATTTGCAAAGTAAGACCTGCTTGTTTAATTAAAGCTTAATTTATAGAGATTAAACACTCAAAAACATGATTTGTTGGATAATGAATTGTTTCCTTAAGAGAGATTTCAAATATAAAGGGATCACATTGAATTTGTGATCTTGTAATTGATCAAGTAGCCGTTGTGTTGAAGACTAATTTGCTCTTAAAACAATTTTTTATAAAGATATTTGTAAACTTTGACAAAGAGTGGTCCTCACATGTTGTAGATAGATACTAGATGACGTCAAAAAAAAAGATACTAGATAGATCTTTGTTTATGCTTTTGAGTTTTGATTGTTATCTTAATTTTGCCTTTTTGTGTTCATTTTGTCTCAAAGAATATGCCCTTTTGGGGATGAGAAATTTTATTTTAACTTTAGTAGTTGTTGTAGATGATATTTTTTTAGAATTTATTCTATCCATAAATTTTAAGAAGTATAAACGGAGAAAATAAATTATTAAATATAAAGAGTAAATATTTTAAATAATAATTTTAAATTATTTATTCTAAATCTAGCAATGTAAAATTAAAATTCAGAAAATAGCATAAACAACTATTTAAAAATACTTATTTATTTTAGATAAATTATACATAAATTTAACATTATATTTGAGTTTTTTTTATTTATGGTTTAATTTTTTTATTAACAAATTTTTTTTAATATATTTTAATTTTAAATTTTTGTTATTATTAGAAATTTAAATTAATGATAAGAAATGTACAATATAAAATTAGATCATCTTTCAAATAAAATAAAAATGAGAAACTCAAATAATAAGATACTATGAAATTGTTTATATAGAAGGGAACAATTCAAATCATTTTATTTTAGAATTTCACAGATTTTTACTTTATAAAATTTTTTTATCAACATGATCATTTGAACTTTGTTTTTCAATGGTATAGTAATTATTTAATTTTTACTAATTTACTTTTCTTATAAATTTTTAAAAATATCAGAGAACAACTATTTTTCCTTTTTATTTTATTTTTAAGATATAACTTATTAGTAAAAATTATATTTAAATTAAATTTGTGATATGATCCAAAAATATAAGAGTAATACCCAAAAACTTATGATATTTTAATATTAAATTTGTGATACTTTTGAAAATTTAAATTAATAGTCGTATATTTGAAACAAAAACTTAAAAAATGGTATTTTGTCAATTGTCCAAAATATAATGATATTATGTTTTATTTTTATTTATGTTAAGAATTAGTAACTTATAAATTTAGCATCATTGTTTGGAACTTCTATTATATTTTCTTAATTTGCTATAATTTTCCTTTTCTCCTTTTCCTCTTCTAGTTTTTTCCATTTTACAACCTTTTTGGCTTTAATGAAACTATATTTATATTTTAGTACATGTATTCTATTTTATTAATTTGCTATAAATTAAATTATTTACAAATATATAAAAGAAATTTAAAAAAAAATATTTCTATGTGTATCAAAATCTAATTGAAACTTCTTTTACATGTTATATAATGAGATAGTGATAAAATTTTAATTGTAATTACTATAGAATATGTATGTGTGATTTCAAATTTGATTGATTATAATATGTTATAGTGTGTGTATTGTTGTTAAACAAGTAGTCAATTATTATAAGAAAAGGGATATACTTTCGGTTTTACTTAGTGCTATGCACAGAATTGTAAAAGGAAAACATAATTTGTCAATGAAAACAACATATAATTTTAAAAACATTGTTAAGTAATTAAATCCATATATGGACACAATTTAAAAAACAGTTAGGAAGCTAAAATAAATAGGGTTCATTTCATTGTATTTTTTGAGTTTTTTTTAGTTACTTAAACCGTAATTTTCTTTTGTAAACTATACAAATTTAATAAATTATTATAATTACTCAAATTCCGTTAACGTTTAAACGCTAAATTGCTATTAACCTAATTTTAATTTGAAAATATGATTTAATTTGGGTTAATTTTGATGTTAAAAATATATTTTTAATTAAAACAAAATTTAATAGTAATTTAACGCGTAAATGTAAAGTGGATTTGTGTAATTGTAATAATTTATTTAGTTTGTGTAGTTTATAAAAGCAAAACATATTTTATATAACTAAAAAAATTAAAAAATACAGATAAAAATATGTTTATGTATAATTTTTAAAATTTTAATTGATGTAAGTAAATCTAAATAAATATGATATTTTATAATTATTAATTAGCAATTAGAGCAATGGACAACCAAAATAACGAAATTCAAAAGTGTTGTCATCAACACAATTCACAGATTACAGACACAACAAGGAAACCTCAAAGTAAAAGAAGTAGTTAAACTAGACGAAGTCGTCTTAGTTGACTCCTCACGAAAGCTGAAAATTTTCTTTCGCCTTTTACTTCAACATTACTTCTTTATCTACTTCTTCTTCACCGTCTCTTTCATCTGGCAGATCTAAAAGAAGTAGGGAGATTACGAGATAACGATGAGAAAGGGAGATTTAACCCCTGAAAGAGATCGTCAGATTGAGGAACATGAGATGCAGGAAACTCGGTTTAGTCCTGAAACAGAGAGGTCTAAGAGGAATAAGAATGTTAGAGAATACCAAAGAGAGGAAGAAGATGATGAAGAAGAGGAGGAATCTGTGGAGGGAATATTTGAGAGCAGAGAGGTTCCTTCGTGGAAGAAGCAATTAACGATTAGGGCTTTTGTGGTTAGCTTTGCGCTAAGTATCTTGTTTAGCTTCATCGTTATGAAGCTTAACCTCACAACAGGAATCATCCCTTCTCTTAATGTCTCTGCTGGTCTTTTGGGGTTCTTCTTCGTCAAGTCATGGACCAAGATGCTTCATAAATCTGGTCTTTTGAAACAACCCTTTACTAGACAAGAGAACACAGTTATTCAGACTTGTGTAGTTGCTTCCTCAGGCATTGCTTTTAGCGGTAATAGAAACAAATACTCAAAACTTTTGCATCAAGATTGGAGTTTTTTTTCTTCTTCTAGATTTGTGTTTTTTTTTCTCATAAAAAGACAAAATCTTTGATGAAACTTCCTCCCACGCATTTCACCTGCTCCTAATTTTCCTTGTTTTGTTTATTAAATTAAATTGCAACAGGAGGATTTGGGACTTACCTGTTTGCAATGAGCGAACGAATAGCTAACCAGTCAGGAGATGCTGTCCGTGGCGTAAAGGATCCTTCTCTGGGTTGGATTATAGCTTTTCTCTTTGTTGTCAGCTTTCTTGGCCTCTTCTCTGTTGTTCCTCTTCGAAAGGTTTGGTTTCTGCTTCTTCTTTCTCTTGTGGAAACCCAAAAAGGGAGTTAAAGTTTACCATTTTGCAGATAATGATAATAGACTTCAAACTAACTTACCCAAGTGGCACTGCAACTGCTCATCTTATCAACAGCTTTCATACTCCTCAAGGGGCAAAGCTGGCCAAGTAAGAGCCTTTCACCTTCTTTTTTTGGCTTACTAGTTTATTGAGTTCTCTGCATTATTGGACCTTGTGCTCTCTGTATCAGGAAACAAGTGCGAGTTTTGGGGAAATTCTTCTCCCTTAGCTTCTTTTGGGGTTTCTTCCAATGGTTCTTTACTGCAGGTGAAAATTGTGGGTTTAACAGCTTCCCTACTTTTGGACTTAGAGCTTACGAATACAAGTAAGCATTATGATAATACCTGACGCATTGCCTTTGGCTCCTAAGCTATGGTTATGGTTCTTTATTTTATTGAAATCGATGTTGGATAGGTTCTACTTTGATTTCTCAGCAACATATGTGGGTGTTGGTATGATATGCCCATACATTATCAACATATCTCTTCTTTTGGGTGGAATTCTCTCTTGGGGACTAATGTGGCCTCTCATTGAAACCAGAAAGGGAGATTGGTTCCCTTCTAATGTAGACTCTAGTAGCATGAACGGTCTCCAAGCTTACAAGGTATTATAATTCCTGCATACACTCAGTTTCTTATTATGTCTTTATTTATTTTTTGCTGAAACAAATTGTTGTTTTGCTTATTAAGGTGTTCATAGCTGTTGCTATGATCCTAGGAGATGGTGTATACAACTTTTGCAAGGTGTTGAGCCGAACACTTTCAGGACTATTATCGCAGATCCGAGGTAAAACTGGTTCTCTTGCACGCGAAGAAAAAGAAGGAGAAGAAGAAGAGGCTCCTGCTTCCCCATTGACCCCAAAAATATCATATGACGAGCAGCGTAGAACAAGATTCTTCCTTAAAGACCAAATACCATCATGGTTTGCTGGTGGAGGGTATGTGGTTATAGCTGCAGTATCAACTGCTATACTCCCTCAAATGTTCTCTCAGCTGAGATGGTACTACATTCTGGTAATCTATGTCTTTGCCCCTATCTTAGCTTTCTGCAATGCTTATGGAGCCGGGCTCACTGATTGGTCACTAGCATCAACCTATGGAAAGCTCGCCATATTTACAATAGGAGCATGGGGTGGTTCAGACCATGGAGGTCTTCTTGCAGGTTTAGCAGCTTGTGGAGTGATGATGAACATAGTATCCACAGCTTCAGACCTGACGCAGGATTTCAAGACTGGTTACTTAACACTGTCATCTCCAAGGGCCATGTTTGTGAGCCAAGTGATTGGAACAGCAATGGGATGTCTGGTTTCACCCTGCGTGTTTTGGCTTTTCTACAAGGCTTTTGATGATCTTGGCCTCCCAAGCAGCGAATACCCAGCACCGTTTGCTACTGTTTACAGAAGTATGGCCAAACTCGGTGTTGAAGGTGTTTCTTCTCTACCAAGAGACTGTCTTGTGCTTTGCTACGCCTTCTTTGGTATAGCCATTCTCATAAACATAGTAAAAGACGGTCTTGGTAACAGGTGGGGAAGGTTTGTTCCACTTCCCATGGCAATGGCTATACCGTTTTTCTTAGGGCCTTACTTTGCAATTGACATGTGTGTGGGCAGTTTGATTTTGTTTGTGTGGGAGAGACTTGATCCTGCAAAGGCTGAAGCTTTTGCAACAGCAGTTGCTTCTGGTTTGATATGTGGAGATGGGATCTGGACTTTGCCAAGTTCAGTGCTCGCTATAGCTGGAGTTAAACCTCCTATTTGCATGAAGTTTCTCTCAACTGCAACCAATCATAGAGTCGACAAGTTCTTGCAAGGATCCTCTTAATTTATTGTTTTTTTTTGAAAGCTCATTGAGATGGATCTGTTGAGAAGAAGAAGGAAAAAAGTGTAATCATGTTTGAGTTTTGAAGAACAAACAATGAAGTTGCCGTGGTCATTCGTATAGATAATTGAGAGACGGTTTGTTGTACTAAACAAACATGCTTTTTTTTTAATACAAAAGCATGGTCGGTAAACACATACTATTCAAGAAACCTGCAAATAACAAGAAAACCATGATGATGAGAGAGCATAAAAGAGGCATTTAAATCAGCCTAATTCAAATTTGTAAACTTTCCATTATTGAAGGTTTTATTAAACATAATGCCTCTAAAGGTCCATTGTTCACTTGGCCCAATATTGAAGCATAGAAAAATTGACGAGGTTATATATTTCTCACGTCTGTGGATTATTTGGTAAGAAAACGAAAACACAACGGCATTTATTCACCATATAACATTTGAACCAAAATACCATAAAGCATCATCTCTCAGACCCTCATAGAGCAAGAGTGGCAAAACATCAAGCATTCCCATATTCAGCAAGTACAAACCATATTATTATTATTATTATTATTATTATTATTATTATTATTATTATTATTATTATTATTATTATTATTATTATTATTATTATTATTATTATTATTATTATTATTATTATTATTATTATTATTATTATTATTATTATTATTATTATTATTATCGATGGAGAGAGAGCTGAATAGATCAGCAGTAGAACATGACACGCTTCACATTCTCTTTAAGTGCTGGGAGTGGTCTCACTGCAGCGTTCACGTTAGGACCACGTGTGTTTCTACCACCCATCCCACCTCCACGTGCCATGCTCCCACTAGCCATCGAACCACTGTCTGATGATGTCTCTGGCTCCATGTAGAATCTAGCCCTGAAAGCTACTAGATGCGCATAGTATGCAGGCGGCACTACAGTATCCCCCGCAAACACAAACAGTTTTATCTCTCTCTCGTTTACATGTCATAAAAATATATCTTCAAGCTTATTAAGGGAAAACAAATAAAACTCACCAATGGAGACTGAACGTGTACATCTCGCATACCTGCAAGTTAAAAAAAAAGAGTAGTTTGATTAAATGTTACTCTTTTTTTCCGTTGCTATGAATTTATTTTTGTAAAACAACCAACATGAAGGTCTTACGTGTAACATAAGTTATTGGTCAGAGTTTGAAGTTCATCTGCACTGAAGTTGTTCTCATCCCAAAGAACGTGGTAATGAGCAGGTCGAGATGTTCCCTGTTCATTGAATTTTACTCTTTAATAAATCTTTATTTATATATATGATTATATAACTGTTTTCTTTGTATAAAGGATTTACCTGAATACCAGCATGGCTACAGAGATAAAAGTCGAATTCTGTAGGGTGACATATTTTGGAATCCACAACAGTGCCTAGAGATAAAACAATAAACAAAAGGTCGATCTTAAAGTTAAACCAAACTAGAAAAGAAAAGAAAAAGCTCCTACAACAATTCAAACTTGTCTCACCTGGTAATATGTTTCCACTTCTATCCACAGACTGACGATCATTATGGTTTTGCGCAAACAGCCTCGTGTGATGTCGTTTCTGCACCACCACAAACGTCACTTTTGGCTTATACCCAGCTTCCAGCGAAGCACATGCCTGAAATGTTTTGAGTTGAATTCAAACGTTAAACACAAGACAACTTGCTCCCAAACACAAGCCATTTTCTTGTTAGAAGTATAACCCATACCTTGTGGATAGCATGGAGCTCATACTGCAAAACTTGATTAAACTGTCCTTCACTGACTCCGTCCCTACAGCACAATTACCATATAAAAATACATGTATGTATGGAATAGAAAGATACACTATTATATGGCAAAGTATGCGCCAATAGAGCACTTAATACCTACCTGTAGAATATGATCCTTAACGGCTTATGCCCAGTTGATCTACGGAAGGCTATCAGCAACTCCCTGTTCCAAAATAAGGAAAACAAATCCAAAACATCTATTACTTGAGTAAGCTGAAGCTAAAATATCAATTCAGAGTGCAGTTGCTCAAAATCGAGACACCTACTTTATCATCCCACCAGTCACCACCTCTCCTTTCTGAGGATCCTTCCATTCTTTGAATAGATCCTGGATGATCTCCTGCCTATGCGCTTGCGCACATACCAATCCAGCATATTTGGTGATTTCTGGCCAATCCTGGGATGCGACAACCTGAAAACCAAATTTTATTGTCACACATTACACCAAGAGGTCAAGGCGACTGGAGAAAACTAAACCATGTTCACAGAAAGAGTGAGTAACTTACAGCAGCAATAGACGGGCTTGAATCCTCTCCAGGGTGAGGATGAGTGACATCAGCACCAAATATAATGGTGGGCTGATCACTGACCAGAGGAATTCGTCTTGACAAGGCATCAACAAGCACTGTATTTCTTCCTCCAACTTTGACATTAATTTTCAGTGCCACATTAGCCATATACTGTTTGCTCATCTTAAAGACATGCTTAGTCAGGCAGCACTGAGAAACAATGCCAAGTTCAGTCTCACAGATACGCTTCAGATCACCTGCAATGGATTTTTTAAAGGGGGTAATGATGAAAAAGTGAGTTCATATGTGAAATCAGACGTGGAGCGTCCTAGGAAATAGCGTATACCATATAGTGATCCATTATTGTCAGGCAGGATGACAATTAAGAGATCAATCTCCTTTCCTTTAGAGAGCTTGGTTGTGGCCTCATGATATTGTGTTTTCAAGACCTTCTCCACTTGTTCAGGGCGAGCACTGACTGGTGGGAGGACTGATTCCGGATTAAATGCCTGCAAGTACGAAAAATCCAAATTTCGGTGTAAAAGGTTGATAAACTGATTCCTATGTGCTTTATAAGACTTACCATGCCAGATATGTAGCACATCTGAGCAAGTTCCTGACAGAAAGTACGTGCTAGATTGTCCTGCACTTGCCTAGAGAAGTTGACGCAGATCCAGTTATTCACTGTTCCTCCATTGATCATTTTCTGCAAACACCCACAAGCATATCAAGAGAACATATTATAGATATGCACATGCACTAGGCAGACAAAGGAATAACCATTTCATGTAGTTACCTTATTCATCATATTCCACTGACCAACTTGTGGCAGACAAGTCCCTTCCCTTCCAGAATCATGATACTTAAGCTGAAGAATAGAACAATTAACTCTTGACTGTAACTCCAACTTAGTTATATAGAAAATAGGAATAGCAAAAAAAGACAATTACTATACCCGTGGAGGAGGCAGAATTCGAGCCTCCACAGAAGCAAGGGTCGTACTAATCTTGATGCCAAACTCCTTAGCGTGTTGATCATTCGCATAATCATTGCAAGTAACCATCTAGGCAATCAGAAAATATCATATAATGTTAGAAATAAACAACTGAGTCTTCAACAGCAGATGAACACTGAACCTACATGCTAAGAAAATCTCAAGTGAAAAGTATATCTTCACCAAAAATAGATAGGTAGGCAGCTGAAATTACTTGGTGACCTGCCTCACTATGTATCAGCTAAAGGCAAACATACAGAAAGAAAATAAATTGCAAGAACAAAATGTGGCTCCAAAGCTCTATCCACTCATTAATGAGCCTTTAACCCCACAATTAAATGATTCAAATT
The DNA here is from genome assembly GCA_018901935.1 of Pugionium cornutum. Classification (NCBI taxonomy): domain Eukaryota; kingdom Viridiplantae; phylum Streptophyta; class Magnoliopsida; order Brassicales; family Brassicaceae; genus Pugionium; species Pugionium cornutum. Next base: position 25,972,223 of record CM032156.1, on the reverse strand, counting down.
GCAAGATGGGCAATATGAAACTTGACATCAAGGTTAAAAAAAAAAACTAAATATCGACAATTAAGAAGCATACATCCAAGATATCCTTTTCTCTTTCCTTGGGGAGCTGACAGGTCCCCTTCAGCAAAGCAGTGATCTGTCTTTCATTCAACCTTTTTGAGTATCTCTGACCCTCAACAATCTTGCAGACCTGTACAACAGCACATTAGCATGTGAGTTATTGAATTGAAGAGCTATCAACAGTTGATGAATTTCGAAAGTTACCTCCATTGGCAAGTAATTTGGCCTATTTGAATTTCCAACTTGCAAACATGGTAGTTGAGTGTTCTGAATGCGAAAGCCATATGTTTCATAGAAATATTCTACGACTGACTTCTGTGTATTTCTTTCATCAACAGGAAACCTGAAACGGAATATACAAAATATATAAACATAGAGAATGCATTCAACATTCGCGAAATAAAAATTATAAAACAAGCACACACGTCAGTTCTCGAGTGGCCACAGCAGTCAAACCAGATATGCGATACTTCCGGCGCATATTTCCTCGATGGGTCACTTCAACCTTCACACCTCTAAGAGCCTTTTTTATCTGTTGACAGAACATGATTTGAAATAAGTAAAACCAATCTGATAAGAATGAAACAAATCATTGCAGAAGTATAAACAGTAGTGACAAATGAAAATGTCACAATACAATGATTACAAGAAAATGACGATACGATCATTAAAAGAAAAAATGCCAATCGAACCATACCTTCACACGATCAGCATCAGATAAAGGTCGGGAAGTGCCTTTAATATCCCGATTAAGCAAGTTGCAAACAAATTCAGTCACAGTAAGTGCTTCTATGAATGCTGTTGAGGACATATCTATAAAAAGAGACAATAAGAAGTACAGACATGAGCTGACAAATTACAAGGAGATCCACTTATGAAAATTTAATGAAGGTAATGCAGAAAGCCCTTGCACCAATGTTGAGTGATAAGCCCATCTGTGTAGGACGAATGCTTTGGTAGAATCCACGCCAGCTTTCCAAGCCATCCCCCAACTCTTGCTTTCTTATACTAGGAGAATAAAATGACCGGCCCACAGGTGTATACCTGATTTTAACATGTTAGCAAACCTAAACTACCTGAGACTTATTAACATAGTAGTTGTGTAGCAAACATCCACAGGATGAGTGAACGTACTTAGAGGTTGGCAGCTCACGAAGAACAATGTCAAGAACCTGCAAAGCTTCCTGCGGGGCATCAGCTTGTTTCCCCTTTAAAAACAATCCTAGGTGATGCAGATCAGCACGTGCAACTAGCTTGATCACAACTTTGAATTCTCTTTTTCGTCTGTAAAAAGAAAATGGATGATTTACGATAAAAATTGCTTAATACGAAAAGAAAGAAAGAAAATATAACTGACCTTTGTACCCCCGCCCCTTCTTCCTCGTCGAGAAGTGTGATTCTGAACTCCTTGGAGACAAAGGGAAGTGGTCCAGCAGTGTACAGACTTTTTCGACCATCATACGCCGGATGTCGACTTCCAAGGTGTGAATCACGATACAACTTAACTAGCTCTTTCATCACATCACGATTAACACCCCTTGATGTAACTTCCGGAGTAATGGTAACCTGTATAACCCAAAAACAGACATTAGATGTAGTGTAGCTAAAGATACCGTGGGAACAAGTGTGTCAAAACTTACATCATACTGGTGCAAATCTTTGTCAGGCAACTCAACAAAGAAATGGTTAGCCTTTACAATGCAACGCATGCCTGTCTGTCCTTTACCAGGCCTCGTTGGGAACTTCTTGCTAGACGAGGGCAAAGGCTGGATTGCCAGACTGGGAGCCCCTTGTTCAACAGAGAGCTGTTCAAATTGCTGCGCCAGAACAGGAGGATCCGGCATCCGGGTAGGACTCACCTCAGACGGTGTAGGCTGAGAAGACACCGCTTGATAAGTAGGTGAGGTAGCTTGATGCAGCTCGGGAACTGATTGTCTCTGTGGCAGTCCAGCAGAGGGTCCACCTCCTAGGCCACCGCCATACCCTCCTCGACCTCCTTGATGAGGTACTCCTCCTCTTCCTTGGTACTCTTGTGGTCCACCATACTGTTGTTGGTGCTGCTGTTGTGGTGGTTGCCCATATCCACGACCACCACGACCTCCTTGCTGAGACTGAGGATTATAACCTCTTCCACCTTGGTGGTGTCCTCCTCCTCCTTGTTGGAGACCACCACGCTGAGAACCACGTCCACCACCTGGGACTGGACCAGATTCACGGGACCCAGACCCTTCACCTCCTTCAGATGTACCATCGGTCCTCCTCTTCATCACCATAGTGATTCCTGGGAAAGTAACTTCGGTAGCCTAGATTAGCACTCAACCCACACTCGGAGAAGAAAAGTTCGAAAATCAAACTTGAAAAAAAAAAGCAAACAAGAAAAGGATAAAACGAGACAATCAGATGCCTAACCTTCAAAGAAATAAGCAAAACAAGTACCAAACTACCAAGACATGGAAGCAACAAGAACAAACCACTGAAAATATCAAAACGAACGACATGCACGGAAGAAACCCGCTACACAGCAACAAGATCCGAAATTTCAGAGATCATATGAAACACACAAACATATCGGCTAACGATAACCCCAAAATGAAGCGAATCCACACAATCGAGTGAAAAACCAAAGTTGATACGCAGATCGAGCCCAGAAGTAGTCAAGAAGAAGCACAAACCACCGTTGTTTACCTTAATTACGGCTATCTCACGCCGGAGATACTTAGATTGACCAAGATAACGCTTACGAGACGAATCCTACGTCTCTCTCTCTCACACTTCCAACGGAATGAGATACCAAACAAATGCTATTTAACTTTACTGCTACACTGTTAAATTCCATTTCTTTCTCCTCGCCAAAAGCGAGAGTAAAGCAAATGGTACACTGGTCTGCCTAAATTACGAAAACACCCTTTAGCTGGCATTTAATGACGTGGCAAGTTAGGGATGGTCAGTTGGGTCTTTCGTTGTTTGTAATAGGTTTGCTGACGTGGAATTCATAATTGTTTAATCCGAAAAAAAGCTTCTCGAAAACAGAATATTTTTGTCGTCTTATATAACTAAATGTATTTATTTAGTAAGTAGAGTTTAAATGTTTTAATTTCATCCGTTTAAGTGATTAGTGTAATACAATTATCATAATATTAATATAATTTTGAAGGTTTAAGTAAATACAAATAGATCATACATGTAGGGACCATATTACTTCATCTAACTCGTCTACTATATTACAATTAATTGTAAGGATTTCTTTATATATATATGAATTTTGGTTAATTATTAGGCTTTATGCATGGGTTAAAGAGTAACCATTTTTTTGAAAGCATAAATGTTAATACAGGTTAGAAGTTTTTCCAATTTTTAAAGCTTTTCCAAATTTAGAAGTTTTTCCAAATTTTAAAGCTTTGTTGAATTCAAATGTAGTTATTTCCACCAGACAGAAAAAAACAAAAACATTATATTAAGTGCACATAAAATTTTCAACAATAGTCAATTAGTGTGACTTGTGGTAAAAAAAGCAATAATGAATATGGACGTAACTTAAAGTATTGATTTTGCGATTAAAAAGGGCAAAAGTTCAGTTAGACGAGAATTGACGGTGACATATATGAATTTTCTTATATAAGTTTTTAGTTGAAACATTTAGTTTGTTACAATCAAATATAAAAAAAAAATAAACTTATACCAACATCAAAAATATTCATACATTATAAAATTAATTATTTAATAAATATAAATAATTTTTTAATATTAATTATACAAATAAAATAAATAATAACATCAAATTATACAAATAAATTTAAATTATATATATCTTATATATAATATTATTAATTAAGTAAGAAAATGTATATTTAATAAATATTTAATTAGTTTAAATTTTTGTTTTATATTTTGTTTATCTATTATAATAAAATATTAAAAATTTATTTATATTATAATATTAAATATTTATTTAATATTATTTTTATAAATATTATAATAAATTATATTTTATGTAATATTTATTTTAAATTAATTTAAGAGTGTGATATATGATATATTTGTAAATAATAAGTAAAAATAAAAAAATGTTAAGTACGACTGATCTGTCTATTTAATCCATATTTTTATTAAAAAAGAATTGGGAATGTGGATGAGTCATCACGTGGTTTGATTTCATAATAATGTCTGGTTTAATTTTAATTTTCTTTTATTGATCTAATTGATTTGACGGATCTTTAGTTTTGCTTTGTTCTTTATCTGAAATTGGTATACCCAAGCCGAAAGCTACTTAATACCAAATTAATTTGAATTTTTTTTGTTTAATTTTGTTTGGTAACTGAGTTTGTTTTTCATACGGACGATACATCACTTGACACAACGATAGTTTGAAATAAAACTATTTCTCTAATAGTACATAGTATCATTATTGTTTTAGTTGAAAATCAGCCTATCGTTCTTTGAAAAATTGGGATGGTACACCAATTTAACTAACACAACACTAAGACAAGATGTTCAAAACAAAGCCCAAAGTGGCAAACAAAACAATTATAGACGACCTCAAAATAATAGATCGTTTAAACATTTTTAAAAATTTCTAATATATTATTTAATAAATATTTAAAAAAAAATATTTTACTCTAAAGTTTTATTAATAAAAATATTATACTGACATATCAATAGATTTAAATTATTAAAATAATTACGATATATATAATTATTAATAATTTAATTAAAAAATCAATATATTTTTTAAATTAACTAAAAATATTATTAAATTTGTAAAAAATAATTATTTTTCTTTTTTAATTTACATATACAAAAATTAATATTAAAAATAATTAAAAATTAAAATTAAAATTATATAAATATTTAATTTATATTTATTAATAAATAATATTATATAATTTACGAATAATTTTTTCAAATGTGAATATAAATCTAGTGAATCTTATTCGATATCTGCTTGGATTTAAACAAGTTTTAAGATGTAAAAAATGTTTGTAAAATCTGATTAAAATCGAAAACAAATGTGACGACTCTTAGATTTTCTTTTCTGTCCCCATTTCATTTAAAAAGCTAAAGTCAGTAAAGCAATATATAGCCTCCCATGGACCAAGTTCTGGAGTATCATAAAAGTTGGGAAACAAATAAAGATCAAGAAACTAGCATGAAGCTATTAATCCATCACAGTATTTGGGCACAGACTTCAATCTGTTCAAATAATGCAATCACCTTGGAACATGAAAAACTGAAAGAGGAAAGAATCCAAGAAGAAAAAAAGAGAGAGAAGAACCTGGTGTTATAGCAAATGAGATGTCTTCTTTTGGAGTCTGATACTTCGGTATTGCTTGAATTCCGCTGAGATCCTTAACATAACAAGCTAAAAGAGATAGCTGCCACTTAACAAGTATAAGAAAAGAAAGAGTGGACACATTCCCAGCCATTAACAGTACAACACAATTGTAAAAACAGGAATGAATGCCTTTTATTCACTGATTATGATTATCAGATCAAAGGCAAAAATTATTCAAAGGATTGTTACAGATCAGGTGTTATTCGGCTAGAACATTTTCCCAACACCATCTTTTCTTGGGACGGATTCTTGTACATCCATCCGGCTCCAATTACCCATCAGAGTAGCCATTTGATCAACCTTATCATATAACCCAAGAAGTCCACCAGTGTGTATGAACAATATCTTTCTTCCTTCCCAACTTTTGGGATCTTTTTTCATCTCATTTACCAACCCGTACACAGCTTTCCCACTGGATAAACATTTGAAAAACCAAATGTAAATGTTGCTGTATATTACAGTTGTACTTTTAAAGACCAAAGGGATTATCAAGACTTTGGATTGCCCTTGTACTTTTAAAGACCAAAGGGATTATCAAAACTTTGGATTGCCCGAACACGGAGGAACTAGAAAGACTATTATACCTATAAACAGGATCAAGAATAACACTAGTTGCACTTGCTACTTCCTTTACAAACTTTAGCTCCTCCGAAGTGTTCATCGCATATCCTTTTCCTTTGGCCTGCAATAAACATAATAATCAAAAGTAAAATCTGTATACTGTAAGAAGAAAGCATTTTTATCACACTTTTCCATCTGTTGTTGTTTGCTAAGGATCCAAGCGAAATCAACATAAAGAATTGACAGGAAGTCTAGCGCCCATGCAAAAGTAAAACAAAACGGAGAAGCCTAGGATGCTTGTGACACACATTGTGGATGTTAACAATATCACGGGAGTTAACACCAGCTTGAAGTCCATCCAGAAGGCCTTGGACAAAGTCATAGAAGTAATCAGGATCATCACAGACCGAGAAAGCATGGACCTGTACAATGAATGAAATATAAACTAAGCCATCTATCAATTTCATTGTTGACCTGAAACCTGAAAAAGACTATACCTTGGCTTTTAGAGCTCCCAACCAAGACCCCAGTGAAATACCAGCAATTGTACCACCACTAGCAATTAAAAGAAAACTAAGATGAGAACGAATCAAAAAGACAAGAAAAGAATAAGAAAAATGCACTAGTGATGTAATAGCAAAACCTGCCACATGCTACCACAATATCATCAAACTTTAGGTCATCAGTCCTACTTTTTAGCTGCTCTTCAATTTCCCTTGCTGCTTCGATATAGCCCCTAGATGATAAATGTGAATGAATTCAGCATTTAAAGAGTTCAATCATGCCTCCTCAAACAACTGAATAATGTCTATCCAATTCTAAGTAAGTGAAGGGCTACACACAGGTTACTATACTAGCTAAATAAAAAGTTTCAAATGAGAACACAATCTCACCAAGTTCCCAAAGAGTTGGATCCTCCAACAGGAATAACGTAAGGTTTTTTTCCTTCCTTTTGCAGCTTCTCTTTCAGGGCATTAGTAAGAGCCTAACAAGTTTTGTGAATAGTATCCGGCTAATTAAAGATACGAATTTCGTGTTCAATTTTTGTTCTTAGAACTAATAGACAGAGATGCATCGCCTTAAACCTCACTCCCAATGGAGGAATACTCTTCCTTAGAGATAAGATGAACGTAAGCTCCAACGAGACGCTCGACCAGGAGATTCCCAACCAACCCAGGATCTTCGTCAGCAAGAAGCTGCAAGCAAACACACGTAAACACCATATGGCGCGTGAAAACGGGGATTCTATGGATGTATGGTGGAAAAAACAAGAGGATGATGTGAAAACGGGACCTTGGAGGTGCGGAGAATAAGATGAGCATTGAGATTTAGATAGTTAGATGCAACGGTTGTGGCACGGCAGTGATTGCTTTGGATACCACCGATGGTGATGACGGTGTCAGCTTGTTGATCGACGGCGTCGGCCATAAGGAATTCGAGTTTTCGGACTTTGTTTCCACTCAATTCCATCCCAGTGAAATCATCGCGCTGCCAAATCGTATAAAAAAAGTAAGTGAATACGACGAGAGGCAAAAGAAAATAGAGGTGAAGAGATGAGACCTTGATCCAGAGTTCAGTGCCATTGGGAAGGCCAGGAAGATTCCAGCGATGGATCGGAGTAGGAAGCTGAAGAGGAAGATGAACAAGCGACATGAGGGATTAAAAGTTAATGGAGAAGTAAAAACATACAGAATGTAGAAATTGCGTACGTGAGCGAGGGAGAAAGTGTGGGAAGGAATGGGACGAAGATGAGAAGCCCAAGAAGGAGGAGAGTAAGGATTTTTGGTGAGAAATTCCGCCATTGAAGGTACGGATGTTGCAGACATTATTCTTGCTTTACTTACTCTTGAGAATGTCAACACTCGCCCTCTCATTGATTGTTTCTTCCCTTAGTCGCCGGATTGTTCAGTTTACTCTCTTTTACGGGCCTCGGCCCATTCTAACTGAATTTTACACAAATACTAGATAACTACATTTAGATTAAAATAATTAATTATGAATTTAATAAATATAAATTAGATAATTTAAAAAAAAAATAAAAATACATAAATTTATAAACATTTATTAAAAAAATATATGACTATTTTAATTACCATTTTAAATTACGAATGATAATATATTATTTTAAAAATACACAAAATTGTTAATTTCATAACTTCGACATCATTTGGATAACAGACAATAACGATATTAACAGAATTTATATACGGTATTAAATTTATTAACGTAATTTTAAACAAAAATAAAAATTCACAAACACGATTATGTCCTCATTCTTCCATAAATAAAAAAAAATCTTTATTTTATCCTAAATCAAAAACCCTACACTGTTTGTAAAATTGTTCTCTCGTTGTGTTCTATCAGTGAAATTGATTTTTGGATTACACTATTTATTTATGGTTACTCCCTGAATCATCAATCACTGTGAAAATACAGGCACCAATCAATCTTATATTTTTTGCTGGCATGATCAAATATTCTTCCTCTACTACACGAGCTAGCCGACTCCTCACACATCTCCATGGGAGAGGAATCCAATCTGTGTAGCCACGAGATATGTCTTTTTGCAGTAGCACATCTACTTCTTATAATAGATCATTGAGAGTGCAGTTGGGTTTTTTCACTTTCTTTTTATCCATTTATCGTTTTGGCATATTGTGACTATATGAGTATTGGATCACGGTGTTGGGCCTAATTCACTCAAGGCCCAAAAGGATATGTTCGATAGTGAAACGGTGCGTTTCATGTAGGTCGAATGTTGAGCTTCAGATATAATCGAGAGATCGAGGCTGCTGAAGGAGGAGAGTGAAAAAGAGAGTAAGAACAGTGGCTGCGGGAAAATCAACTTGCGAAAGGAACAGAGCAAAGAGATCTTAAATACCTTGTTGTATTTTGTTCTGATCTTGGTGTGTTTACGAACTCTGTACTGTTGTTGATTGAGTGCTGTTCTTGAGTGAGGTTCTTCACTCCGAGATGTACCATGACCGGGTTTTGGTCATGGGAACTCGTTAATCCTCTGTGTCATTTTTATTCTCGCACGAAAACACAAACAAAACCACATTAAGAATCAATCGATCACTAAAGCAAAATGTTACAAATGGTATCAGAGCCATCTACAAGAAGATCTTAGACAGTGGTTTCACTAAAGCTTGTACGTGACTAGCTTGGAGAGGAAGTAATATCAGGATCTCAAGTAAGCCTTAAAACCTAAGATCTTCTTTGACTCACCTTTTCTAAATGGAACCTACTCAGGGTAGGTTTGAGGTAGAAAAGTTCGATGGGGAGGGTGATTTTGCTTTGTGGAAACACAAGTTCTTGGCGCAACTGGAAATACTAGGGTTCGATTCGGTACTCTATCCTGAAACAGAAATAGATCCCAAGGGAAAAGGGATTCTAGAGGAAGGGGAGAAGCCCGAAATCAAACATGATCCAAAGTGGAAGGACAAGGATCGTAGAGTGAGAAATTTGTTGAGTATGAGCTTGACAGATTTGGTTCTGAGGAAAGTCATGAAAGAACCAACAGCATATGATATGTGGATGGCACTAGAAAACACTTATCAGGTAAAGTCATTGCCTCATAGATTCTATTTGAAGCAAAGGTTCTTTAGCTTCAAGATGGAGGAAGAAAAAAATCTGGATAAAAATCTAGATACTTTCAACAAGCTTATCTCGGATCTCTCTAGTTTAGGTGTGGAAATGGATGAAGAAGATCAAGCAGCTATTCTCTTGAATAGTTTTCCTAAAAGGTTTGATCATCTGGTTCATACCCTAAAGTACAGTAGTGGAAAAGACTCAATAACTCTTAAGGAAATCATCAGGTCTGCATATTCTATAGAACTAGAACAAAAGGAAAAGATTTCTAGCTATAAGCAGAAGGGTACTGATGAAGGGTTATTTGTACAAACAAGGGGAAGGACAGATGAGAAAGGTCAAGGAAAAGGTAAAAATCAATCCAGAAGTAAATCAAGAACAAAGTTTAAACGATCGTGTTGGATATGTGGTAGCGAGGATCACTTCAAAAGAGATTGTCCTAAAAGGAATCAAGCTGGACCTAGTCAAAGCAAAGGAAAAAAGGCTGAAGCTGGTATAGCTAAAGCTGAATGGTTGGAACCTGTAATGTTAACTGCCTCAGAAATTCCTCTAAAAGATGGTTGGGTGTTGGACTCCGGATGTTCTTATCATATGACTTCTAGAAAAGATCTGATGTATGATGTAGAAGAATATGATGGTGGAATCATACTCATGGGAAATGACACTTGTTGCAAAATCACAGCTATTGGAAAAGTTAAGTTAATTAACTACAACAATACGTCTGTGGTGTTAACAAATGTGAGGTATTCTCCCACGGCAAGGAGGAATTTGATTTCACTGGGACAGTTGGAAACAAGTGGTTGCTGGTTCAGATCCAAGGATTTCAGAATGCAAGTATTTAAGGATGATAAAGAAGTCTTAGCAGGAGACTACAAAGACACTCTTTATTTTCTGGATGGTAGGCCTGAGCTTGAGGAAGGGAACACAGCTTTGTCACACATTGATAAAACATTATTGTGGCATAGCAGGTTAGGACACATGAGTGAAAAGGGATTGAAACTTCTGGTAAAGAAAGAATTGTTGAAATCTGATGAAATCACAGAATTGAAGAGGTGTGAATTTTGTATTCTGGGTAAAACACAGAAAGCATCATTCAAGATAGCTAAGCATACTTCAAAGGAAATATTGGAATATGTACATTCGGATTTGTGGGGATCTCCGAATGTAACTCCAAGTCTTTCAAAGTGTCAATACTATATTTCATTTGTTGATGATTTCTCACGGAAAGTTTGGGTATATTTCCTAAAGACTAAGGATGAAGCATTCACAAAGTTTGTGGAATGGAAAACCTTAGTGGAAAATCAGTGTGGGAAACGACTCAAGACGTTGAGAACGGATAATGGATTAGAGTATTGTAACAAAGTGTTTGAAGATTATTGCAAGCAGTTTGGAATTAGAAGACATAAAACATGTCCTTACACTCCACAGCAGAATGGTATTGCTGAAAGACTTAATAGGACAATTTTGGAAAAGGTCAGGAGTCTTCTAAGTGAAACAGGGCTGTCAGAAAGTTTTTGGGCTGAGGCAACTTCTACGGTGGTATACATGATTAATCGAACACCATCTATTCCTCTTGGATGTCAAATCCCAGAAGAAATCTGGTCAGGAAGGAAACCAGATTATTCGCACATGAAAAGATTTGGAAGTCTTGTGTATTATCATGTGGATCAGGGAAAGTTGAAACCTAGAGCGAAAAAAGGGGTTTTCATGGGTTATCCTCAAGAAGTCAAGGGTTACAGAATCTGGAGTATTGAGGATAAGAAGTGTATAGTGAGTAGAAATGTGACATTCTGTGAAGAAGTGATCTACAAAGATTTCTGCAAAACCAGTGGAAAGGATGAAGAGCAGATTCAGAAAGAAAAAAGGGTATCTTTTGATATTCCAGGAACATCTGAAGATTCAGCTGAAGGTGGAGAAACTTCAGGAAAAGAAGTTGGTGAATCAGTACAGATTACTGAGTCAGACAGTGAATCAGAATCAGATAATGAGCTGAAAAATTATAAGCTTGCCAGGGATAGAGTTCGAAGAATGGACAGAAAACCACCTAGCAGGTTTATTGATTCAGATGTTGGTAATTATGCATTAAACATGGCTGAAATGCTCAACACAGAGGAACCAAGGTCATATCATGAAGCAATTTCAGGAAAAGACAAACTGAAATGGAAGGAGGCTGCAAAAGAGGAAATGGATTCTTTACTTAAAAATCAAACATGGACTTTAATACCAAGACCTGAAGGACAGAGAACCATTGGTTGTAAATGGATCTTTAAACTCAAGCCAGGGATTCCAGGTGTTGAGGGTCCTAGATACAAGGCGAGACTTGTTGCAAAGGGATTCTCACAGATCGAAGGTATAGATTATCACGAAGTATTTTCACCAGTAGTTAAGCACATAACTATACGACTGGTGTTGTCTATTGTGGTAAATCAGAACCTTGAATTGGAACAATTAGATGTAAAGACTGCGTTTTTACATGGAAATTTGGATGAGAGGATCATTATGGAACAACCAGAGGGTTTCGAACAAGGTGACAAAGTCTGCTTACTTCAAAGATCGTTGTATGGTTTAAAACAGTCACCTCGGCAGTGGAATATGAGATTTGACAGTTTTATGAAATCGCAGAACTATGTTAGAAGCAAGTTTGACCCATGTGTTTACTTCAAGTCGTTTGGTGGAAATGAGTTCGTGTATCTACTGTTATACGTAGATGATATGTTAGTGGCAGCTAACAGTGTGGTTGAAGTAAAGAGGTTAAAAGGTCTACTTAGCAAGGAATTCGAGATGAAGGATTTGGGACCAGCAAAGAGGATACTAGGAATTGACATCATTAGAGACAGGTCCAAAGGAACTCTAATGTTGTCACAAGAGAGCTATCTACTTAAAGTTCTCAGGAATTTTGGTATGAGTCAAGCTAAACCAGTATCTACACCTATTGGTACTCAATTCAAATTGCTAAGTGTAAAGGAAGAAGACAAGCAACAAGTCTTTGAAGAGATGATGGGCATACCTTATTCAAGCGCCGTAGGGAGCTTGATGTACTCAATGGTAGGAACTCGCCCAGATCTGGCTTACTCTGTGGGATTGATAAGTCGCTTCATGAGTAATCCCTGCAGAGAACATTGGAGTGCAGTCAAGTGGGTTATGAGGTATATCAGAAACTCAACAAGCAAAGTACTAATGTTTACCAGAGAAAATGAGTTCAGAGTTACCGGGTACTGTGACAGTGATTATGCGGCTGACTTGGACAGACGTAGATCTATAACCGGGTATGTGTTTCAAGCCGGTGGAAACACGGTTAGTTGGAGGTCAGGGTTACAGCAGGTCGTTGCTCTGTCATCGACAGAAGCGGAATACATGGCGCTTACAGAGGCAGTCAAAGAAGCGCTGTGGCTCAAGGGGATCTGTAGCGAGTTAGGTTACTCGCAAGACTCAGTGGAAGTCTTTTGTGACTCCCAAAGTGCGATCTGTTTGTCAAAAAACTCGATACACCACGAGCGTACCAAGCATATCGATGTCAGAAGCCATTTCATACGAGATGAAATAGCAAAGAAAACAGTGATTGTGTCAAAAATAGATACAAAGGAGAATCCAGCAGACATACTTACCAAATCTGTTCCTGTGAACAAATTTGAGGGCGGGCTATGTGTGCTAAAAGTTCTGAGAAATGAATCCAAGACGCGAATCTGAGAAGAGATTTTTTTCTCAGATCTTCTGAAAAAAATGGTAAAGTTTTTTTCAGGCTAGCGGCTAGAGGCAGCTAGGGTTTCGAAGTACATCGAGGGGAAATTTAATTTCCGAAAACGACATCTCCCGTATCCAAAACTCAAGGTGGAGTTTGTGACTATATGAGTATTGGATCACGGTGTTGGGCCTAATTCACTCAAGGCCCAAAAGGATATGTTCGATAGTGAAACGGTGCGTTTCATGTAGGTCGAATGTTGAGCTTCAGATATAATCGAGAGATCGAGGCTGCTGAAGGAGGAGAGTGAAAAAGAGAGTAAGAACAGTGGCTGCGGGAAAATCAACTTGCGAAAGGAACAGAGCAAAGAGATCTTAAATACCTTGTTGTATTTTGTTCTGATCTTGGTGTGTTTACGAACTCTGTACTGTTGTTGATTGAGTGCTGTTCTTGAGTGAGGTTCTTCACTCCGAGATGTACCATGACCGGGTTTTGGTCATGGGAACTCGTTAATCCTCTGTGTCATTTTTATTCTCGCACGAAAACACAAACAAAACCACATTAAGAATCAATCGATCACTAAAGCAAAATGTTACACATATCTTATCTAATGTTGTTTCTTTTTAATACAGTACTCACACATGACATTTTGAACTAAAAACAAAAACACACCGTGAGCTTTTTTTCCTTGATGCATCACATAGTGCGGGAAGATGAAGACATAATCAGGTTTGTGAATTCTTACTTTTGTTAAAAACAGTGTTAATAAACTTAACACGGTGTACTAAAATCTATTAACATCGCCTAACGTCTCTTATTTTGTCGGCGTCGAAATCACAAAATTATAAAGTTTGTATATTTTTAAGAAAATATATTATCTTTCGTAATTTAAAATACAAGTCAAAATAGTTCAGGTATTTTTCTAGTAAATATTTCTAAGTTTATGTATTTTTAAAGTTTTTACTCCAATAAAATCATCTTATACAAATGAATTTAAATTTTCTATGTATTGGAAATAAAATATTATTAATTAGACTAAAAAATGTAAATGTGATCAATGTGATAAATGTTCAATCATTCCAAAATTTTGTTTTATATTTTTTTACTAATTTTTAAAATTTTATTTTATATTGTGTTTTATGTCGAAATATTAATAATTTACATATAGTATACTACTAAATATTTATCTAATTTCATTTTCGTAAATAATCTAGTAAAGTATGTTAATGTAATATTTAGTTTAAAATGTTATGATATTGTGACACGTCAGCGTGACATACTTATAAGAAAATAAAAAAAATTTGTTAAAATTTTTCTAAAATAATAATTAGAGATTTGTTCATGTTTTGTGATTTAAAATGATTTTTATGTATTTAAAACTATTAAAATTATATTTTTAAGTTTCTAATATGTTTATGTTTTCATTTAAAAATCAAATTATATCTAAACTGTATTTTTATCTAAAATATATTTGATTGTATATTAAAAATTATGAATATATTTTTTAACCATTATTTTTGTATTTTTTGGCTATTTTTGTACAGTTAAATTTTCATTTTTAAATATTAATTTTTTAAATTACCAATTATATAATTCAATATTGATTAAAACATGAACAAACTGAATAGATATGTATAAATAAACCATAATTAGAAAATATAAATAATTTATCGTAATTTATCAAATAAAATTAATTATTTGAAATAATTATAAATGCATAAAACTTAAATAAAATCATAAAATTGAAAGCATATGTGGTATCAAATCTTTTTTGCCAAACTCAATTCTAATTTAATATATACGATTTGCTTAATTTTTATATAAATTTATGTTTAAATTTATCATAATTTAAAATTATTATGTCATATTTTACTAAACATCAAATTTAATATATTTTAGTCATGTTGCAAACATTTTCCGAAACTCACTTCTTTTTAATGTATATGATATAATAATTTTTTAACTTTTTATTCGTATCAATTTTGTAATCATATGTAAATATTTTTTTAACTCATTTCTAATTTAATATATATGATTTAATTTTTTCTGAAAATAAATTTATATTTAAAACTATTATATCATATTTTGATTAATTTATGTTTTAAAAAATAAATTTATGTTTAAAATTATCATATCATATTTGAGTAAACGTAATGTCATAATTTTTTTATCTATATCATCTTTTCTAATGATATATCATCATTTTTTAAAATTTATTTTTCTTTTAATATAAAAAAAATTATGTATAAATTATCATATCATATTTGATTAATTTATTTTTTAAAAATAAATTTATATTACATATCACTTTTAATTAATTTATATTTTAAAAATAAATTCATATTCTTTTAATTAATTTATTTTTTAAAAATAAATTTATGTTTTAAGTTGTTATTTCATATTGGATTAATTATAATGTCAATATGTCATAATAATTTTTAGTCATATCATCCATTTTAATTACATGTCAAATCATTTTTTTAACTCACTTTTTCTGTTAATGTTAAAAAGATCAATGAAATTTATGTAATTGATCCTTGAAATTTATTTGGATATAATATACAGCCAAGAAAATAGTTATTTGAACTCATTTGAGAAGAGAATCAACACATAAAAAGATAATCCTTAGTTTTGAAAATCAGAAACACTACATGTTAATATAGACGAGCCTAAATCACAAGAAAACAAATCAACAAAGCTTCTAAATACCCTCACAAAGCCTACTCCATAAGATCACAATTCACAACCCCTGTTTCTGCTCTCTGTACCATGTCACATTTGTCGTTTTCTCTCTCTGTTAATTTCTAATCTAAACAAAACGAATCCTCCCGACATTATGTGTGAGTTAAGTTTGTTTAGGTGTTAGACTCACCAAAATTTTGTCATCTCAAACTATTTATTAACTCTCAAAACATTAGACTTAACAAAAATAATCAACAACTGAAAACCAAACCTTATAGTAGCTAAGGAGATAACATAAAAGAACTAAACCATGTTTAAGACTATCATGTAATAAAAACAACATGACAAAACTGTAAAACCCAAAATCATAACCCAGTGTCAGAGTTACCATTACTCCACGTCGTAACATTGTTGAATAATCAGTCCTCTTCCATTGGTATTTCAGGAATGTCAAACCTGTCTTCTTTAATCGGATTGTTGATTGTAGAAACTGAAGAAGGTGAATTTCAGTCAAGGAGATAACATAACATATATAGCATTAAATCACACTATAAAGAATTATTTTGTACATAAGTTAAAGAAAAAGGATATAATTAGTCAACATAGGATCATCTTCTTTCTCTCCACGGTTTCTGCTACCCTTAAGCTCTCTCAAAATCTCAGGAGTAACCTACATTTTTATAACATTAAAAAGCATAAGCATATGTAATTTATACAATGCAAAGAAGTGTTTCATATTTTTAAGCCTCGAAGAAGCCTTACAAGATGGTGCTTTTGCCTCTGGAGGAGAGTTTGGAAATGCTCTTTGTCTTCTTTTAATAGTTCATATTTGTACCTACACAATGGCTTAGATACGAGCTTACAAAAAAAACTTTTAAGGTATAAAAGTTTTGGTTTGATTTGTCAAATATGTAAAAAGAAGTTACCGTTGCACAAAGGTAAGAAGAGACTGATGCCAAATCACAGGCATAACTCTAATTTCGTCGACAAATCGCATGAAGTGAGCAACCAATGCATCAAGCACTCGATATGGCATACAATATTTCTTCTCCAAAAGAATTTTTATGAAGTAACTGTGTGATGAAAAATAGTCAGCACATTCTTAAAACCATCAGTGTAGGGGAGAAGGCATTATATTACCTGACTCTCTCTGTTATAGAAGTCTAATGAATAGATTTTTACCTTGTTGTGCCACAATACTCCATCGAAGCCAATTTATGCAAGGCAACACTGCAATCCACGTGAAAAAATTAGTAACATGTAAAATAATTTAAAAATTGTAAAAGATCTGTGTAAACATACCATGAGTGAAGCATAGGGATAGAACACTTTTCGAGAATGCTCCCTATAATTACAGCTTCTCTGAGATTGCATGTCCCCGACTGAATAAATAAAACCGAAGGAAATCGTAAGAATACAATCAAATTCTGATGATAAAAAATTTAACGTGGACAGGTCTGGAGGACTATATACCTTACAAAGTGGGAATAGTATCCCATTATTGAATGCACTAGGCTTGTACAACGACTTTTTTAAAGCCTGGTATAGAGAAAAATGCAGCCTCTTGTGCTTTCTAATATCCTCTCGCACTCGCGGAAGCAAAACGTAGTTGTAAAAACGTTGAACTTGGTTGTCTTTCAAGTTGGATGCAAAGATTCTTGTGGCTTGATACATTGCGTTAGGTGACCATTTCTCTGGCTCGGTCAAGTATAATACATCCTCCCAGCGTTTCATTGAAGTAATAAGCTTAAATGCTTTTGGCAATTTCCCAATTGTATATTCACTCATAAAACTGGCAACACTGCATAAGATCATTTCAGAAGCGTGAGAAATGCTTCCCAAATTATGTTATAGAAAAAACAAAAACATTACCCTTTATATAGTTCAGCTATTTTAGGGTCTATTTCAGGATCGGGACGCTCTTCTGCAACAAAAAAAGTTATGTACTTTACAATGAGAAAAGTTATCCAGCGAGATACATTGTAGAAGCAAAGACACAAATAAAGATTTGTATCAACCTTCAGCTAAGTCAGCATCATTATCTTTGATTTTCTTGATAATGATATCAGCTAGAGTACGCTGAGGAGGGGCATTCTTAAGAAAGAATGACTCAAACAACTTCTCGTCTTCCTCGTTTATGTCGTCCTGCTATAAGTGACATCACAAACTTAAGCATAAGACTGGCGAATCAATGAAGCATGCAACTCAAAAGAATGAGTCATTTTGCATTTTTCTAAGCAATTCAATCTAAAGCTTTCACAAAGAAAGAATTTGGAGTTCGCTAAGCATCGTATTTAAAATAATCTTAACCCCTGAAATTCATTTAACACTGAAACATAAGCATGAAGAGTCAATGAAGTCTGTGAACCAAAAGTAAGTTCAATTTGTTCTAAGCAATTCAATGCAAACCTTTAGCATAGAAAATTCATAAACACTGAAACAGAAAAAGGAAAAAAAAATCAAGGTACTCACTTCATAACTATCATCTTCAAAATTTCCGTCAAAAGCATCAATATCATCTTCCTCCTCCTTTAGTCTCTGGTATTCTGCGCCAGTCACGGCAGCAGCAGCAGCAAACACAGCACTGTTAGGGAATTCATCGGCGTTTTCTTCATCTGCGAGTTCCTTTTGCTGGGCAAGAGCTACCTTCATGATCTTCGAGGTAATACCAGCCTCTATCAACTGCAGAAACCCACAAAAGAGGGAGAAACTTTCAGCAATCAAAGGTTTAAACACTGAATAATGAGGAAATCCATGAACATGTGAAGTTTTCACTCACCTTCTCCTGTTTCTGATGGGTTTTGGGAACTTTTGATCGCTTCCTGGAAGAAGCGACGGAGATTTCATCAGATATAAAAGGCTGTGTGTTGATGATTCGATCTCGCTTCTTCGCCATTATTGTGAAAAGGAGAGGTTTGCACCGGACGGCCAGAGAGACAAAGAAGATGTTGTTTTGTTAAAACCCTAATTTACCTATATGATTGAATTTTGTAATGTTATAAATGGCAACCAAACATCTATCATAAATCTAAGGCTAAGTATCAAAATAAATAATATCGAAGTAAAAAACATAGGATTACTATAAAAAGAGAAAAACAGAACATGAAAATTTACACTAGTAATGAATATGTCTGGATTTTTGGTTTATTCGGATCATTTTTTTCTCGTGGTTTTGAAAAAAGTTGTCCCAAAAAAAAATTGGTTTGGTTCGATTATTTCGTTGGTATAATCGGTTCGGTTTTTAATATATAAAACTGTTATAAATTAAACCGACTTATGAATAGATTTTTGGTTTAATTACATAAAATTTAGATTTAATCGGTTAAATATTATGTATTTCGGTTAATTTTAGATTAATTTAGTTTAATTTTCGATTTAATTTGGTTAATTCAATTTTAAGTATAATTCGGACCAATTCAGTCTAATTCGATATAATTCGGTCCAGTTCCTGCATAAAAAGACCAAAATATGGGAACAAGAGATTATTAAATAACTAAACAAACTAGATTTATATCTATGCTTTACGTGTTGAAAAATATTCGTAAATTATATAATATTGTTTATTATTAAATATAAATTAAATATTTATATAATTTTAAATTTTATTTAAAATTATTTTTAATAATAATTTTTATAGATGTAAATTAATGAAAGAGAAATCATTATTTTTATGAATTTAATAATATTTTTATTAGTTTAATAAAATATATTAATTTTCTAACTAAATTAATAACAATGACATATATTATAATTATTCTAATAATTTAAATTTATTTATATATTTATTTAAAATTTATCGTGATAACGTAAACATAGCAATTTTATTAATAACACATCAAAATAAAGTTATTTTAGAGGATGATCATTGGGAACAAATATCATTCATTCTAAAGTGGATCTCTTTTTTGATGTTTTATAACATAGGTTTATCATTAACAAAAAAGTACACTTTCTTTTATTTTTATAACATAAGATTTATCATTAACAGAAAGTACACTAACCCTTAATGTAACTGATATCGAGATTCAACCAACAATATATGGCAAAAACATCCTATAGTTTTGATTGATTACTACCAGTCTCATATCAGTATTGAGAGCCCTAATAACAGCAAGTCACAAGAGAAAAGGTATCTTCAAGTTTACAGCTCTACAACTCTTACTTGTCTCAGTTATTTCCTTAATACTTGTCCATGATTTTCTCTTCCTCTTATTTGATCCAAC
The DNA here is from genome assembly GCA_018901935.1 of Pugionium cornutum. NCBI lineage: Eukaryota > Viridiplantae > Streptophyta > Magnoliopsida > Brassicales > Brassicaceae > Pugionium > Pugionium cornutum. Next base: position 25,952,095 of record CM032156.1, on the reverse strand, counting down.
AACAATTGTTTTCTCATAAACGCTTTCGAATTCGATCGGTTTCTTACTTTTGGATTTTCTTATTCTCTTTTCCCTCTCCAAGGTAAGCATTGGCTTTGGTGTATCCACAACACTATTCTCCACCTCAACCTTCTCACTTCTTTCAGGTGAAGAAAGCATGTTGCTTTGGATTTCTTGAGGGACCATCATCTCTTTCGTGATCTTAGGACAAACTGGAAGACCGGTTTTTGGTTTGGATGGGTAAATCTGTTTCATGTGACCTTTCGCAGTTCCTCTCTTAAGATTACGGTGAGAACAGAAATTGCAATAGTATACTACATTGTTCTGAGGCAAACAGACGTTAGACTTCTTGCACCTGCTGTGTTTCTTCTTCTTAACGGATACCTTCTCGATTCTGACATTGCAATTGAAACCAGGCTGAAGAATGGTCTCACACCTGCAAGAAAAAAACCCTTTGAGAATCATTTCATTATCAAAAACATGAAAATGGAAAAGATCAATCACTTAAACATTAAGAGAACTCATCTTTCTACTCCTTTTACTCAAAGATATTCTCTTTGTAAAGAACAAGAAAGACGCATATATAAACGTCACAGAACAATGCACGTTAGTTCGTTCATGAAACTTCATCTTTACTCTAACTTTCTATAATCGGAAATTAGAGGGTTCAAACAACAATGAATGCTCGCTAATAGCAAACCAGAAGCAGGACAACTGTTGAATCTAAAGCAAAAGTTTCCTCGATTAATTCAGTAACAATACGAAGGACTCATTCCACAACTGTACTTAATTAAGAAAGCATAATCAGAGTTAGCAAAGTTCTTCGAGGAACAGGCAAATACCTTTGACAAGAAACGAGATCAGGATCAGGAGCGATTCCAGCAGCTTCTCCGTCGGCAGCGAGACGCCGATCGAGAAAGGAAGCAAGCGACGGGATAGGATTATCTCCGGCGGTGGACCAGAGAGCGAGATTCTTCAAGTGGTCATGTCTCAGCACAGACTTGATATTAGGTCCTCCTTGAGCTTTTGTAAGCTTCTTAGCTCCTTGTTTCCCGATCGTTTCAGGCCTTTGAGCGATTAAAAAAAACAACCAGAAACCCTTTGACCGGAGTAATCTTCGCTTCAATCTTCTCCGAACTTGCTAGGTGCGAGTTTCTCAGTTCAATTCGTTTCTAACAAAGGAAGAAATTTCGAAATTAGAGTATTGTTGAACTTTGTAAACAATAAAGCGCCCCACAATAAAGCTCATTAAGTTTGTTGGGCCTTAGCATCATCATTACAACAAACATGTCTTAGAGGTCACTCGTTCGAATCCGATTGGGCCTTTTTACCAAAAATAATGTTTTTTTCGTGGGTGAAAACGAAAAGCTAAAGATGGGAAATGCATTAAAGCAAATCAAGAATCAAACATTATTCAGTTTTTGTTATCAAAAATTTCCGCCACACTTCCTATCTTCTCTATAACACGAAACGTCTGTACCATTGAATCAAAATAGCAACAACAAAAACCGAGTCCAGTCGCGCAAAGACCTGTTAATGGCTTGAACAATAGATCTTCCCAGAATCCGCAAATCAGAAGAAACCAAAATTATGAAATATAGACGCTAAACCAGACTAATCTAGTGACGTGAGGATGATCCAGACTTTTGAAAAGGAACTTGTACTGTTTGGTTTAAAAAAATTTGCAGAGGCATCTGATAGTGATACATACAATGTTGGAGACAGTTAAAGAGCAGGCGGGTTTAGTCTAATCAAGGCAATATATTTCTTTTGTATTCCGGCTTCTCCTCTATGTGTTACATTTATTATCATGGACTGTTTCTTTTGCTTTCAAGCATTGCGCCGTCTTTTAGAGCAGCGTGTGCTTCGTTCTTGTCTAAGAGCTCACAAAGCTACAACTTGGATATATGATGCGATATGCAAGCCAGGGAATATGACTTGACTTTGCATTGCATGGTTTAGTGCCTCTTTAGGCATCTTTATTAGATAACACACTCCTTGCGTAAAAATAGTTGGAAGTTGCAAGACAAACCTGAGTTTAGGACAGTACCAGATAGGCCTGAATTTTTGGTTACTTTGGATCAATCGGGTTGGGTTTTTTGGATTCGGTTTTGGGAAAAATCGACCAAAAAAAAAATAGGTTCGGTTCAAATTTTTTATCAGTTAATCGTTTCGATTTTTAGCATATAAAACCATTCCGAATTCATTCGAATTATAAATAGACTTCAGTTTAATTAATTAAAATTTAGGTTTAATCGGTTTAATGTTTTGTATTCCAGTTTTTACTACGATTTTTCAGAGAAAAAAAATTAGAATTGCAAGTTACAAAAAACTGCGTCTTTTGTTTTTTAGAAACCGGTTGGTTTTGTATTCCCGAACCGAATAAAACTAGTTATTTATCCAGTTGGTTCAATCATTATAATTAATTTAAAACCGAAAACCAAAAATTTTGATTCGATCGGTTCGGTTAATCGGTTAATGCCGAAAATCCAGCTCTAGTAATGAACTTTCAATTAAACTGTTTGAGAAATCATACAAAAACATTCAGAAATAGGTGATTCCAAATCTTTGTACCTAAACAATGAAAACCCACAAGAAAGAGAAAAATTACTTGGGCTAGAACTAAAATCTTGAAGCAAGGTACTGCATAAGAACAAATGCACTTTGATAACAACAAGAGATGAAGCTTTCAAGGGCATTTTTATAACAGAGTAAATCAAAGAAAAAAAGACAAAAGACAAAGGCATCAGAATCTATAAGAAACTATTTTGTAACGAAATATCAGAAATCACAGATACATGAATAAGACATGGACATCAATCTATTGAACAATAGATGGACATGAATATCAATCTATTGAATAATTACATGAATATTTATTTCATGGATACCAAAGACAAAGAGGAAATCAAGAATGCATGCCTAAACTACTAGCCAGCATAAAAATCAAGTTCCAAGCCAAGACAAAGCAGCTAACTAAGGCACCGTTTGTTCAGACATTACTCTTAACCTATTAGTGGAAAATATGTTACTGTAACAGGAATGAAAAAACAAAACAAAAGTGGAACGAAGAGAAAGGTTCAAGTACTAACATCGACTGTAACAAAAGTGAGGATAGTGCTTCCAAACAAAAATGGTGGAAACAGAAGAATCAAACATAACAAGAAACTTTTTTGTTTGTATACCTTGCAACGGAGAGAGCAGAAGCGGAGAAAGGAGGCGGAGTTGCGGAGTTGCGGAGAGAGGAGAGAGATAGTCGTAGAAGGGAGACGGATTAGCGGAGAGAGGAGAGAGAGGCCGAGAAGGGAGGCGGATTCATGAGCTGAGCTAAGTGATGGGCTGACCCGTGTACTCACGGATACATAAACCTAAAATTGAGAAACTCAACCGCTAAACCGAACTAACCGGATAACTGGTATATGATTGTGGCATCAAACCGATATAATGGGATAGTGGGCCGGAGGAAATGGAAATCCCATCAAGTAAGAAAATTACTTAATTAGTAAGACAAAACCACGTGGTCCACGCACACTCCATTCTTCGTTTACTTAGCACGGAAGAGGAGATCCAGAAGACGAAAAACAATGGCATTGCAATGGCTGATTCTGTCGTACGTGGTGGCCGCCGAAGTTATAATCACCGTCGTGTTGACTCTCCCTTACCCTATGCTCGTGAAGAAACGCGTTGTATCACTTGTTTCCCTCATTCTCCAACCTGCTGCTTCCATCGTCGCCTTCGCCGGATTTCAGCTCCTCGGTGACCGACTCTCTCTCTCTATATATCTAGTCTGAGTGTTTTGTTTATAATATGATTTGTAATTCGTATTCGGAATCAATTTGGGGCTATATAGTTAGTGTTCTTGATCCGCGAGTGACTCTGTGGCTTTGGTAGTACTTTGTGTTTGCTTATTTTGTTTGATTCATTCGACTCTTTTCAGATATTTACTGGAAAAGTGAGCATAGACTTGCTTGCTCATCTGAGGTATGCACTGCTACAGAGCGGGATCGCTACGAGAAATCTGTAAGTACCATAAGATTGTTCTCACCCTCGCATTTGATTCTATAGTTGAATTTGAAATCTCAACAGTAAAATTGATAGATTTGGAGTTTCATCCTGATTAGTTTCTCTTCTCCTAGATCTGGAGATGAAGATTGTAACTTTGTTTAAGGAAGTTGTATAGAAATTACTATCTCAACTGTTAAACAACACCAAAAGTGTCTCACTTCCTAGTGTCAGTTCATCATTTTAGGTTCCTACCTCCCATTGATGTACTCATATCTCTTTAAATCATAGATCTAAGCTGCTTTCAAATACCACCATGGGATTGTTCTATAACAACGGGACGAATGCTATTCATAGTTCAGTTTGAAGCTTCATCACTGTTCAATTTACTTTATTCCAGGACATCCACTGCATTCAAACCTTTCCTGGTCCGCAATTGCAATTGGTAGAATCACTAGATAGTGAAAATCAAACCCTCGGAAATTTAGTTCAACTTCAGTTTCTACTCTTTCCATAAAATGTCTCAGCTTCTTTACCATCAAATTTGCTTGTTTGCGTTTTACCACAGATCTACAAGGCTCAGAGGAATGTGGTTCTATGCGCTGCAGGAATTCTTCTCTACTGGTAACATCATCAGCTATTATCTATCAGTCACACACAGGCTGTCGCATAGTTCACTGATATCTTTCTTATTCACTTACAGGTGCATTTACCGCATCTGCAAGTACAACAAAGATCTGGAGCTCTTGGAGGGATCAGAGAAGAAATACGAGAAAGAGTAAAATCTCCACGAATATAGAAGGGTTAATTCTCCAAATCTACTATATAAGTGTAAAGCTATTATTGCATATTTACACTTAGATATTACTAAACCTGAAAGAAAAAAACATGAGTTTAAATATAACATCTTTGCAGACTATATATATAATCAGTGTTTTCATTCAAGAGCTAAAAATCAAATTTTAAAATTTTTAAAAATGTTATTTTAGAAAATTGTACTAAAAATTAGAAAGTAATATCATAAAATAACATTTTGAAGTTTTTATTATAAATCTAATATTATAAAATTAAAATCCTAAAAATAATAAAAATAAATATGTAAAAATATTTATTTATTGTATAAATAAATTTAAGTATATTTAGGTTATTTTTTAATTTACAGTTTAATTATTTTTATTAAAATAAAATTTTAGTATATTTTAATATTAAATTTATATTATTATTAAAAAATTAAATTAATGATTTTATTGTTGAAATAAAAATTTAAAATAGTGTCAACTGGTCAAAAATAAATCTTTGGTTTGTAATTTAGACTTTTATTACTTTCTTCTCTTCTAACATAAAATTGAAACTATATTTGTAATTTAAAACAAAAACAGTGGACATTACAAGTTGGGCTCATAATAACACTTTATATTTCTCTTGGCCCAATAAATAATGGGCTTGAGCATTACAGAATACAAATAGCCCAGATTATAACCGATTAAGACAATTAGGGTTTATCCTGTAAGAATGTCGTCGTCTCTATCTGATGTTTCCTTTTGTACAGTAGCTTCAACTTCAAAGTGTCTTTGTTCATCAAACAACATTTTAACGTTTCTCTCAATTTTGAAGTAATCGTAAAAGGTTTTCGTTTTTTTATATGAGTTTTTTAAAAGTCAGGCAATTTTTTGGAGGAAATTAATTAATAGATACGGTGGCGATGATGAAAAAAAGGCCGGACTTACGGCTGCTACCATCACCAAAGTGGTTGTAGTAGAATGATGCTAAAGTTTCCAAAGGTTACTTAGCTGAGCCTCTCGATCTGAATCAATGCAAATACAAATAAAAACTATGTCGATCTGAGCTGATTGGGGAAAGTGAAACTGGTTTCCTTCTTGTTGATTTTGGCACCTGTTGTGTTGATATCGTCATTGATTCTTCCACAGTTCTTTCTGAGTTTTGCCAATTGAAGCTACTTTTAAAAACGAAAGTTTTCAGAGAAGAAAAAAATTCAAATTCTTGTAAAAATTCAGATGTATCGATCACTTAAGATCGTCAAGTAGAGTAGAAACTATCTTGATGATTTTGATAAGTTTAGAAGCTTCTGTAACTAAATCCTTTTATTGATCTTGAATTGTGGATTACAATCAAGAACACACCCTAACAAAGAACTAAAATTACCCAGGAGTTTTGTTCTTGTTACTCTATTAAAGTCAAGAGGCTTCCCAAATGATCTTGATCTTATTTATATGATACTCATTTTGATTCACTCTCTTATCATGTTTGTAAATTATCTTGATGTAGAAACTTTTACTTCTTTCTGCTTTCAGACAACTTATGGTGTCCTAATTTTGTCTTCGAGGTAAAACTTAATGCTGATTTAGTCGTATCGAGTCCTAATTTTGTTTACCCATCTTCTTGTTTGAGAAACCCTTTTAGCTGAGCATTGAACCATGATGTTATAGTCATTTTATAGAGTGTATGGTTGTATGTTTTGGCAAGTGTATAGACTGTATCAGGCGACAAGAGCAGCCACTTTTGTTCAGAGGCTGATGTTTATGATGAAAGGATGCGAATTTGGAAATTACAGAGCTGAGAAGTTGCGTTCGTTGGTTTGGTAGTGAGTAGTGACTTTGCAATTTCCAGGTGTTCTATGTCTCTGGTTGCTTATCACTTTTCTTCTATAAATGTTGATTTTGATCCCCTCAGATCTTTAAAAAGGTTGAAATCAAATCATAACTTGTGTAAATACCAAAAATGAGTAAAGTGACACATTATCATCAATTCGTCACCTAATGTTTGGATGTTTTGTAGGCACAGAAAGAAGAATATGAATGTTTGTTCATTTACAGTGACGTGAGGCTTCAACACGTCTCGTCTCCTCTTTTAATCCTCTCATTATCAAAATCGAAAATAGTATTCTTCCATCAAATTAGTAGAAAAACGTTTTCTAAACAAAATCGTAAAATAGCATTTTGAAAAAACTGAAAATAACATTTTTTCGTCAGAAAAAACAATAGTTTTCTTGTCAAACCACAAATTAGCGTTTTATCCAAATTATAAAATAGCATTTTATATTAAAAATAAAAAAGAAAATTTTATTGTTAAAACCATAAAATATTATTTTTTACTTAATTTACAAAATTAACATTTTTGTCAAAACTGTGAACAACAATTCTTCATCAAATTTTTTTTGTTAAAGCTGTAAAACAATAAATTTTCATCAAAACAAGAAAATAACTATTTTTGTCAGAACTCCAAAATAGTGTTTACAACTAAACTATTAACTATAGTGTTTTGTCAAAATTAAAAAATAGTATTTTTTTATCAAAACTACAAAATACCATTATTATCAAAAATGTATATTTTATTATTTTAAAACCATAAAATAACGTTTTTTCGTTTAAATCGCAAAACAATGTTTTCGTATAATCTGCAAAATGATATTTTTCAAAATCATAGATTATTTTTTTCGTAAAACGCAAAATAGCATTTTTGTCAAAACCGTAAATTAACATTTTACTTTTAAACTTAAAAAATTAGTAATTTAATTTATACAAAATTTTTATATAATTCAAATATCAAAAAAATTACACTATCATAAAACAAATAAATATATGAAGGAATTATTAGATATAAAACGATTGAATTCATAAATATATGAAGGAAGTATTACACTATCATAAAAACAAAGGGTTTTAATCATATTCCTTAAATTTTTCTATCTGTTATTTCCTATTAATTTAGATATAAAAAGTTGAATTCTTTATTCCGAAAAAAGTAAAATGTAATGTTTTTCAAATCTCCACCTTTTTATCCGTTAAACTGATGAGCGATTGTTGCTCGGATTACAACAAAAATAGGATCTCAAGAGACTTAAGTGCTTCTATAAAATAACTTCAAAGTGAAAGAGAGCCAAATCTCAGACTGGTTTGATTGATCTTCTTCATCATCTCATCATACACGAAATCATGTCTCCACTCTCAGATCTCCTTAACCTCAACCTCTCAGACACCAAAGTAATCATCGCTGAATACATATGGTTCGATCATTTCCCCCTCTAATTTCACTACTCATCTCTTTGCATCAATGGATGTCATACAGATTCTTGATTGTACACAATTATGAACATCAAATTTTTTGTTCTCTTTTTACTCTGTTTTCTGGAAACAGGATCGGTGGGTCTGGAATGGACATTAGAAGCAAAGCCAGAGTAATAATATTCTTACACAAACTCTCTTAGTTTCTTTTGTATAAATCAAAATGGTTAAGGTTTTTTGTTGTTGATAGACATTACCAGGACCAGTAAGCGATCCATTGAAGCTTCCAAAATGGAACTACGATGGTTCTAGCACCAATCAAGCTGCAGGAGATGACAGTGAAGTCATTCTATAGTATTACTCTTCACCCTCTCTATACAAATAACTTTTTAAGTAAAATGAAAATCAAAGTTATTATTTTTCTTCTAAAATTTTGATTTTTCAAATAAATAAAAAAAGTCCTCAGGCAATATTCAAAGACCCATTCAGGAAAGGAAACAACATTCTGGTAAAAAAACTCATCTGAAACTTTAGCAAAAGATCCAATGTTTTTGATCTTAAACTTGAACATTAAACCAGGTGATGTGTGACGCTTATACACCGGCCGGAGATCCAATTCCGACCAACAATAGGAACAAGGCCGTGAAAATTTTCGATCATCCCGATGTGGTCGCTGAAGAGCCTTGGTAAGCTAATACAAATAAAATTTGCCAATTGATTGTAACCGAATTGATTTCGGTTTGGTTTTTTCGGTTTAGGATAAAATTTACCTATTTTGTTGATTAATCAAAGAAATACAAATATAATTTAGCTTGTTTATTGTTTGAATTAAAAATCTATTCTTGAAATTTTTGGTTAATTGATTTTTTTTTCATGGGATATCAGATTCGGTTTGATATATTGATGTGTAGGTTTGGGATAGAGCAAGAATATACATTACTTAAGAAAGATGTCAAGTGGCCATTAGGTTGGCCTCTTGGTGGCTTTCCGGGTCGTCAAGGACCGTACTATTGTGGAGTTGGTGCAGACAAAGCCTTTGGTCGGGACATAGTGGATGCTCATTATAAAGCTTGTCTATACGCTGGTATAAACATCGGTGGTGTTAATGGTGAAGTCATGCCTGGTCAATGGGAGTTTCAAATCAGTCCTATTGTTGGTATTGGTGCAGGTGATCAATTATGGGTTGCTCGTTACATTCTTGAGGTAAGAAACAAAAACCCGATAATCGGTCATTGACATTCCTTGTTAACTATACATCAGTTTGCTTATGAGTTTAATTTATACAGAGGATCACTGAGATATGTGGTGTGGTTGTCTCATTCGATCCAAAACCAGTTGAGGTATCTTCAGTATATATGATAATGATGATGATGATGATCAAGAAGTCTGTATTCGTTTCTTGAATTGAGGTTGTTTTATATATTAGGGTGATTGGAACGGAGCAGCAGCTCATACAAACTTCAGTACAAAATCGATGAGGAATGAAGGAGGATTCGATTTGATAAAGAAAGCAATGGAGAAGCTTCAAGTGAAACATAAACAACACATTGCTGTTTATGGTGAAGGCAATGAGAGGCGTCTCACTGGAAAACATGAAACTGCAGACATCAACACTTTCTCTTGGGTATGAATGAGATTGAATCAAATCGAAATTGATATCTCTTTGGTTTTTCTTCATGCATGAAACCTTTCTTTTTTTTGTTAATGGTATGTTGGGGAGAGTAGGGAGTGGCAGATCGTGGAGCATCGGTGAGAGTAGGAAGAGATACGGAGAAAGAAGGGAAAGGATACTTTGAAGATAGAAGACCTTCTTCTAATATGGATCCTTATCTTGTTACCTCCATGATCGCTGAAACCACCATCCTCTGCTAAGTTTTTCTTCATGTTTTTTGGTTTGAGACTTTTTTATTTCATTGATTTTATCTGGTTTTGGTTCAAATTTTCAGATTTCATTTATATATATAAAAAATAATAAACTCTAATATATTAATTAAAAAATATTTTAATAAACAAATTTTATCTTAAATTAATTTACAAATATGCTATGTTAATATGTATTATATAAAATATAATTTATTAAAATATTTACGAAAATGATATTAGATAAATATTTAACACTCTATTATATGTAAGTATCTAATATTTTGGTGAAAACAATATTAAAAATTAATCAAACAAAATATAAAATAATATTTAGATTAGTTAAATATTTATTATATTTACAATTTTTTATCTATTAATAATATTATTTATTTAAAATATAAATAATTTAAATTTATTTGTATAGTTCGATTTCATTATTTATTTTATTTATATAATTAATATTAAACATTTTAAAATAATTTTTTTATAAAAATTAAATTATGTATTTATTTTATTTATATTTATTAAATAAATAAATAATTAATTATAATACATGTTGATTTTATTTTTTTAGTTTTTCACTAGCATATGAAAGTTATATAACTTATATAATTAATGGGTTTCATGATGAGAGGCCAAACACATTGAAAAAATAAAATGTAAATATTAATTATAGTTGTGTTTTAGTATCGTGGGGTAACGCCCAAAAATATATAGCTGCACGTTACGACTTCTTTTTGTTGTTGTATGTGTAATATTTTCTTCTGTTGCTAGGAAAGTTTGACACATAACTTTAATATCTTAACACAATTGACATGTATTTTTAAGAAATATTATTTAATTGTAAGATTAAATATATTAAAAACCACAATTTTTATTTGATTCGAACCACCATTTTATTGGACCAACCCTGCATATAAGCTAATTTCTTAGATACACGACAAATAATTCAGACGAAGGTCTATGATAAGTTTGTAAGTAAATACAGACAAAGAAAGAGTATTTTATTTTAAAATTTCAGTGTAATAAAATATGGTTGTGATCTTACCATGCAATGGTCCCACCAACTCTATACCCACCATTTTCCTTTTAAATATAATAATAACTAGATTCATACATATGTTATACGTTTGAAAAAAATATTTATAAATTATCATTTATTAGTAAATATAAATTAAATATTTAATTTTTATTTAAAATTACTTTTAATATTAATTTTTGTATATACAAATTAAGAAAAGAAAAATAATAATCTTTTACGAATTTATTAGTATTTTTTGTTAGTTTAATAAGATATATTAATTCTTTAACCAAATTAATAATAATAATATAATTGTAATTATTCTAATAAGTTAATCTCATTTATATATTTATTTGAAATTTACTGTAATGATTACACGTTAGCATGATATTTATGTTAATAACACGTCAGAGTAAAGTTGTTTTCTTAAAATATTTTTCAAATAATATATTAGAGATTATGGTAGTAACTTAATTCTAATAACTTAAAATTCTTTTATATATTTAACCTGAAATTCGTTGTGGTAAGATTACTTTGTTAAAAAGTTTCTCAAATAATATATTAGAGATAATATAAACTTCAGTTTTACATTTTAATTATATTATTTAAGAAATATTTTTTAAAAAATAAACGTATTATTAGCCGAAATGTTATTGTAACATGTAATCACGATAATGAAATAATAATTATACCATCGTTATTAATTTAGTTAAATAATCAATATATTTTATTAAACTAACCAGCTAAGCAAAAATACTATTAAATACAATTATATTTCTTTTTTTTAATTTACATATACAAAAATTAATATTAAAAATAACTTTAAATAAAAGTTAAAATTATATAAATATTTAATTTATATTTACTAATAAATAATATTATATAGTTTATAAATATTTTTTCTCTATGAATATAAATTATATTATGTCATTAGAATATACAATTAATTAGAATAAATAGAAGTAGGAGGATGCTATACTTATCCCTAATATATTATTTGAGAACTATTTAAGAAAATAACCTTATTTTGACATATTACTAACGGAAATGTCATGCTGATATGTCATCATCCGTAAGTTTCAGATAAATATATAAATAAGTTTAAGTTACTACAATAATTACAATAATATATTTTGACCCACGGCTTACGTGAAAAAAATATTCACACATTATAACTAATTATTTATTTAATTAATATAAATCAGATATATATATATATAATTTATCACATATTTAAAATAATTTATCTAAATTTTTTAATATTGATTACGAAAATGAAATAGATAATAAAATCGAATTATATAAATAGATTTACTTTGTATCTATCTTACATAAAATTAGATGTGATAAAAATTCAATTAAACTAAACTTTTATTTTATATTTTGTTTGACTAAGTTTACAAAATTTTATAATATTTTGTTTTATATTGGATTTGCATTTTATGTTGAAATATTAGAGATTTACATATAATATACTGTCTAATGGCAGATTTCGTAAATACTTTAGTAAATTATGTCTGATATAATATTTATTTTAATATCTAATAGTGTGACAAATCAATCGTGACATATTTGTAAATCACGTTACTTTGTTAAAATGATTTTCAATTAATATATTAGGATATGACATTGTTATTAGTTTTGGCTAGATAATCAATATACTTTATTAAAATAATCCAAAAGTACTATTAAATTCGTAAACACAATTATTTTTATTTTTTTTAATTTACATATACAAAAAATAATATTAAAATAAATTTTAAATAAAAATAGAAATTATATAAATAATTAATTTATATTTAAAATAAATAATATTATATAATTTACGAATATTTTTTCCCAATATATACTGTAGATATAAATCTAGTTATATAGTAATCTTAAAACTTTGAACGAATTTTAAGAATTTAGACCACAATTTTTAATTCCAATTACTAACATTAATACTTTTAATTATAATTACTGACACTAATAACGACTCATATTAATATGGAAAATGGGGGAATAAAAGGATTAGGCTGTTAGACTGCCTTTGCTCTTTTATGTGATCACAGCTCTGCACAGAGCTTTTTCTTTCTTCTACAATTTCTTCTCTGAATCGTCACGATGCGAGTCTTCCCCAACCCTCCTCTGGAGATTCTCTCTGTCTTCCTCTCTCTCCTTATCCTCTCCTTCCCTCTCCCGTCAAGCCAAGATCTAAACACTGACAGAACCGCTCTTTTATCTCTTCGTTCCGCCGTTGGCGGCCGCACATTTCGCTGGAATGTCAGACAAACCACGCCGTGTAACTGGGCTGGTGTCAAATGCGAGAACAACCGAGTCACCGTACTCCGTCTTCCCGGCGTTTCTCTCGCTGGTAAGATTCCGGAGAGTATTTTCGGTAACTTAACTCAGCTCCATACCCTCAGCCTACGTCTCAACGCTCTCACTGGCTCTCTCCCTTTGGATCTAAGTAGCTGCTCCGATCTCCGACACCTCTACTTGCAAGGAAACAGATTCTCTGGCGAGATACCTGAAGCATTGTTCAGTCTCGTTAACCTCGTTAGGCTTAATTTGGCTGACAACAGTTTTACTGGCGAAATCTCCTCAGGTTTCACAAACCTCACGAGGCTGAAGACTCTTTACCTAGAGGATAACCAACTCTCCGGCTCAATCCCTGACCTAGATTTACCATTGGTTCAATTCAACGTCTCCAATAACTCGTTGAACGGATCCATACCTAGAAATCTCCAGAAATTCAACTCCAATTCGTTTCTGCAAACTTCACTCTGCGGCAAACCTCTCAAAAGTTGCCCGAAGGAAGAAACTGTACCGAGTCAGCCTACTTCCGGCGGAGACAGAACACCACCAGCTGTCGAGGAAAGCAAGGAGACGAAGAATAGAAACAAACTTTCCGGTGGAGCTATAGCCGGAATTGTAATCGGATGCGTGGTTGGTTTCGCTTTGATGATTCTGATATTGATGCTACTTTTCCGGAAAAAGGGAAACGAGAGATCAAGAGCCGTCGACGTTTCGACAATCAAACTGCAGGAAGTAGAAATTCCCGGCGATAAAGCGGCTGAAGAATCGACAGCAAACGGAAGCGGGTACTCAGTGACTGCCGCTGCAGCTGCGGCGATGACCGAGAACGCAAAAGCTGGAGAAGCGAACGGTCCGGCGGCAAAGAAGCTTGTATTCTTTGGTAACGCGACTAAAGTTTTCGATCTTGAAGAATTGCTGAGAGCCTCAGCGGAGGTTCTGGGGAAAGGAACGTTTGGGACGGCGTATAAGGCGGTGCTTGATGCGGTTACGGTGGTGGCTGTGAAGAGGCTGAAGGATGTGATACTGGCAGACAAAGACTTCAAGGAGAAGATTGAGTTAGCTGGTGCGATGGATCATGAGAACTTGGTGCCACTGAGAGCTTACTATCTCAGCAGAGACGAGAAGCTTCTTGTCTATGACTTCATGCCTATGGGAAGCTTATCTGCTCTCTTACATGGTAAGATTTGTCAAAAAAAAGTTTCCTGTATAACTATTTTTGTTTATCTTGAGGTAAGTCAATACTTAGTGCATATCAGAATAACTTTAATGGTGAATTTCCGGACGTTGCTTTGTTTATCCACATTATGGTTCAAGTTTAGTGGTTAATCTCTTTGATCTTTGTATTATAAATTTGGCTCTGACGTTCTTCAGTGTCTATAATTGTTGTTTTTGTTTAATTACAGGAAACAGAGGAGCGGGCGGAAGAACACTAAACTGGGATATAAGATCACGAATTGCTCTTGGTGCAGCTCGTGGCTTAGACTACCTTCACTCACAAGGCAAAACGACCTCTCACAGTAACGTCAAATCCTCAAACATCCTCTTAACGAAGTCCTACGACGCTAAAGTCTCAGACTTTGGCTTATCCCAGCTTGTGGGAGCCTCTACGACGACAACACCAAACCGCGCAACAGGTTACCGTGCGCCGGAAGTAACCGACCTGAAACGTGTGTCGCAGAAGGGTGACGTGTACAGCTTCGGAGTGGTGTTGCTTGAGCTGATCACCGGTAAGGCTCCATCGAATTCAGTGATGAACGTGGACGGAGTGGATTTGCCGAGATGGGTTAAATCGGTGGCGAGAGATGAATGGAAGAGAGAGGTTTTCGACAGGGAGCTGCTTAGCTTGGCGACGGAGGAAGAAGAGATGGTGATGGAGATGGTGCAGTTAGGTATTGAATGTACGTCACAGCATCCGGACAAGAGGCCAGAGATGGCGGAAGTGGTTAGGAAGATTGAGAATTTGAGAAGATGTGGTCCATATCATCAAGTAGACGAATCTGATTAATAATTTAGTGAAAGCTGTTAACTTTAAGTAAATGGTATTTAGGGGAAATCATAAATCTTTAGATATTTAATTTTTAACTTATACTGAAACTCTGCTGGCATTCAATTGTTTGTGTTGGGCGTGAGGATTTGGTGCTGATTGTAATTATTATTACTTCTCTTTATTAAACTTTTCTATATAAGTATAATTATTGCTTATGTTTTACTCATATGTTACATGTTTCTATTTCTAAACTAAATACTTTATACTATAAATTTTTAAGTTTTTATTATCAGTTTGATGAATTATAAATTTTAAAGAATTAATTAAATTAATTTAAAAGTATATTGAAATTGTTAATAAAAAATTATGTACTTATAAATTAAGATTATTTTGTGAAAAATCCAAAATCTATAAAGAAAAGACAATATATATATGATTTTGTAACATAATAATTTGGTTGGCCACTTGTGGAAAGTCATTCGAGGATTTGATGGGTTTGTGCACTTTTTATCGACTACAGTAGTTGTATAATAGACAAGTCCGGTCGGTAAGGAAAGTGGGTTAGACTATGGTCTAGGACCACCAAATTTTAGTTTTTCATTAGACTACAAATTTGTTTTGGATTTATAGTTTGTAGATCACAAATTTTAAATTTATGTTTTTATTTTAAGTATTGGTTTTTTAGATTAGTCATATAATTATCTATGTTAAAAATGTCATCAAAATAAATTTCTTTTATTTATTACAAAATTTGGTATTGTACCATTTTCATTAGATCGGGGATTAACATAAAAACAAATTTTGTGTGTCATAGCTTGTTTTGCTCATTTTGGTGCATGTGTTATATGTAATCATCAATTATCATATGGATTGGTTTTGTGAAAATGTCAGTACATATGCTTTTATTACCTTTTGCTATCACACAGACCCAAATCTAATTTGGAGTGACAGCTATATTATATTATACCCAATGATTTGTAAAAAGAATGAATACCTAATTTCTACTATTGAAATGTAGACAAACTCTTTAATATTTTGTTGATGAAAGTGAACACAACAAGATTTTGTTTGCTTACCAAACATTGATAGCTATATGAGTTAAGTAATAAATGAAAAAGGTTTTAAATAAGTGGAAATGAGTGCAACAATACTAAGGCTGCTATAACTGTATGGCTCTTTTAGAGAGGTCCCAAAGGTCTACGAGGGACCATAAAAAGAGAGAGAGAGGAAGATGGTTTCAAGATGCTTTTTAGAGAGAGAAAGAGAAGAGGACATTGAGAGAGTGATGATTCAAACTAGGTCTCGACCAATCATGCCAAGTGAATGAAACAATAGATTTCGGTTGGTATTCGATTAAAAAAATAACCGAACGATATTATTTTTAAATATTATGGTTATTGGTTACTAACATAAACCGAACCAAAAAATAATATCCAATAAAATCAAATTATTTTTAGTTATTTTTATTTATCCAAAAATATTTTGGATATTTCAATTATTTTTCGGTTATTTTTTAGTTATTTTTAGTTATTTTCGATTATTTTTTTATTAATTTCGGTTATTTTTGGGTGTTTTCGATTATTTCGATTATTTTAGTTATTTTTGATTATTTTCGATTTTAAATTTAATAACCGAACCGACCGAAACCGAACCGAAATAAAAAATAACCGAATGAATTTTTAATTTTACCAATCGAAAAAACTGAAACCGAAAATAACCGAACGAAACCAAACCGAATTTCCGATTGACCAAGCGTAATTCAAACTTCAAAGCTATATTTGCAAAATCTCGAAGAAAGAAGAAAACGCAATAATTTTCAGTCAATTTGCAAATAAAGTAAAGAACATTGAGATTCTCTTTCAGTCAATTTACTTAAGAAACAGCATTTCACAACCTTTCTGTTTCAAGGTGGAACGCCAAAGACTGAAACTATATATTCCATATCTATTAACAACAAATCCAGACCGCAAAACACCATTAACCGCTGCATTATGCCGTCCAAGCAATGTTTCAATTTTCCTTTTTCTTTCCCTGTCTCTGCAGATATGTAACATAAAGAGTAAAGCTCAAAGCAAAGATCAGCTTTGTTTATGAATTATCACAAATGATCAGTAAAAGAATCCACTTACATGTACAGTAAAACAACAAGTAACATTAATTTGTTTGTTATCTTTTATGCACAATTGATTGTGTTCCATCTTTGTGACCTTTAGACACCACATCACGGTTGATATATACCAGCTGCGAGAGGTTCTTCATAACGTATATAGAGCAAGTTAGAATGCTATATAACTGGTTCTTTGGTAAGCACACCACTTCAAATGGTTCAAAGCTCAACTAATCAAATCATTTGCTATAACGGAACAAATAAAAGCCAATGCTCTATAGTAGAAATAAAGCTAACAACCCTATAATACGAAACTTGCAAGGGAACTTCTACAACTGTAACAAACTACGATTAATAGTATGCTTGGAGGACACGGGATATTAGGTAGACATAGTACCTTGAACGAGAAGTTATCGAATGGGTTATCTTCATACGCACTAGTTTCCAACTCCGCTGGTCCGCCACGTTCATCAACCTGCATACCATCATTGATCCAATTCAGCGACATTAAACATCTAAATTTAAAGCCAATATTTCTGATCAGCGGATATTACCCCCTCTTTGTGATCATTGCTCAAGCAACCACTGCTGCCACTAGAATCTTCATTCTCATTGGCTGGAAAACATTGCTCATCTGAAAAGTTACACGGATAGCGACTTTGGAAGTAACTTGTGTCAAAGGCATTTTCTGAATTCGGCACAAATGCAGCCTAGAAAAAACAAGCATTTAAATGCATAAAAGAGAAGAAAAGAAATGAGTTTGCAAAGCGACTTTAAAAAGCAAAAGATAAATGACTTCACCTTCTGCTCTGCTAGAGTGTGCCAGTTTATGTCTTTAAAGAATATGTGCTGTTTGACCTCAGCCGCTCCTCTAGCTCCAAGTCTCCGCTGAGGATCTTCCGTTAATAACCTGGATAACAGCACCATGACACAATGATACGGAAAATAACATTCTCTCTTCTTCTCAATTGGGTTATAAAGCTGATATTGAACCAAGCGTGGTCAAAATGGGCATTTAACTTGACAGAAACATATATATATATATAGTCCACAACTCAACCAAAACATGAGACACGAAAAAAGGTTGCTTATTGATGTTTACAACAGAGCTGCCGAGAAATTATAAACGGCTATTTTCATTATGCATATGATTGGACGAAAAAGAACCACTAACCGATCTATTAAATCACGGGCTTCATGGCTCATCTCCTCTGGAACACTAGGCCATGGTATATTGCGGTTGAGAATATTGTCAAATATTTGCTAGAACCCAGCAAAAAAGATGCAGATCAAATATCAGGGAGTAGGAGAGTGAACTAGATATAAAATACTTTGCATCAACATATGAAGATGTGAAATGATGATGTTAGAAAGTTAAGAAGGCCAATAGAAAAACCATGGCATTTGATGGCCCAGCCAAAGTTGGAACATCAGTTTCTACAACCTTGAGAAACCTCTATCAAAACTATTGACAAGAACTATGCAATATCTAGTCAATTCTAGTCACTGACCTGAGGATGATCAGCATTGAAGGGCGGAACCCCCACAATGAGTTCAAACAAAATGATGCCAACAGACCACCAATCAGCAGTTGCACCTGAACAGTAATGGAAGAATATCAATCTTTACAGACATGGAATGTGATAAACAAAACTTAGTATCTGAAACTATTAGACAGGCAGCAGAGCAACAACTTGGTATGAATCTGAGTGGCCTAACTTAGCATATACGCTATATATTCAAGCTTCCTACTTACAGCACCAGATAAGTAGAGTTGTAATCAACTTGATATACCACAAATTTATTATTCAGATTAACAATCCCAACCCAGGACCAATCATTTTAATCTCAACCCAACACAAATTTATACTCAAAAGTAAGATTTGGGATAATAGAGACAAGCAGACAACAAGATTAGAAGGAAGTTTCTGTGCACCGTGGCCTGTCCCCAGAAGAATTTCTGGAGCCAAGTAGTCAGGAGTGCCAACTGCAGACCGCTTGTCATGCCTTTCAAGCTCCTGGTCCGATGTGGGCAATTTTGGTTTCTCTTCAACAAGCAAAGACGTTCCACTGAAAACTGGACCAGAGAGATCATCGGTGCTGTTGATGAGACCAACTTTTGAGAGCCCAAAATCTGTCAACTGCTCAGACGAAACAAAAAGGTACCATAAGGGCTACAGGGAAGCATGATTCTGAATAATAATCATGGATGATATATATATATATACCATGTATTATATTTACAGTAACATAAAAGCAGAGGCTAATTCTCTGTGTGGGTTTAAAGAGCTGCAGATAACAAAAGACTAATATCTAGAAGCATCACGTTGCATGACATCAACTAAACATTCTCAATGCCTGATGCGATTCAATAGAAGTTCCTAAATGGTTATTACCTTAACATGACCATCATGTGCAATCAACAAATTGTCAGGTTTCAAATCACGATGCACAACACCCACAGAGTGTAAATATTCCAAAGCAAGGACCTGACAAGGAGAAATCAACATTGAACATTTTGATAAAATTCTACTGTTATTATGGCATAATCTGTGAGGGTATTACAGGCTTACAACTTCAGCAATGTATACACGGGCATTAGTTTCATCCAAGCAACCTAATTTTCCCAACATTGAATAAAAATCCCCTCCATTCAGGTATTCCATCACAAGATACAGGTTCTCGCGAGAAGTAAAAGAATAGAAAAAACGAACCTGGTCAAAAAAGAAGGTTACGTTACGCTAGAAATAAGGAAATTTCCGCAGAGGAGAAATATGCTTTAAAAGTTAGAACAGCTCACCACAAAGGGATTGTGGGCGTTGATCAAAATATCTCGTTCAACAAGTACACTTTCAACAGCGTTCTTGCGGATCATGTCTGCCTTCTTCAGAACCTATGGAGTACAGCCCCCCAAAAACAAGATTTAGAAAAACAGCTTGACTGATTTTACCAACCACATCAGCCTAACTGCACAAACAGAATCTTTTATAAGAGTAATAAAAGCAAAATGAACTGAAACTAAGAATACTTTAATTGCAAATAGGTCTCCTGTTGTTTTCTTTCTAGCCAAAAAAACTCGCCCAAAAGCCCCCCTACTAATTTCTTTTATGTAGTCAAAATCATCTGTGGATATGCGGTCCCATGGATGTACTGGGCTGGTCCTCAAGCTGCGAACAACTTCATCTGCTAAAGGAACATCTTCATCAATTACAGTTCTTGATAGGTCAACTTTTTCCTCATCCAGAAGCTCACACAGCTGAAGATACTTTTCCCTACATAGAAAGAAAAATATTCTTTCAATATTTGCTTCAACCGACAAGGGAATAGTTCCAGAGACAAGAATTCACCTCCCAGAACACTTGCATTGCAAGAAAAGACAGCACGGGGAGAGATCCAAAAATATATTTAACAAAAAGTAGTACTAGGAACTCACTGTATCAACTTTTCTATGCGTATCCCAAAAGTTTCTACCATAAGCGCATCAAACTTTCTGCGATCTATGACATCCCTCAAGTCTTCAAGAAAAGAAAGTAAGAGCTGAATAGATTGATCATTATTTGGAATGGCATTTGCTGCGCATCTTGCAATGTCAGCAAGTTCAGTCAGCTGCATCATCAGTGGTCCAGGGTGTTAATCTTCAGTGTGGATATTCAATAACAAAAGACTAGGAAGATATGTACATAGAGCAAAACCATCACAAACCTGTGGAATATCATCCTGGTCATGGAATGTACCCTTGCCTCCTAACAACAATTCAAATGGATAAGGTCTAGGGGTTGGAATAGGGGATCTAGGAGTCATGCTACTGGCAGATGAAGTAGTCATGCCTTGATCAGACTTGGGAAAAAAACGAGTTCTCCATGACATTGAAGTTACACATCTCATATCATTCATGAAAGCTGAATTATCAGCTTCCAGAAAACAGTCAAGCATGTCCTCTGACCCTCTTCGGGACAAGTCACTTAGCTTTGGGGAGAGAAAATCAGATTCTCCGGTCAAGCTCGCATTAGACACTTTCAAGCTATCAGAGCTTTCTACCGGTGCTAGGCTATCCTTCTGTAAGAAGTTTTCTGTTATCTTGTCAAGAGTTACAGCAATTGCCACCAGCCGCTCATCAACACTCACACCCTTTTGGTCATATTTATCAGCCAATGCACAAATTCTAGAGTGATCTTCTACGTAGGTGGTGGGAACGTCCTCCTCGCATATACGACAAATAATTGAATTTTCCTCAGAAATAAATGAATGATCCCCCCAATAACCCCAAGAAATATAATGCCGATGCGTGGACATCTGTTCATGAGACAATTTTGTGCAAGGACCATCTGGCGGTTTAGCAACAGCTATATCATCACTCATAGCTACTGGATTTTGACCCACCTTTTGAGGTTCAACGCTGTAATCGTTCTGCTCTTTTGATACTGCAGCTTCTTTTACACACTTCGAAGCTGGAGATGGAAATCTTTTCCAAGAAGACATTCTGTCAATTTTCACAGACGATTCAAAATCCTTGGAAGGCTCATTGTACGGAGAAGAGAGAGGATCGAGACGATCAACAAAATCCTCCTTCCAATTCAAATCCCGACTATAAGCTTTCTTGGTGGATGGTACCTTTAAGCCCTTGGCAGCAATTGAATCCCAAACTTCTCCAGTGGGTACTCTTTTATCAGCAGAATGCAAGACTCTTGACTGACGTAGTTGTACGACCTCTTCCTCCTGCCCCAAACTTTCCTTATGAAACTGAAGTAATCTAGTACATCTGGTAAGGATAAACAGCATCCGAGTGTGAAGCTGCCTGAGCACACCCGAGGGAAGCTCCTGACGTCTATCATCTAAGTCTTGAACAATGCCCTCACACTGAAGCCAGAACTCTCCTGAAGTAGCCTCAACACATTTCTGTGCTAAAATCAACAAGTCTTCAATTGTTACCTGCAACTCAGGATGACTTTCCGCATTTATCTCAAGAATTCCCACCAGGTCCCCACCAAATACTATAAGGTCCAAATTTACTTCTTCCTTTGCTTTATCAAATTTGGTCCGAGCTAGAGTCAAGATTTCCTGCAAAAGACAGATGATTA
Source organism: Pugionium cornutum (assembly GCA_018901935.1). Lineage (NCBI taxonomy): Eukaryota > Viridiplantae > Streptophyta > Magnoliopsida > Brassicales > Brassicaceae > Pugionium > Pugionium cornutum. Next base: position 25,929,714 of record CM032156.1, on the reverse strand, counting down.
GAACAAGCATTGAACAAATTCCGAATGAAATTAATAGAGCAACGGATCCTATGACTACCTCCAAGTTATTTGACCTACGAGGCTTCCATATTGGAAAAGGCCGTACACCTTTCGAGTTCAACTCATGAGAAAAGCTCTTGATGTCACCAGGAAACCTCTTTCTTGGAGCACTGGTCATACGAAGTAAAGGTTGATAACCAGGGGATTCTGAATCTTTTGAATTTTCCAATTCATATGAATTCTAGAAAGATAGAGGTCAAGCCACCAGTGTCACTTAGAACTGATATATACATAACACATACATTATTTTCTTTTTATGATGGTAAAGGCTAAGAAGAAAGGAATACCTCTGGTTTGCCAAATTCTGAGCTTCCTACGGGACCAGAGTCGCTAGGTGATACCTTGAATTGACCTGCTTAGTTAACATCAAAATAAAACTTGAGAAGCAATAAGTGAAACCATCAGCAGGTTGCCTGAAACAACATTTCCACGATAACAGGCAAGAACATTTGAGAATGAGATGGGCACAAGTTACACATGATATCATTCAACAACATGATTATGAGAACTTTGAGCATACCAGGGATGTTGCTTCTTAGCGGTCCAGTATCAGTAGAAATGTGACCAAGATTCGATTCCTTCTTCGTATTACCCGAATCAAAGTCATTCCCAAAACTGAAAAAACTCTCCTGTGGCAACGGGGCAGACCTCGTCTTGATTCGATTCAAACCCAGAGATGAGGCCAGGATAGGCGTTTCAGCAGTTGGATTCTTCGCCCCAGAACCAGAAGATGACAATTTCCATTTTCCGGGACTCGGAGAGTGAACTTTATCGTAAGAGGCTTCTTTGCGCTTTGATGAGTCATCCTTCTTCTTTAAACCATCTTTAACCCCGGCGAATCCAGAAACAGGACTCGGCTTAGGCCTCTGGCTTTCCACTTCTGAACTGGATTTCAGTTTTTTCTTATCGGATCTGATCAGAGAGTTAGAGTCAACAGATCCCGGACTGTTAGAGCTATCGGAAGATCCCGCTTTCTTCGAGGAGAAGAAGAGCTTCTTCTTGAACACCATATCTGATTTTCCAGAAAGATATACTCAAACCTAATCCTTACCACAAACAACAATTACAAACAACATCTCCATTTAAGATACAAATATCTCTTGCGATGAGGAAGAAGAAGAAGAGAACGCAACTGTATCAGTGGGAAAACTAATCTTTTTGAAAAGCCTATAACGAAGAAAGAAAGGGAAAAAAATAGTCAAACCTGTTACAGACGAATCTTGACTATGGGATTAGACGTTAATGACTTTCAACAGAAGATTAGGGACTCAGGACTTCATTTTCTTATTTATATGCATAAATGTGTAAAGAGTAGACAAGAACAGATTTTTGTACAAGATTTTTTTTCCAAGATGAATTTAATGTGAATTGAAGAGTTATAATTTGTTGGCAAAAAAGAAAGAAAGTTATATTTTCGATTAATATTAGAAGATTTCGCGCGCATTACGCGCGTATTTTTAAATTATGAATCTAACTAATTTGAAATTTATCGTTACCGTTGAAATTTAATAAATAGGAATCACGCTGTAAAAAAATATTATGTTATATTTTTTAAATTAATATTTTTTATGACATAATCATTTTCAAATTACGCGAATAATATTGATGTTAAGCATATTTATTCAATAAATTTATTACCTTATAATATTATAGATTTAAACAATATTTAAAAAATATTTTTTATAAATTTTAAAACTTATGTAAAATAGATTTGTACTAAAGTCATCAACACAGTTTGTTTTGCAATTTTTGGTATCTTAATTTTTTGATGAAATAGTTTTTTTAAATTTCTCTATCTTCATTATGTTTTCAAATATTTTTAAATTAGAAACAAATAAATCAACTACTAAATATCATTATAAAATCATTTAGATTTACTCAAAAATTATAAATTTTAATTTGCGATTTTCAAAACTATCGGCGTATAGTTTTTCAATAATACTTGATAATTTTTTTTATTAAATTATATTTTTATATTTTTAATAATTTAAAATCTTTATAACTATTAGCTTGATGAAATTTATTTAATAAAGCCGTAATCCAATCTTGTATTTCACCGTTGATAGTAATAATTACAGGATGAAAAAGAAAAGGTTTTCCGCAGATTTTTGGACACTTGCATTAAATATTTTGATAGTGTATTTAATGCATCTATCGCATATTAGAGTTATGTCTTAATTAGTAGTAAAGCTGCTCATTTTGGGAGGACATTTCCGACATATAGTCAGTCTGTCTGAACGGGTAGGAACAACTCAACTTAGTGATTGTAACATTTTTACTTACATCACAAAGTTGTCTAATTCGACTATTCGAAAAAAAAAATGATAAATCTACGGATTAAGATATTGGATTATTAAATTAGTACGTTGTGACTCGATGACAAAAAAAAAATCAGTATGTTTGAACAGGCCGACTATAGGACATGGTATCTGATTTTTCGTTCGAGTATAACTCAAAATATTAATGATTTCAATTTAAAAAATCTCAAAATTACCTGCAAGGTGAATTAGTAAGAGACTAAGTTGTAATTAGAGGCAAGTCTAGAAATTTATTTGAGTGGGATATAATGTAATAGTAAAGAAGTTTAGGCAATTTTTTAAAATAATATTTTAAATTTTTTTATTTTAAAATTATCATTATTAGTTTAAATTTACAGTAATAATATAAATTTAAAATTAAAATATATTAAAGTTTTTTATTAATAAAAAATTAAATATTAACTTAGAAAAAATTCAAATATAATGTTTAAGTTTATATATAATTTATTTAAAGTAAATAAGTATTTTCACGTAATTATTTGTGATATTTCTGAAATTTTATTTTTAAAATATTAGATTTGGAACCAAAACTTTAAAATGTATTATTTTATGATATTACTCAAGAAAAGTTTTAAAATAACATAATCTAATAATGTTTTATTTTTAGTCATAACACAAAATATGTCATGAGATTTTTGCTAAAATATAATCATTACATCTAGTATTTTTTGTTATACTTTACCAAATAAGCTTTTTAAAACTCATAATTATATTAATTAAACTGGTAAGAAAATTTAGAAAACCGTTCAAAACTATTTTTAATTTTAATTATTAGTTTTAAAAGGTTTATTTGGTTTTAATTTCAAGTTAAAAAGGTTTTAGTTTTACACATTTAGATAAAACTAAAAGAGGTTTACTAAAAAAAGGAAAAAGGTTTGATGATAAAAATAAGTATTGTTGAGGGTGGCATGTTCCCTAGGGCCCTCTTTTTTTAGATAAGTACGGGTAATACATTTCAGTATGAATTTGATCTAGCAGTGTAAACCTGAAATTTTCAAGAGTTGGCTTGATTTAGATAAACTAATTTGACTTTAGATATTAAAAAGTTGGAAACAGATTCTTTTTTTTGGATAAGATCGTGGTTCAAAAAGTAATGAAATAAATATTTAATTTTGTTACCATTAGTTTAAAGATCGTTACAATTAAAAACATGCGATAATAGTATTTACATCTAGAATTGACGATGGTAAACAAATAACATTTATATCATATATCTATTGTTGGTAAACAAAGATGATCAATATATTTAATACTATATTTAGAATCGTGCGTTGCGAATGAAAAAAAAAATTCGTATATTATAATTAATTAATTAATATAAATTAGATATTTATATAATTTACTTTTAAAAATATTTTGAATATATACGTACATATTTTTATTTTTGTATATTAATTATCTATTAATAAATAATTTAATTTATTTTTTTATCATGTATTTAAATATTTTTATATATAGATAAAATATATTATTAATTATATATTATTATATCATTGAATTCAAATTTTTTTTTATAATTTAAATAAATTATAGGTCATTGATCTAATAGTAAAATATATTAATTTTTTAACCAATATAGTAATAGTGAGATATATTGTAATTATTTTAATAATTTAATCTATTTATATATTTGTTTTAAATGATTTATAAATTATCGTATATATAAATTAAAAAAATAAAAATAATTTTCCTTTTACAAATTTGTTGGTATAAATCTAATATCCATTAATTAAAGAAAAAAATGAAAAAAATGGATAAGATGAATGATATTATTCAACATCTTGCTAATTGCAACTCCAACTGTAATTGTGGAAAGTAAAGAAACTATATAATCATTCTTCTCGTTATGTTCGATTGTTTTCAACTGTTTAATATTCTTGTCCATATTTGTTCTGTTTCATAGTGTGTTTGTATTTGATAAACTCTTGTTTTCTTTTTATTTTATTTCATGTAGCTTGTCTTTGATTTTCATGAAGGAGCCATTGGTGTTAGTAATTGGGAAGCTAGTTTCTTTCTCCATGCCTTTGTTTTGGAGAAAACTTATGAAACATTTTGCTCTTAAGTAGAATATGTTCAATAACAAAGAAGAAGCTGGTAGACAGAGCCGGATCTGGAACCAAGCGAAACAAACTCGTGTTTGTGGCTATTCATATTTTTGTAAAAGAATCGGCCCTCATACTGAAAATACTATGATGAAATATTGTAAAACGACTTTTTTTTTTCTTTTTTGCTTGCGGTGTTGTTAAACTCAGAGCCGGTCCTGCTAGTAGATGTAATGTTATATACTTTGTTCGTAGGGAATGCTTACAACAAAGCTTGACTCAGATAAAACGTTTCACTTTTTCATACTCATTCTTGTTGTAATATATGAGATTTGGATGTTTTTTTCTTTGATATTTGTTGTATTTTGTGTGATGTAAGGTGGAATTGATTTTTATGTGCAATTGGAACTCTTAAGTACAACTGAAACTATGGTATAATTAGACTTTTTCTTGTTAAAACAAATTAAACTACTTTAAAATAATTGAAAATAAATAATAAATTTAAATTTACAAAGAAATTTACAATGAATTACAACCAATTAAAATAAATAAAAATTCCGAGAAAAATAAATGAGGTAATATTTAACTCATTTTAACATATAGCATTGACAAAATCCATATATCTAAAAAAATAAATAATTATAAAATAGCGCAAACATATCTTTCAAATAGTTTATCCAAGTTTTTAGTTGTATTCAATTAAACTTTCATAGTTTAAATTACTCGTAATTATAGTTTACTATAAACTAAATTTTTTATGACTATACATTCCTAATATATTATTTAAGAAATATTTTAATAAAATAATTTACCCTAACGTTTTATTAACATAAATATTATGATGAGATGTCATCACCGTAGTAAATTTTAAATAAATATATAAATAAGTTTAAATTATTAGAATAATTACAATATATGTCACTGTTATTAATTCGGTTAGAAAATCAATATATTTTATTAAATTAACTAAACAATACTATTAAATTCGTAAAAAACAGTTATTTTTATTTCCTTAATTTACATATACAAAAACTAATATTAAAAATAATTTTAAATAAGAATTAAAATTATATAAATATGTAACTATGTTTACTAATAATATTATATAATTTATGAATACTTTTTCACACGCATGTCGTCCATATAAATCTAGTTAAGTAATTAAAATCATAACATATTTTCATTAAATACTATATAAAAATATGTTGTTTGTTTGTTTTTATTATAAATGTCGTTAAAATTAACCATAAAAATATAAGATAACTTATGTAAAACATATTGAATAATCAATAAGAAAACATTGAAATTTTTTGTTATCACATATATCATAACAAACCGATACAATATTTTAACATTTTGATTCGAAAATTTAACAACCTAAGCAAAGTGGGATCGAATTTGTAACAACTCCTTAAAAATTGAATTTATTTGACTAATATAAATGTGATAAAAAAATGATTATATATATATATATAATCGCATAATGTGGTAAAGACTTTTATTTCTGCTTTATATATATAATATTAAATTAGATGATTGAAACAATATTCCAGCCATAAATAAAGATTGAAAAGGTCTATGGGATCTAAAAAATATTCCTGCACGAAAGTACACCAGGTTGATTCTTGAAAGGCATGGCGGCCAGATGTTTAATTGAAATCTCTCGCATGTGCTAAAAAGACAAAAACACCCTTTCACTACTTTTTTTGTTTTGTTTTTCTTTTCTTTCTCCAATCATTCATATTCCCCCTTCTTCCTCTCTCTTCTCTATGGCATCAGCCATGGCGGTTTCTATCTTTATCCCTCCAAAACCTCCTTTCTTTTACCCTCTCTAGACCTCAATTTCTCTCTCTATCTCTGGATTTCGCTTTCTTAACGACTCGCTTCCACGTTTCGCCGTCTTCGGTGTATTAATTCGGTTTCATTTTTAATGGCAATCGTGACGGGAGATCGGTATGTTGAGAAGCTCCAGAAGTTTTTGGAGGATGAAGCCGAGTCGCTTCTCGAAGAAACCATGATTCTCAAGCTTAACCCAGCTGGTCTTCACTATCTTCATCTCCGCCTTGAGTCTCTCCGTGAACTCGAGCGCATGCTCGCTGGTGCTCCTGTTGATTACCTTCGCGCTTACGTCTCTGACCTCGGAGACTACCGCGCTCTCGAGCAGCTCCGCCGTATCCTCCGAATCCTCACTTCACTTAAGGTCGTTTCCACGCTTCCTTCGCCGGCTCGTGATCCGACACCTTTATCTCTTATTCCCTTTGGTAGGCTTAAGGTTTTGGAACTTCGTGGTTGTGATTTGTCCACTTCACCGGCCAAGGGCTTGCTCGAGCTCCGCCACACCTTGGAAAAGATTATATGCCACAATTCCACTGTCAGTTTTCCTTCCTACTTTTTTTTTGTTTAAATCCCTTTGGCTTTTACTGCATTTCTGCTATGCTTCGAGGGGTTTCTAGGTGAACAATTGAGGCTTCAATGTCGTTTGTTTCAAGAAGTTTTTCAGGACGCAAGGTTGAATTCTTGCGTTTCTGCATGTACTAAACTTTGTGAATCGTTTAAATAAATGTATTATTTCCATTTGATGTAGGATGCGTTGCGGCATGTTTTCGCCAATAGAATTTCCGAGATAACGAATTCACAGGAGTGGAATAAGTTGGCAGTCATATCATGTGCTTGTAACCGCCTTATGCTCATGGATGAGTCCTTGCAGCTTCTGCCAGCTGCTGAGTCGCTTGATCTGAGTCGAAACAAGTTTGCAAAGGTGGATAACCTTAGAAGATGCACCAAATTGAAGCACCTTGATTTGGGTTTCAATCATCTTAGAACGGTCTCTCACTTGAGTCAGGTGAGAAACTTCACACTTCAGCATATCCATGCATATGTTTCATTTGATCAGTGACGGTTGTAAGATGAAAAGAAATGCTGTTCTATGTTCTACCCGCGTTTTCCCTTGAAGTTCGTATTTTATTGTCATTTGAACTGTCTAGCTTGCCTCCATAGCTTGATAAATATGATGGTTTGATTTGAACATGTATCTGTGCGGAAGCTTTTATCCTGGTTTCACCCTTGGGATTCCTATACCAACGTTTTTGGACAATGCAGGTGTCCTGTCATCTTGTAAAACTTGTTTTGAGGAACAATGCTCTAACTACGTTGCGTGGAATTGAGAACTTGAAGTCACTCGAAGGTCTTGATGTTTCCTACAATATTATTTCCAACTTTTCAGAATTGGAGTTTCTTTGGAGTCTTTCACTACTGAAAGAATTGTGGCTGGAAGGAAATCCTGTGTGTTGTGCTCGATGGTACAGGGCACATGTCTTCAGCTACATTGCTCTTCCAGATGATGTAAGTTCTTTTCTTTGTTCTTGTTTTGGAGATCCTGGAGTCTTGTCAAGAAGACAGAAATTACACTATGTGAGCATGTGCTTCATTTGTAATGGTGTTGTATGACTTTTTAGCTGAAGCTAGATGGCAAACATATAGGAATGAGAGAATTTTGGAAGAGGCAAATCATTGTATCCCGTAGGCAAAGTGAGCCTGCCAGCTACGGATTCTACTCTCCAGCTAGAGAGGAAGGTAATGAAGAAGGAACCTGTAAGAGAAAAAGGGTACGCAACCACATGTTCCTTTACAATATACTTACACACGTATTTATATTTGCTCTTCCTTTTAGGAATCAGTATTCTTGCGTCATATGTAATTCAGAAAAGTAAGAAAAATAAATTCAAGCCTGTTAATTGGGCATTGTGGTGTGACTTTCTGGAGAATGTTGTGAGCCATGCACATGTCACATTCAGCTTCTTTATTAGTGCTTTTATCTTGGTTTGTTTCGTTTTATTTTGTTTCGTTTGATATATAATTATTGAAAGCTTATTATTCTGTTTTAACCTTTTAACAGAAAAAGATCTGCCGTCTTGCTTCTATTGATAGCGAGAAAGAGAGCACCTGCATGAATTCTGACCAAGATTCAGCTGCATGTAATCACGAGAACAAAGAGAATTTAAGATGTGATCAAGAGGCCGATATATTTGGTCTTATAAGGAAAGTTGAAAACCTGAAGAAAGAACGTTCTGTTCTCTGGTTGCGAGAGTTTAAGGAGTGGATGGATCATTCATCAGAGGAATTTGTAGAAGACAGCAATATGGAAAGGAAGTACTATACAAATACTAAAGAAACCCCAAGGCAGCATGCTGGAACACCAAGATATGCGTCCAGGTCTTTACGAGCTTCAAGAGATAAGAGCTATAGGAAAAGTTTGGAATGCAATGGTTCATATGTAGATCATAAATCTGATATTAATGATATAAAGTACGTGGAAGGTAATGCTACACAAAAGATAACTGATGACGTCTCTTCATTAGAACATCAATGTACAGATCAAAATCAGAAGTATCAGGAATTTATAGACGATGAGATGGAATCTGTGTCAATTGAACCAAACAACCTGTTTCCTACAGCACTTGTCAGAGAGAAGCTAGCTGGAAATGGAAATATGTCAACACTGGACATAAGCAAGGATATGACGGGATCATTTTCATCATCAACATATCCTGGCTCACCTCCTCATTATCAGAAAGATGTATTATATCGTCGTAATAACTTGGTGGAAGAAATCTTGCAGCTGTCTGCAGATTCTTATTCAGTAGCATCATCTGATAGCACAAGCAGCTGCAGTGAAGATGATAACTATGCCTCCGAGTCTGAGTATTCAGACCATGAAGATGGTCAGTTGAGAGATCTTCTTAATTTGAATAGACTAGGGGAGGAGGTTCCGGGATGTGAACAAAAAGTAACAAGCTCTCTTTATTCTCAACCGGAGAATGGTAGCATAATAAAAGCTTTAAGGACTGATGAATCAATGAAGGAGAATACAACTAACTCTCTTTCTGAATTGCATAATGGTGAACTTGATTCTAGTGTTAATGAAATTTACCATTTGGTTGAGACAAGGAAAATCAAAAGGAAACCTATAAAAAGATTTGTTTCCTTTCAGAAAGAGGAAAGTTGCATTACTGATGGAGAGACATCTGTTCAGAGTGATGCAGATAGTTGTATTTTTGGCGAAGATGGGTGTATTTCTGATCAATTGCATGAAAATCACCTGTCAACGGATTATAGTAGTAGTAACAGCAATATTAGATATTTGGGGACTGAAAGAACACATGAAGAAAAAGGCTATTTAATAGAGGAATATTTTTCAGCACAACTGTCAGATTCCAATTCTCAAGAAACTTGTAGGACTTACATGAGTTGTGATTTTATACTACAGCAAGGTTCCACGTACAATCGACGGTGAGTTAGTTTTTATTTCGTTTGCATGGTTGTAGTTTATAGGTAAGTGATAATAATGCAAGACCCTTTCAATATTCTTATACATTAGTTTTGATATTTAATTCCTGACTTGCTGGGGGGGTAAAAAAATGTCATCCTTTTCTAGTATGGCTAGGTTTTCTTAATATTCAGTCGAATTGATAGCATTAGATGTAGATGCTTTGGGATTTCAACTGCGAGAAATCTTTATTGATTTCGGGTTTTTAATACATAGCTGCATAGCTAGTTGAGAAGCAACATCTTACCAGGATGCTTTCTATTTTTCTTCCCTTCTGACAGTATTCTGACATACAGGGAAGTAGTGTTGCTGCTGAGTAGCCTAGACAAGCTGTACGTGCTACTCTTGGGTGCGTCTACTACTGATTATCAAGGTTAGACTAATCAGCTGTCTTCCTCTGCCTAAAGTTTACTGATGCTAACAGCCATGGGTCTCTGTAGGGAGCTCCTTTAGTGTACTGTGTTCCCATGGAATCAACGATTTACAAGACGTTTCAGTTGGTCTTGGACTTCAGCTTGTGAGGTTAGTATTTTTGTGGTTCGGCTTTGTATATGTGATTTAATGTCCATGTCCCTGAACCTTTGTATTTACTTCTGGGTAGGCTACGCTTTTTGGAGAATGCAGAATACTTTTTTGTAACGAAGTGCATTGAGAAAACAACAGAATTACTCAGTATCATACAATTTTTCGATTCTCAGGCTACAGACTTTAAATGCTCTTTGCAAAGGTAAGCAATATTAGCTTCAACCCAGAGTCGTCTCAATAAATGTGTGCTGTCCTAATTTATTTCTTCCATGTTAATGGCAGTCTGGAGACTATTCAGGTGGACTTGTTTGAGAAAGAAATATGTGGAGGTTTGAAGCTGAATATATTCCAGTACAATGTTCTCCATTTTCAGAGAAACACTCTTGGAGGTATTATTCGCTCATGAGTAACTATGATATCCTAAGATGAGTAAAAAAAGGGTTCACTCAAATTTCTTTCTTCTCTCCTTAAGGAACTCGTGAAATAAACTTGAAAGTGTATTCTCTATTGATAATTACAGACATGTGGTTAGGCTAAATCGGTTACGCAAGTATATGATTTTCTATTTCACAATAAGTTGTGTATTTCTCTGGTATTGAGTACACTTCACCGAGAAAATTACTCAGAGCGAGTAATTTGGGTCTCTTGTTTTCACTTGAATGCTCTGAATGAAGTGCACCCTGCATCATGAAACATGAAGCAGCACAATTTCTTTACTATAGACTTACCTTATTTATCTTCACTGTGTCTTAAAACATCTAATTCGAGCTGTCAGCACTGATGATGTATTACTGTTATTTTTTGTTTCTTTTTCCCTCTGTTAAACAAAAAACTGAACAGAAGTGTGGCTTTTGCGGTCGTTGTTTGTTGCTGGTGGAAATCTTTTCATATGCAATGAGGACTTCACACAACTTAGTTCACGAACAGCAGAGACTTCTTCTCATTGTTTCTTGCTTGACTCACGCTGCTCCATTTCCGACATATCTGAAACGGTAATAAGCTTCTCTGTTCAGCGGAGATTTGAAAGTATTTGAGATGTCAACTTGAATCTTTTCCTTATCCAGGTCATTGAATCGCAAGGAAGTGTAGTGTCATTGAAGATAAAAGAGAACAGAAGAGTGGATTCAGTTACATGGAAGCTCAAGTGGGGCAGCACTGAGAGTGCACTCAAGTTTGTGGCATTGCTCAAAGCTCTTCACCCTAATTCGCCACAATGGCCGTTGGCTGTAAAATACCGGAGATAAGTCTTTGCTCACTGAAGGTTGTTCAGATTCGTTTTATTCAATTTTTGTGGGTTTAAATCCTTGTGTGTGTGTTTTGAGAGTTTAAATTAGGCAGGCAGAGCAAGCTAGAGGAAGCGTATAGTGAAACATGTTGATACACTTTTTGGTTAATGAGTATTACAAACAAAGAAACATGTCTTGACCTGACATGTTAGCAGCTGAACTGATCTCGCTTTGTTCGGGTGAAGTTCCAGCGGTTACATCTTTAGTGCCATCTTCTCACATGAATGGTTTACGGTATAAAGAAAAAGCCAAAAAGAAAGTTAGATTCTTTTTCACCCATACATAGTCTTGGAGCCGTTGGATCAGATTTCGGTTGTGCTTTGGCCAGTTTCGACTTGAAACTTATCGCGATGCATCCTTAAACTCCATTCACACAAGTCAAAAGGGATCCACTATTGACTTTCTCCAATATTTTGTATTTGTTGAAAAATTCAAATCCCGTAGGATTTAGTCCATCGTTCTTATAGATATTTCAATTGTTTTTAATATCTACTATATATTAAAGAAAAACATTGAAACTCAAAATTACTTAGATGTTATACCATATTCATTCTCAATAATTTTACTAATTAATTTAATTTCAAATATAAATTATTTATTTTATTATATAAATATTTTAATTAGATAACTTAATTATAAAATTTAATGATTTTCTAAACACTATTTAGTTTTCAAATATATGAAAATTCAAAAATTAAAAAAATTTGAGTTAGTAAATTACATATTTAATTACTCGTCAATTTTAAAAATAGAAGATTATTTTTACATAAATAATTAATTATTGTACATATATATAAAAAAATAAATATGTCGAATTTTTATAGATATAGAAACTTCATTAACACTATTTAATTTCATTTTTATATTATATGCAATTTTACTTTTTAACTCAATAATTAAAATCAATATATTGTAGTAATAATATAATTGGCATATCTAAATCATAAATCATATAGAAATTATATCACTCAATTTTTTTTGTTTCCAAACATAATCAATATATTTATAAATAAAATTTTAGATTTGTTATTTAATTATATATACAAATTTTTAAAAAACTTATACTATTCTTGTTTTATCTTCAAAATTTTTAAAATTTTAAAATTAAATTAATTAATAAAATTTTTGAGAATGAATTTGGTGATGACACATGTATCAATAAATTTTAGATTTATAAATGGTTTTTTTCCATTTAAATGTTTATAGGGGTTCGTCTTTACACATTATTGATCCTTAAAAACATTACTCATAGAGTTCAAAATATATTCAAAAAGTTAATTGGATAATCTCGTCATTTTTAAATTTTAATGTTTTACACATTTACTTGTTATAAATTTTTAATTAAGCTGAATAAAAAGAGGCAGTGAATGATTACGCTATGGATCTTGAAAAAATAAAATGAAAAGATTATATATTAACTAAAGCGTTTAAAATGATTATGATAAGAAAAAAAAGAAAAAAAAAATTGAGAAAAGAAGAAGAAGAAAAAAAAATAAAAGATCTATGGTGAGCTTTTTTGTATTACATTTGGGTTCAATTATGACAGCCCAAAAAGTTTAGTTTGGCCCATACATATTGCAAAAGGTCCATATAAACATGGAAAAAATTACACTTAACCTACACGGTTAACCACGGTTTATACACGTGTTTTACGCGGATTGGCGAGGTCATTTTATGTTGGTTATCATGCCAAACCGCGTCCAAACCGCGTCCAAACCATGTATGACCTGTGTCTAACTCGTGTTTGACCCGCGTCCGAACCGCATTTGACCTGCGTCTATCACGTGTTACCCGCATTCGACGTGTTTGACCCATTTTCGAACCTTGTGTGACCCGCGTTCGTACCGTGTATGACCCGCGTCCGTACCCTATGTGTCCTGCGTCCGACCTGTGTGTGACCCGCTTCCGATCCATGTGTGACCTGCATCCGACCCGTGTATGACCTGGATCCGATTCGTGTGTGACGTCCAACCGGGTTTTACTCGCATCCGACCCGTGTTTTAACCGCGTGTGTATCCATCTGCGTATATCATTTTTTTCTTGACGCCCTAAACTGTAAAATTGGCTTAACTGATATCAATTTCTTAAGTCTCCTCACATTTCATCCATTAAAGAAATTTGATTTGTCAATGAATATTTGATTTTCATTGAATTTGGCGAAATTTGAAGGAATCATATGTCCAATTTAGTTACAGAAATCAATTTAGTTTGGATCGTCTTTTTGCTATGGCCAAGTTTCAAGAAACGACCTATGAAGTTCGAAGTTTATTATTTAAGCTCGAGTCATTGGACATCGAGGAAGAGACTGTAGAAGGATTCTATAATTCCAATTGATCGTCCACGAACCTGAGAACAGTCAAACGAGAACGAAGGAAGAGATTATAGGTCGAAACTGATTTTCCAGTAAATAAGGTTTAATCGATCCGTTTATGGATAAACGTATTCCTTGGTGGGAAACTGAAGTAAGAGATAGGAGATTTTATCACACAATTTTTTCTTCTACAAGTGTAAGAATATTTATATTCTTAAATGTGACCTATGTGTCTTTGGATTTAGTTATAATGATCAAGTTCATATTAATGTTCATAATTCTAATATATAAAAAACGATATCGTGATGAATCGGTTTCGATTAACGATATTAGAATTTGGGTGTATTGATAACCCTTTTCCTTTTTCTTTATCTTATCATATTTAATAAATAATTTTCTCTAATATTTAAATACATTTATATATAAAATATTAGTAGTTAATAAAAGAATAATTATAACTACATATAGATAATGTTATATATATAGTGGTTATTTTCTAATGGTTATAAAACCATCACAATTCTTAAAAAAGAGGGGTGTGTCGTGTGGGTTTATAATTTTTAGAGAGAGAAAATATACACCATTAAAGAGAGAAAGTTATTATTGATTCTTAATTCATCCAAAAAATCATTAAGGAAGAGATCAAAGGGAGGAAAAGATCAATCCAATTCTTCATGGATCAAAGTTAGTATTTTCTTCTTCTTCTACAATATTAGGTTGAATTAAATCAAATATAGATGTTCTTGGGATTAAGATTTCATAATCGAAATCAATCAAAATAAATTAACAATTGATATCAAAGCAAAACTAGATTTATTTAATTCACCATAAAATTAGTGATTGATTTTTATGATGAAAATCATGTAGATTAGGTTTTGATCTTAAGTGTGATTGCCTTACGGATTTATAACCATCATTAATGTTCATAAAACAAATTAAAGAGACAAGTTAAATACAAATAAAGAATGAAAACGTAATTAAAAGGCATATTGCGGTTAGGATGATTACGTGAGAAATTTTTTAAAGTGCATGAAGTGCATTAAAATGCATGAAATTTTAAAATTTTAAAGATTACTTGCTGTTTCTTTTTCTCAAAATCGTAAGTTGCACGTTAAAGTGCATGAAGTAATAGTATAATTATTGCATAATAAAAGTTTTTCAGTTATTTATTTAATCATTATAAATTATTAGTTATTTTTATTAAGTTATGACTTTAAAAGGAAAATCAATAAAAAAACAAAAATTAAAATAGGTGCATATTATGAGAATCAATTTTTTTCATATGAATCCGAATGAATGGCATTTATTAATTAAGACAAAGTCATAACTTTTCAGAGTAAAGATATTTGATTAGATAAATTTTCTTATATATATAAAACTTGTATATATAAGTGTATAATAAAATTTCCAATGGTTTAATTGAAATGGTTAATTGTATTTTGAAATGTTAATACAATATAAAGATACTTTATCTATTAAAAGTTTAATGTTTATATTTTATATAATATGTAAATCACCAAAGTGGCCATGTTATAATAGATATAAATATTAAAATAGTAAAGTTTATTAATTTATCATGATTAAAATGATGTTATAAATGACATTAAAGTTTTAACTAATCAATTATTTTAATATTTATATTCTAGTAGATTACCCAAAAGTAGATCATATGATATAATTATTAATATGAAAATAATTAATCATTTCACTATAGTCGATATTATATATACCCAAAAGTCTCATAATTATTTGATTTTATGTGATATGATTAATTGTTAAAGAATAAATTTAACATCGCTAAAAATGCTTGTATTTAAAGTATTATCCAAATGTTGAATGAATACATGTTTTTTTAAAGTTTATGATTAGGTATTTGAATCTGTAATAAATTATCAAAGTAATAATGAGTAAATACGTATAAATGTTTTGCAGCTTCATCAAATTTGTATGCATCTGCTAACTCTGTCGTAAAGTTTAATGAGCTCAATTATGGAGAGTGGTCAAAACATATCCGGTTCACACTGGGCATTATGGCACTCGACCTTGCATTCCTAACGGATGAGGAATCCTCAGCCATTACAGATGATAGCTCCCAAACTGAAAAGACTCGGTATGAGTCTTGGGAGCGATTTAATAGGTTGAGTTTGAACCTTATGAGGATGATGATGGCGGAAAATATTAAGTCATATATGTCTAAAACAAAGAAAGCAAGGGAATTCATACATAAAATTAAGGAGTGTTCACCATCGGATTTGACTGATAAGTCGATTGTAGGAAGCCTAATGAGTGAGCTAACTATGAAAAAGTTTGACTTGTCTCAACCAATCCATGATCATGTCACGCACATGCCTAACTTAGCAGCAAAGTTAACATCCATGGGAATGGAAGTTCATGAGCAATTTTTGGTGCAATTCATTATGAACTCACTACCTTTTGAATTTAGCCAATTCCAGGTGAACTACAATACCATTAAAGATAAATGGAATTTTAAAGAACTAAACGCTATGTTGGTTCAAGAGAAAGGAAAATTCAAGAAAATGAAGGACCAAGTTGCGAATCTCGTAGGTCTTGAAAATTCTAGCAGTTATAAGGCGAAACCGAGTAAAAAGGATAAAAGGAAGGATAAAACTTTTGTGAAAAGACCTGAAAGCAAAATCCATAAAGAGATGAAATATTTTTTTTGCAAAAAAACGGGACATTTCAAGAAAGATTGTCGAAAAAGAAAGGGTTGGTTCGACAAGAAAAGTAAACATCATAGTTTCGTTTGCTCTGAATTGAACCTTATAGAAGTGACTAATAATACTTGGTGGTTAGATTATGGTGCTACTACTCATGTGTCTCATATTAAACAGGGATTCAGTTTGATCCAGGCCATAAGAGGAACTGAACAATATTTGTTCATGGGGAACAGGATGAAGGCATGAATTGAAGGCATTAGGACTTATAGATTGATTTTAGACACTAGGTGTCATGTACATCTTGAAAGGTGTCTTTATGTACCTGAATGTGCTAGAAATCTTATTTGCGTAAGTAGACTGGATAATTTAGGATCTGTTTTTAAGGTTGAACATGGTGTTTTCTCTTTGTACCGAAATGATTACTTTTATGGTAATGGTTCTTTGTTTGATTCACTTTATAAGTTCAATCTTGATGCAAAATTTTCAGAATCTCTATTTAATATTAAAAGTCGATGCATTAAATATAGTGCATCAAATGAAAATTTTACTTTATTGTGGCATCAAAGATTATGTCATATTTCCAAAGAAAGAATTATGAGGTTGGTAAAGAATGAAATTCTTCCTCCATTGGATTTTTGTGATCTAAATATATGTGTATACTGCATTAAAGGAAAGCATACTAAACATAGAACAAAGAAATCATCCATAAGAAGCACTCAGCTTCTCGAGTTAATACATACCAATATTTGTGGCCCTTTAGATGCTCTTTTTTAGAATGGTGAAAAATACTTTATCACCTTCATCGATGATTACTCACGTTATGGATATACATATCTGCTAAATGAAAAGTCTAAATCTGTGAATGTCCTAGAGGTGTTCATTGACGAGGTGGAAATGCAGTTAGATAAAAAGGTAAAAGTTGTGAGATCTGATAGAGGTGGTGAGTTTTATGGAAAATTCAATGAAAATGGACAATGTACAGCTCCATTTACAAAATTACTTGAAAGTAAAGGTATTTGTGCATAATATACAATGCATAGTACTCCTCAGCATAATGGTGTAGCTAAAAGGCAGAATCGTACTTTAATGGATATGGTTGGGAGCATGTTAAGTAATTGCTCTTTACCCCTTTCGTTGTGGGTATATGCATTAAAAACTATAATATATTTGCTGAACCGGGTTCCTAGCAAGGTTGTTTCTAAGACCCCTTATGAACTATGGACGGGAAGGAAACCTAGTTTAATACAACTACGTATTTGGGATTGTCCAACAGAAGTAAGGTTGTATAACCCACATGAAAAGAAACTTGATTTTTGGACTATCAGTGGATTTTTCATTGGTTATCCTGAAAAATCAAAGGGATATATATTTTACTGTCCTAACCATAGTACGAGAATAGTGGAGACCGGTAATGTTAGGTTCATTGAGAATTGTGAAACTAGTGGGAGTGGTGAACCACGAAAAGTGGATATTCAGGAAGTCCATGTTGATGTTTCTTCATCTATCATTGTACGTGAGGTTGTTGTTCATATTGTTGCATCACAGTTAAATAACGCAATAGAACAACATAATGATGTGTAAACCCCACTAGTAGAAAATACAATTAATGAACCGGTTACAATTCAAGAAGAGAATAGTGTACCACAAGAAACATTAAGGCGATCTGGAAGAGAAAGAAGAGCTGTTATTTCAGATGACTATGTGGTTTATGCTATTGAAAGTGAATGTGACTTAAGCATTGATGAAGATCCAAGCTTATTCCAAAAAGTCATGAAAAGTGACAATTATGAAAAATGGTTAATTGCCTCGAAAGAAGAAATAAAATCTATGGGTGATAACAAAGTATGAGACTTAGTAGAGTTGCCTAACAGTTTCAAAACCATTGGTTCTAATTGGGTTTTTAAGACTAAACGCGACTCGAAAGGTAACATTGAAAGATATAAGGCTCGTCTAGTTGCTAAAGGTTTCACCCAAAAAGATGGTATTGACTATAAAGAGACCTTCTTTCCGGTTTCAAAGAAGGATTCTCTAAGGATTGTTTTGGCTTTGGTGGCTCATTATGATCTAAAGCTTCACCAGATGGATGTGAAAACCGCCTTTCTAAATGGAGAGCTTGAGGAAGAAGTATATATGCACCAGCATGAAGGTTTTGTGGTCACATGAAAAGAACATATGGTATGTAAGCTGATAAAGTCGACATATGGATTAAAACAAGCTTCTAGACAATGGTATTTAAAGTTAAACGATATCATCTTGTTATACGGTTTTGTAGAGGTCATCGTTGATCGATGTATCTACATTAAAGTTAGTGGGAGCAAGTTTATGATTTTAGTATTATATGTTGATGATATTTTGCTTGCTGCAAACGACATGGGCATGTTACATGATATAAAGAAGCATCTCTCTAAGAACTTTGAAATAAAAGATATGGGTGAGGCATCATATGTGATCGGAATAGAAATATTTCGAGATAGAGCACAAGGATTGTTAAGATTGTCTCAGAAAGGATATATCAATAAGATTTTACAGAGATATAAAATGGATAAATGCTCCGCAAGGATAGCTCCAATTCAGAAAGGGGACAAATTCAGTAAATTGCAATGTCCTAAAAATGAATTAGAGCGTAAAAAAATGGAAAGAATTCCATATGCATGAGTGGTTGGGAGTTTGAACTATGTTCGTTACATGTACTCGGCCAGATATCAGCTTTGTGGTTGGTATGTTGGGTCGATATCAAAATAATCTCGGAATGGAGCTGCAAAGAAGGTTCTCAGGTACTTGCAAGGCACCAAAGAACACATGCTTACATACAAGAAATCTGATCAGCTTGAGGTCATTGGATATTCATATTCAGATTATGTCACATGCGTTGACAGTAGAAAATCGACGTTTGGCTATTTGTTCCTATTAGCTGGGGGAGCAATATCATGGAAAAGTGGAAAATAGTGCGTCATTGCTACTTCCATTATGGAGGCCGAATTTGTGGCATGGTGTGAGGCCAAAAATCACGCATTGTAGCTACGGAACTTTATCTCGAGATTTTGAATTGTCGACACTATAGCGAGGCCGCTGAGAATCTTTTGTGATAATTCTGCAGCTGTTTTGTTTTCAAAAAATGACAAGTATTTTAAAGGTTATAAAACCATCACAATTCTTAAAAAAGAGGGGTCTGTCGTGTGGGTTTATAATTTTTTAATAGAGAAAATATACATCATTAAAGAGATTAAATAGAGAAAGTTATTATTGATTTTTAATTTATTCAAAAAATTATTAAAAAGAGATTAAAGGGAACAAAAGTTCAATACAATTTTTAATATATTAAAGTTAGTATTTTTTTTCTTCTATAATATTAATATTAAATTGAATTAAATCAAATTTATATATTATTGGGATTAAAATTTTATAAATTAAAATAGTTCATCATTAAAATTATTTTCCTATATTTTTCCAAATAAATTGATAATTATGTCAAAACAAATTAAGAAAAAATCTTAAAAATTAAGAAAATATCAAGAAAAAGTTATGAAAAAATTAAGAAAAAATTAAGAAAAAATTAAGATAAAATTAAAAAAAAATTAAGAAAAAATTAAGAAAAAATTAAGAAAAAATTTTAGGTTTATCCGAGTTTCTATATGGATAACAAAGTAAATATATGAAATAGATTGAGTATTATTTACTCAAACAAAGTAACATTTATGAAACTCACCACAAAATCTGCAGGGGAGATCCAACTATCTCCCAAAACCACTCCTATTCACACACAATAATACATATCTACATTATTTATCTATATATTTTTAAAATTTAGTAGTTCAGTGAAGTTTCTTTTTTAAAAAGCTTGAAAGAGAAATTTCTCCTACCTCCAAGATGAAGCTTCAAATTACCAGATTGAGCTGAGTCAATAACCGATAAACCGAGTTTAACCGCGATTTTGCCACCATAAGATTCAGCAAAAATGAAGAGAGGGCTTTGGTTTAAAGATTTGTTTTTGTTAAAGAGTTGTTGCAACAGTTTTGTCAAGTCCTTTGCTGCTTCTTCATCACTTTTCACATACAAATCTTTCTCCTCCACGAAACTATACCCTCACCCAACTAGACTATCCTTTTTTCACAATTGTTTTATTCACCAATGAAAAAATATATTAAATTCAACATTTGCATATCTTAAAGACTCATCAAACTAGAT
The DNA here is from genome assembly GCA_018901935.1 of Pugionium cornutum. NCBI lineage: Eukaryota > Viridiplantae > Streptophyta > Magnoliopsida > Brassicales > Brassicaceae > Pugionium > Pugionium cornutum. The sequence continues at coordinate 25,908,983 of CM032156.1, read as the reverse complement.
ACAAAAAGAAAATAAACAATTTATTTTAACAACTAAAATTGATTTATATTATATTATTAAATATATAAAGAAGTCGCTTACGTGAGGTCTTTGGGAATAATCTTGAGCTTTCTCTTAATAACGCCATTCATTAATTTATCAATGCCTCCTTCATCCACGTCACTCGAATGTCTCAAATAATTTAAATATTTTGAATTCTTTTTTAATATTTTCTTTTCTTTTCTAATTTCTTTGCTTGTTGAATGTGAGAGATCCTCCATCTCAGCATCCAATAGAAAATTGTATAAATTCTACATTTATCATTAAAAATCCTTATATACATTATTAATTGTATGTATAAGTGAGTAGTAATTGAAATGAATTAAAGGAGAAAGATTTTTACGACGGAATTGGAGTTGGAGCTAATAATGAATTCGAGTTCCACCACGTTTTCGTTGCTTCAACATATTCACCATTCTTAATTTGTTCTCTAATCTTTTTGGCTAAGCTACAACAACAATAATTATATACATGGATTAGAGAGTTAGTTAATTATGTATTACGTAGAAATTGGTAGTTGGATTTAGATTATAAGGAAAAAAACAACCTATTAGAGAGATCCATGCCCTTGTAATCAATCCTTGAGACATACTTGAGAAAAGGTCCATATAGATTTGGTGTAGAGAAGATTTTGGTGTTTAGTTTAATTGGAGAAGTATATTTTATATCGTGACATTAATTTGTATGTGTGACATTAATTTGGTTGTGGTTTGACAAAAAATTAAACAAAATAAAAGGAAAGAAAAGGGATGAACAGTTCTTTAGTCTGCCATTTGCTTTTATTTCTTGTAACTGATCTAGGAAATTCATATGGAAATTCCTATATTTTTCCAAATAAATTGATAATTATGTCAAAAAAAATTAAGAAAAAATCTTAAAAATTAAGAAAATATCAAGAAAAAGTTATGAAAAGGTTATGAAAAAATTAAGAAAAAATTAAGAAAAAATTAAGAAAAAATTAAGAAAAAATTAAGAAAAAATTAAGAAAAAATTAAGAAAAAATTAAGAAAAAACTAAGAAAAAATTAAGAAAATTTTTTAGGTTTATCCGTGTTTCTATATGGATAACAAAGTAAATATATGAAATAGATTGAGTATTATTTACTCAAACAAAGTAACATTTATGAAACTCACCACAAAATCTGCAGGGGAGATCCAACTATCTCCCAAAACCACTCCTATTCACACACAATAATACATATCTACATTATTTATCTATATATTTTTAAAATTTAGTAGTTCAGTGAAGTTTCTTTTTTAAAAAGCTTGAAAGAGAAATTTCTCCTACCTCCAAGATGAAGCTTCAAATTACCAGATTGAGCTGAGTCAATAACCGATAAACCAAGTTTAACCGCGATTTTGCCACCATAAGATTCAGCAAAAATGAAGAGAGGGCTTTGGTTTAAAGATTTGTTTTTGTTACAGAGTTGTTGCAACAGTTTTGTCAAGTCCTTTGCTGCTTCTTCATCACTTTTCACATACAAATCTTTCTCCTCCACGAAACTATACCCTGACCCAACTAGACTATCCTTTTTTCACAATTGTTTTATTCACCAATGAAAAAATATATTAAATTCAACATTTGCATATCTTAAAGACTCATCAAACTAGATACAAAAAGAAAATAAACAATTTATTTTAACAACTAAAATTGATTTATATTATATTATTAAATATATAAAGAAGTCGCTTACGTGAGGTCTTTGGGAATAATCTTGAGCTTTCTCTTAATAACGCCATTCATTAATTTATCAATGCCTCCTTCATCCACGTCACTCGAATGTCTCAAATAATTTAAATATTTTGAATTCTTTTTTAATATTTTCTTTTCTTTTCTAATTTCTTTGCTTGTTGAATGTGAGAGATCCTCCATCTCAGCATCCAATAGAAAATTGTATAAATTCTACATTTATCATTAAAAATCCTTATATACATTATTAATTGTATGTATAAGTGAGTAGTAATTGAAATGAATTAAAGGAGAAAGATTTTTACGACGGAATTGGAGTTGGAGCTAATAATGAATTCGAGTTCCATCCACGTTTTCGTTGCTTCAACATATTCACCATTCTTAATTTGTTCTCTAATCTTTTTGGCTAAGCTACAACAACAATAATTATATACATGGATTAGAGAGTTAGTTAATTATGTATTACGTAGAAATTGGTAGTTGGATTTAGATTATAAGGAAAAAAGAACCTATTAGAGAGATCCATGCCCTTGTAATCAATCCTTGAGACATACTTGAGAAGAGGTCCATATAGATTTGGTGTAGAGAAGATTTTGGTGTTTAGTTTAATTGGAGAAGTATATTTTATATCGTGACATTAATTTGTATGTGTGACATTAATTTGGTTGTGGTTTGACAAAAAATTAAACAAAATAAAAGGAAAGAAAAGGGATGAACAGTTCTTTAGTCTGCCATTTGCTTTTATTTCTTATAACTGATCTAGGAAATTCATATGGAAATTCCTATATTTTTCCAAATAAATTGATAATTATGTCAAAAAAATTAAGAAAAAATCTTAAAAATTAAGAAAATATCAAGAAAAAGTTATGAAAAAGTTATGAAAAAATTAAGAAAAAATTAAGAAAAAATTAAGAAAAAATTAAGAAAAAATTAAGAAATTTTTTTAGGTTTATCCGAGTTTCTATATGGATAACAAAGTAAATATATGAAATAGATTGAGTATTATTTACTCAAACAAAGTAACATTTATGAAACTCACCACAAAATCTGCAGGGGAGATCCAACTATCTCCCAAAACCACTCCTATTCACACACAATAATACATATCTACATTATTTATCTATATATTTTTAAAATTTAGTAGTTCAGTGAAGTTTCTTTTTTAAAAAGCTTGAAAGAGAAATTTCTCCTACCTCCAAGATGAAGCTTCAAATTACCAGATTGAGCTGAGTCAATAACCGATAAACCGAGTTTAACCGCGATTTTGCCACCATAAGATTCAGCAAAAATGAAGAGAGGGCTTTGGTTTAAAGATTTGTTTTTGTTAAAGAGTTGTTGCAACAGTTTTGTCAAGTCCTTTGCTGCTTCTTCATCACTTTTCACATACAAATCTTTCTCCTCCACGAAACTATACCCTGACCCAACTAGACTATCCTTTTTTCACAATTGTTTTATTCACCAATGAAAAAATATATTAAATTCAACATTTGCATATCTTAAAGACTCATCAAACTAGATACAAAAAGAAAATAAACAATTTATTTTAACAACTAAAATTGATTTATATTATATTATTAAATATATAAAGAAGTCGCTTACGTGAGGTCTTTGGAAATAATCTTGAGCTTTCTCTTAATAACGCCATTCATTAATTTATCAATGCCTCCTTCATCCACGTCACTCGAATGTCTCAAATAATTTAAATATTTTGAATTCTTTTTTAATATTTTCTTTTCTTTTCTAATTTCTTTGCTTGTTGAATGTGAGAGATCCTCCATCTCAGCATCCAATAGAAAATTGTATAAATTCTACATTTATCATTAAAAATCCTTATATACATTATTAATTGTATGTATAAGTGAGTAGTAATTGAAATGAATTAAAGGAGAAAGATTTTTACGACGGAATTGGAGTTGGAGCTAATAATGAATTCGAGTTCCATCCACGTTTTCGTTGCTTCAACATATTCACCATTCTTAATTTGTTCTCTAATCTTTTTGGCTAAGCTACAACAACAATAATTATATACATGGATTAGAGAGTTAGTTAATTATGTATTACGTAGAAATTGGTAGTTGGATTTAGATTATAAGGAAAAAAAGAACCTATTAGAGAGATCCATGCCCTTGTAATCAATCCTTGAGACATACTTGAGAAGAGGTCCATATAGATTTGGTGTAGAGAAGATTTTGGTGTTTAGTTTAATTGGAGAAGTATATTTTATATCGTGACATTAATTTGTATGTGTGACATTAATTTGGTTGTGGTTTGACAAAAAATTAAACAAAATAAAAGGAAAGAAAAGGGATGAACAGTTCTTTAGTCTGCCATTTGCTTTTATTTCTTATAACTGATCTAGGAAATTCATATGGAAATTCCTATATTTTTCCAAATAAATTGATAATTATGTCAAAAAAAATTAAGAAAAAATCTTAAAAATTAAGAAAATATCAAGAAAAAGTTATGAAAAAGTTATGAAAAAATTAAGAAAAAATTAAGAAAAAATTAAGAAAAAATTAAGAAAAAATTAAGAAAAAATTAAGAAAAAATTAAGAAAAAATTAAGAAATTTTTTTAGGTTTATCCGAGTTTCTATATGGATAACAAAGTAAATATATGAAATAGATTGAGTATTATTTACTCAAACAAAGTAACATTTATGAAACTCACCACAAAATCTGCAGGGGAGATCCAACTATCTCCCAAAACCACTCCTATTCACACACAATAATACATATCTACATTATTTATCTATATATTTTTAAAATTTAGTAGTTCAGTGAAGTTTCTTTTTTAAAAAGCTTGAAAGAGAAATTTCTCCTACCTCCAAGATGAAGCTTCAAATTACCAGATTGAGCTGAGTCAATAACCGATAAACCGAGTTTAACCGCGATTTTGCCACCATAAGATTCAGCAAAAATGAAGAGAGGGCTTTGGTTTAAAGATTTGTTTTTGTTAAAGAGTTGTTGCAACAGTTTTGTCAAGTCCTTTGCTGCTTCTTCATCACTTTTCACATACAAATCTTTCTCCTCCACGAAACTATACCCTGACCCAACTAGACTATCCTTTTTTCACAATTGTTTTATTCACCAATGAAAAAATATATTAAATTCAACATTTGCATATCTTAAAGACTCATCAAACTAGATACAAAAAGAAAATAAACAATTTATTTTAACAACTAAAATTGATTTATATTATATTATTAAATATATAAAGAAGTCGCTTACGTGAGGTCTTTGGAAATAATCTTGAGCTTTCTCTTAATAACGCCATTCATTAATTTATCAATGCCTCCTTCATCCACGTCACTCGAATGTCTCAAATAATTTAAATATTTTGAATTCTTTTTTAATATTTTCTTTTCTTTTCTAATTTCTTTGCTTGTTGAATGTGAGAGATCCTCCATCTCAGCATCCAATAGAAAATTGTATAAATTCTACATTTATCATTAAAAATCCTTATATACATTATTAATTGTATGTATAAGTGAGTAGTAATTGAAATGAATTAAAGGAGAAAGATTTTTACGACGGAATTGGAGTTGGAGCTAATAATGAATTCGAGTTCCATCCACGTTTTCGTTGCTTCAACATATTCACCATTCTTAATTTGTTCTCTAATCTTTTTGGCTAAGCTACAACAACAATAATTATATACATGGATTAGAGAGTTAGTTAATTATGTATTACGTAGAAATTGGTAGTTGGATTTAGATTATAAGGAAAAAAAGAACCTATTAGAGAGATCCATGCCCTTGTAATCAATCCTTGAGACATACTTGAGAAGAGGTCCATATAGATTTGGTGTAGAGAAGATTTTGGTGTTTAGTTTAATTGGAGAAGTATATTTTATATCGTGACATTAATTTGTATGTGTGACATTAATTTGGTTGTGGTTTGACAAAAAATTAAACAAAATAAAAGGAAAGAAAAGGGATGAACAGTTCTTTAGTCTGCCATTTGCTTTTATTTCTTATAACTGATCTAGGAAATTCATATGGAAATTCCTATATTTTTCCAAATAAATTGATAATTATGTCAAAAAAAATTAAGAAAAAATCTTAAAAATTAAGAAAATATCAAGAAAAAGTTATGAAAAAGTTATGAAAAAATTAAGAAAAAATTAAGAAAAAATTAAGAAAAAATTAAGAAAAAATTAAGAAAAAATTAAGAAAAAATTTTAGGTTTATCCGAGTTTCTATATGGATAACAAAGTAAATATATGAAATAGATTGAGTATTATTTACTCAAACAAAGTAACATTTATGAAACTCACCACAAAATCTGCAGGGGAGATCCAACTATCTCCCAAAACCACTCCTATTCACACACAATAATACATATCTACATTATTTATCTATATATTTTTAAAATTTAGTAGTTCAGTGAAGTTTCTTTTTTAAAAAGCTTGAAAGAGAAATTTCTCCTACCTCCAAGATGAAGCTTCAAATTACCAGATTGAGCTGAGTCAATAACCGATAAACCGAGTTTAACCGCGATTTTGCCACCATAAGATTCAGCAAAAATGAAGAGAGGGCTTTGGTTTAAAGATTTGTTTTTGTTAAAGAGTTGTTGCAACAGTTTTGTCAAGTCCTTTGCTGCTTCTTCATCACTTTTCACATACAAATCTTTCTCCTCCACGAAACTATACCCTGGCCCAACTAGACTATCCTTTTTTCACAATTGTTTTATTCACCAATGAAAAAATATATTAAATTCAACATTTGCATATCTTAAAGACTCATCAAACTAGATACAAAAAGAAAATAAACAATTTATTTTAACAACTAAAATTGATTTATATTATATTATTAAATATATAAAGAAGTCGCTTACGTGAGGTCTTTGGGAATAATCTTGAGCTTTCTCTTAATAACGCCATTCATTAATTTATCAATGCCTCCTTCATCCACGTCACTCGAATGTCTCAAATAATTTAAATATTTTGAATTCTTTTTTAATATTTTCTTTTCTTTTCTAATTTCTTTGCTTGTTGAATGTGAGAGATCCTCCATCTCAGCATCCAATAGAAAATTGTATAAATTCTACATTTATCATTAAAAATCCTTATATACATTATTAATTGTATGTATAAGTGAGTAGTAATTGAAATGAATTAAAGGAGAAAGATTTTTACGACGGAATTGGAGTTGGAGCTAATAATGAATTCGAGTTCCATCCACGTTTTCGTTGCTTCAACATATTCACCATTCTTAATTTGTTCTCTAATCTTTTTGGCTAAGCTACAACAACAATAATTATATACATGGATTAGAGAGTTAGTTAATTATGTATTACGTAGAAATTGGTAGTTGGATTTAGATTATAAGGAAAAAAAGAACCTATTAGAGAGATCCATGCCCTTGTAATCAATCCTTGAGACATACTTGAGAAGAGGTCCATATAGATTTGGTGTAGAGAAGATTTTGGTGTTTAGTTTAATTGGAGAAGTATATTTTATATCGTGACATTAATTTGTATGTGTGACATTAATTTGGTTGTGGTTTGACAAAAAATTAAACAAAATAAAAGGAAAGAAAAGGGATGAACAGTTCTTTAGTCTGCCATTTGCTTTTATTTCTTATAACTGATCTAGGAAATTCATATGGAAATTCCTATATTTTTCCAAATAAATTGATAATTATGTCAAAAAAATTAAGAAAAAATCTTAAAAATTAAGAAAATATCAAGAAAAAGTTATGAAAAAGTTATGAAAAAATTAAGAAAAAATTAAGAAAAAATTAAGAAAAAATTAAGAAAAAATTTTAGGTTTATCCGAGTTTCTATATGGATAACAAAGTAAATATATGAAATAGATTGAGTATTATTTACTCAAACAAAGTAACATTTATGAAACTCACCACAAAATCTGCAGGGGAGATCCAACTATCTCCCAAAACCACTCCTATTCACACACAATAATACATATCTACATTATTTATCTATATATTTTTAAAATTTAGTAGTTCAGTGAAGTTTCTTTTTTAAAAAGCTTGAAAGAGAAATTTCTCCTACCTCCAAGATGAAGCTTCAAATTACCAGATTGAGCTGAGTCAATAACCGATAAACCGAGTTTAACCGCGATTTTGCCACCATAAGATTCAGCAAAAATGAAGAGAGGGCTTTGGTTTAAAGATTTGTTTTTGTTAAAGAGTTGTTGCAACAGTTTTGTCAAGTCCTTTGCTGCTTCTTCATCACTTTTCACATACAAATCTTTCTCCTCCACGAAACTATACCCTGACCCAACTAGACTATCCTTTTTTCACAATTGTTTTATTCACCAATGAAAAAATATATTAAATTCAACATTTGCATATCTTAAAGACTCATCAAACTAGATACAAAAAGAAAATAAACAATTTATTTTAACAACTAAAATTGATTTATATTATATTATTAAATATATAAAGAAGTCGCTTACGTGAGGTCTTTGGGAATAATCTTGAGCTTTCTCTTAATAACGCCATTCATTAATTTATCAATGCCTCCTTCATCCACGTCACTCGAATGTCTCAAATAATTTAAATATTTTGAATTCTTTTTTAATATTTTCTTTTCTTTTCTAATTTCTTTGCTTGTTGAATGTGAGAGATCCTCCATCTCAGCATCCAATAGAAAATTGTATAAATTCTACATTTATCATTAAAAATCCTTATATACATTATTAATTGTATGTATAAGTGAGTAGTAATTGAAATGAATTAAAGGAGAAAGATTTTTACGACGGAATTGGAGTTGGAGCTAATAATGAATTCGAGTTCCATCCACGTTTTCGTTGCTTCAACATATTCACCATTCTTAATTTGTTCTCTAATCTTTTTGGCTAAGCTACAACAACAATAATTATATACATGGATTAGAGAGTTAGTTAATTATGTATTACGTAGAAATTGGTAGTTGGATTTAGATTATAAGGAAAAAAAGAACCTATTAGAGAGATCCATGCCCTTGTAATCAATCCTTGAGACATACTTGAGAAGAGGTCCATATAGATTTGGTGTAGAGAAGATTTTGGTGTTTAGTTTAATTGGAGAAGTATATTTTATATCGTGACATTAATTTGTATGTGTGACATTAATTTGGTTGTGGTTTGACAAAAAATTAAACAAAATAAAAGGAAAGAAAAGGGATGAACAGTTCTTTAGTCTGCCATTTGCTTTTATTTCTTATAACTGATCTAGGAAATTCATATGGAAATTCCTATATTTTTCCAAATAAATTGATAATTATGTCAAAAAAAATTAAGAAAAAATCTTAAAAATTAAGAAAATATCAAGAAAAAGTTATGAAAAAGTTATGAAAAAATTAAGAAAAAATTAAGAAAAAATTAAGAAAAAATTAAGAAAAAATTAAGAAAAAATTAAGAAAAAATTTTAGGTTTATCCGAGTTTCTATATGGATAACAAAGTAAATATATGAAATAGATTGAGTATTATTTACTCAAACAAAGTAACATTTATGAAACTCACCACAAAATCTGCAGGGGAGATCCAACTATCTCCCAAAACCACTCCTATTCACACACAATAATACATATCTACATTATTTATCTATATATTTTTAAAATTTAGTAGTTCAGTGAAGTTTCTTTTTTAAAAAGCTTGAAAGAGAAATTTCTCCTACCTCCAAGATGAAGCTTCAAATTACCAGATTGAGCTGAGTCAATAACCGATAAACCGAGTTTAACCGCGATTTTGCCACCATAAGATTCAGCAAAAATGAAGAGAGGGCTTTGGTTTAAAGATTTGTTTTTGTTAAAGAGTTGTTGCAACAGTTTTGTCAAGTCCTTTGCTGCTTCTTCATCACTTTTCACATACAAATCTTTCTCCTCCACGAAACTATACCCTGGCCCAACTAGACTATCCTTTTTTCACAATTGTTTTATTCACCAATGAAAAAATATATTAAATTCAACATTTGCATATCTTAAAGACTCATCAAACTAGATACAAAAAGAAAATAAACAATTTATTTTAACAACTAAAATTGATTTATATTATATTATTAAATATATAAAGAAGTCGCTTACGTGAGGTCTTTGGGAATAATCTTGAGCTTTCTCTTAATAACGCCATTCATTAATTTATCAATGCCTCCTTCATCCACGTCACTCGAATGTCTCAAATAATTTAAATATTTTGAATTCTTTTTTAATATTTTCTTTTCTTTTCTAATTTCTTTGCTTGTTGAATGTGAGAGATCCTCCATCTCAGCATCCAATAGAAAATTGTATAAATTCTACATTTATCATTAAAAATCCTTATATACATTATTAATTGTATGTATAAGTGAGTAGTAATTGAAATGAATTAAAGGAGAAAGATTTTTACGACGGAATTGGAGTTGGAGCTAATAATGAATTCGAGTTCCATCCACGTTTTCGTTGCTTCAACATATTCACCATTCTTAATTTGTTCTCTAATCTTTTTGGCTAAGCTACAACAACAATAATTATATACATGGATTAGAGAGTTAGTTAATTATGTATTACGTAGAAATTGGTAGTTGGATTTAGATTATAAGGAAAAAAAGAACCTATTAGAGAGATCCATGCCCTTGTAATCAATCCTTGAGACATACTTGAGAAGAGGTCCATATAGATTTGGTGTAGAGAAGATTTTGGTGTTTAGTTTAATTGGAGAAGTATATTTTATATCGTGACATTAATTTGTATGTGTGACATTAATTTGGTTGTGGTTTGACAAAAAATTAAACAAAATAAAAGGAAAGAAAAGGGATGAACAGTTCTTTAGTCTGCCATTTGCTTTTATTTCTTATAACTGATCTAGGAAATTCATATGGAAATTCCTATATTTTTCCAAATAAATTGATAATTATGTCAAAAAAAATTAAGAAAAAATCTTAAAAATTAAGAAAATATCAAGAAAAAGTTATGAAAAAGTTATGAAAAAATTAAGAAAAAATTAAGAAAAAATTAAGAAAAAATTAAGAAAAAATTAAGAAAAAATTAAGAAAAAATTAAGAAAAAATTTTAGGTTTATCCGAGTTTCTATATGGATAACAAAGTAAATATATGAAATAGATTGAGTATTATTTACTCAAACAAAGTAACATTTATGAAACTCACCACAAAATCTGCAGGGGAGATCCAACTATCTCCCAAAACCACTCCTATTCACACACAATAATACATATCTACATTATTTATCTATATATTTTTAAAATTTAGTAGTTCAGTGAAGTTTCTTTTTTAAAAAGCTTGAAAGAGAAATTTCTCCTACCTCCAAGATGAAGCTTCAAATTACCAGATTGAGCTGAGTCAATAACCGATAAACCGAGTTTAACCGCGATTTTGCCACCATAAGATTCAGCAAAAATGAAGAGAGGGCTTTGGTTTAAAGATTTGTTTTTGTTAAAGAGTTGTTGCAACAGTTTTGTCAAGTCCTTTGCTGCTTCTTCATCACTTTTCACATACAAATCTTTCTCCTCCACGAAACTATACCCTGGCCCAACTAGACTATCCTTTTTTCACAATTGTTTTATTCACCAATGAAAAAATATATTAAATTCAACATTTGCATATCTTAAAGACTCATCAAACTAGATACAAAAAGAAAATAAACAATTTATTTTAACAACTAAAATTGATTTATATTATATTATTAAATATATAAAGAAGTCGCTTACGTGAGGTCTTTGGGAATAATCTTGAGCTTTCTCTTAATAACGCCATTCATTAATTTATCAATGCCTCCTTCATCCACGTCACTCGAATGTCTCAAATAATTTAAATATTTTGAATTCTTTTTTAATATTTTCTTTTCTTTTCTAATTTCTTTGCTTGTTGAATGTGAGAGATCCTCCATCTCAGCATCCAATAGAAAATTGTATAAATTCTACATTTATCATTAAAAATCCTTATATACATTATTAATTGTATGTATAAGTGAGTAGTAATTGAAATGAATTAAAGGAGAAAGATTTTTACGACGGAATTGGAGTTGGAGCTAATAATGAATTCGAGTTCCATCCACGTTTTCGTTGCTTCAACATATTCACCATTCTTAATTTGTTCTCTAATCTTTTTGGCTAAGCTACAACAACAATAATTATATACATGGATTAGAGAGTTAGTTAATTATGTATTACGTAGAAATTGGTAGTTGGATTTAGATTATAAGGAAAAAAAGAACCTATTAGAGAGATCCATGCCCTTGTAATCAATCCTTGAGACATACTTGAGAAGAGGTCCATATAGATTTGGTGTAGAGAAGATTTTGGTGTTTAGTTTAATTGGAGAAGTATATTTTATATCGTGACATTAATTTGTATGTGTGACATTAATTTGGTTGTGGTTTGACAAAAAATTAAACAAAATAAAAGGAAAGAAAAGGGATGAACAGTTCTTTACTCTGCCATTTGCTTTTATTTCTTATAACTGATCTAGGAAATTCGTATGGAAATTCCTATATTTTTCCAAATAAAGTGATAATTATGTCAAAAAAAATTAAGAAAAAATCTTAAAAATTAAGAAAATATCAAGCAAAAGTTATGAAAAAGTTATGAAAAAATTAAGAAAAAATAAAGAAAAAATTAAGAAAAAATTAAGAAAAAATTAAGAAAAAATTAAGAAAAAATTAAGAAAAAATTTTAGGTTTATCCGAGTTTCTATATGGATAACAAAGTAAATATATGAAATAGATTGAGTATTATTTACTCAAACAAAGTAACATTTATGAAACTCACCACAAAATCTGCAGGGGAGATCCAACTATCTCCCAAAACCACTCCTATTCACACACAATAATACATATCTACATTATTTATCTATATATTTTTAAAACTTAGTAGTTCAGTGAATTTTCTTTTTTAAAAAGCTTGAAAGAGAAATTTCTCCTACCTCCAAGATGAAGCTTCAAATTACCAGATTGAGCTGAGTCAATAACCGATAAACCGAGTTTAACCGCGATTTTGCCACCATAAGATTCAGCAAAAATGAAGAGAGGGCTTTGGTTTAAAGATTTGTTTTTGTTAAAGAGTTGTTGCAACAGTTTTGTCAAGTCCTTTGCTGCTTCTTCATCACTTTTCACATACAAATCTTTCTCCTCCACGAAACTATACCCTGACCCAACTAGACTATCCTTTTTTCACAATTGTTTTATTCACCAATGAAAAAATATATTAAATTCAACATTTGCATATCTTAAAGACTCATCAAACTAGATACAAAAAGAAAATAAACAATTTATTTTAACAACTAAAATTGATTTATATTATATTATTAAATATATAAAGAAGTCGCTTACGTGAGGTCTTTGGGAATAATCTTGAGCTTTCTCTTAATAACGCCATTCATTAATTTATCAATGCCTCCTTCATCCACGTCACTCGAATGTCTCAAATAATTTAAATATTTTGAATTCTTTTTTAATATTTTCTTTTCTTTTCTAATTTCTTTGCTTGTTGAATGTGAGAGATCCTCCATCTCAGCATCCAATAGAAAATTGTATAAATTCTACATTTATCATTAAAAATCCTTATATACATTATTAATTGTATGTATAAGTGAGTAGTAATTGAAATGAATTAAAGGAGAAAGATTTTTACGACGGAATTGGAGTTGGAGCTAATAATGAATTCGAGTTCCATCCACGTTTTCGTTGCTTCAACATATTCACCATTCTTAATTTGTTCTCTAATCTTTTTGGCTAAGCTACAACAACAATAATTATATACATGGATTAGAGAGTTAGTTAATTATGTATTACGTAGAAATTGGTAGTTGGATTTAGATTATAAGGAAAAAAAACCTATTAGAGAGATCCATGCCCTTGTAATCAATCCTTGAGACATACTTGAGAAGAGGTCCATATAGATTTGGTGTAGAGAAGATTTTGGTGTTTAGTTTAATTGGAGAAGTATATTTTATATCGTGACATTAATTTGTATGTGTGACATTAATTTGGTTGTGGTTTGACAAAAAATTAAACAAAATAAAAGGAAAGAAAAGGGATGAACAGTTCTTTAGTCTGCCATTTGCTTTTATTTCTTATAACTGATCTAGGAAATTCATATGGAAATTCCTATATTTTTCCAAATAAATTGATAATTATGTCAAAAAAAATTAAGAAAAAATCTTAAAAATTAAGAAAATATCAAGAAAAGTTATGAAAAAGTTATGAAAAAATTAAGAAAAAATAAAAAAAAAATTAAGAAAAAATTAAGAAAAAATTAAGAAAAAATTAAGAAAAAATTAAGAAAAAATTTTAGGTTTATCCGAGTTTCTATATGGATAACAAAGTAAATATATGAAATAGATTGAGTATTATTTACTCAAACAAAGTAACATTTATGAAACTCACCACAAAATCTGCAGGGGAGATCCAACTATCTCCCAAAACCATTCCTATTCACACACAATAATACATATCTACATTATTTATCTATATATTTTTAAAATTTAGTAGTTCAGTGAAGTTTCTTTTTTAAAAAGCTTGAAAGAGAAATTTCTCCTACCTCCAAGATGAAGCTTCAAATTACCAGATTGAGCTGAGTCAATAACCGATAAACCGAGTTTAACCGCGATTTTGCCACCATAAGATTCAGCAAAAATGAAGAGAGGGCTTTGGTTTAAAGATTTGTTTTTGTTAAAGAGTTGTTGTAACAGTTTTGTCAAGTCCTTTGCTGCTTCTTCATCACTTTTCACATACAAATCTTTCTCCTCCACGAAACTATACCCTGACCCAACTAGACTATCCTTTTTTCACAATTGTTTTATTCACCAATGAAAAAATATATTAAATTCAACATTTGCATATCTTAAAGACTCATCAAACTAGATACAAAAAGAAAATAAACAATTTATTTTAACAACTAAAATTGATTTATATTATATTATTAAATATATAAAGAAGTCGCTTACGTGAGGTCTTTGGGAATAATCTTGAGCTTTCTCTTAATAACGCCATTCATTAATTTATCAATGCCTCCTTCATCCACGTCACTCGAATGTCTCAAATAATTTAAATATTTTGAATTCTTTTTTAATATTTTCTTTTCTTTTCTAATTTCTTTGCTTGTTGAATGTGAGAGATCCTCCATCTCAGCATCCAATAGAAAATTGTATAAATTCTACATTTATCATTAAAAATCCTTATATACATTATTAATTGTATGTATAAGTGAGTAGTAATTGAAATGAATTAAAGGAGAAAGATTTTTACGACGGAATTGGAGTTGGAGCTAATAATGAATTCGAGTTCCATCCACGTTTTCGTTGCTTCAACATATTCACCATTCTTAATTTGTTCTCTAATCTTTTTGGCTAAGCTACAACAACAATAATTATATACATGGATTAGAGAGTTAGTTAATTATGTATTACGTAGAAATTGGTAGTTGGATTTAGATTATAAGGAAAAAAAGAACCTATTAGAGAGATCCATGCCCTTGTAATCAATCCTTGAGACATACTTGAGAAGAGGTCCATATAGATTTGGTGTAGAGAAGATTTTGGTGTTTAGTTTAATTGGAGAAGTATATTTTATATCGTGACATTAATTTGTATGTGTGACATTAATTTGGTTGTGGTTTGACAAAAAATTAAACAAAATAAAAGGAAAGAAAAGGGATGAACAGTTCTTTAGTCTGCCATTTGCTTTTATTTCTTATAACTGATCTAGGAAATTCATATGGAAATTCCTATATTTTTCCAAATAAATTGATAATTATGTCAAAAAAAATTAAGAAAAAATCTTAAAAATTAAGAAAATATCAAGAAAAATTAAGAAAAAGGAAAAAATTATGAAAAAATTAAGAAAAAATTAAGAAAAAATTAAGAAAAAATTAAGAAAAAATTAAGAAAAAATTAAGAAAAAATTAAGAAAAAATTTTAGGTTTATCCGAGTTTCTATATGGATAACAAAGTAAATATATGAAATAGATTGAGTATTATTTACTCAAACAAAGTAACATTTATGAAACTCACCACAAAATCTGCAGGGGAGATCCAACTATCTCCCAAAACCACTCCTATTCACACACAATAATACATATCTACATTATTTATCTATATATTTTTAAAATTTAGTAGTTCAGTGAAGTTTCTTTTTTAAAAAGCTTGAAAGAGAAATTTCTCCTACCTCCAAGATGAAGCTTCAAATTACCAGATTGAGCTGAGTCAATAACCGATAAACCGAGTTTAACCGCGATTTTGCCACCATAAGATTCAGCAAAAATGAAGAGAGGGCTTTGGTTTAAAGATTTGTTTTTGTTAAAGAGTTGTTGCAACAGTTTTGTCAAGTCCTTTGCTGCTTCTTCATCACTTTTCACATACAAATCTTTCTCCTCCACGAAACTATACCCTGGCCCAACTAGACTATCCTTTTTTCACAATTGTTTTATTCACCAATGAAAAAATATATTAAATTCAACATTTGCATATCTTAAAGACTCATCAAACTAGATACAAAAAGAAAATAAACAATTTATTTTAACAACTAAAATTGATTTATATTATATTATTAAATATATAAAGAAGTCGCTTACGTGAGGTCTTTGGGAATAATCTTGAGCTTTCTCTTAATAACGCCATTCATTAATTTATCAATGCCTCCTTCATCCACGTCACTCGAATGTCTCAAATAATTTAAATATTTTGAATTCTTTTTTAATATTTTCTTTTCTTTTCTAATTTCTTTGCTTGTTGAATGTGAGAGATCCTCCATCTCAGCATCCAATAGAAAATTGTATAAATTCTACATTTATCATTAAAAATCCTTATATACATTATTAATTGTATGTATAAGTGAGTAGTAATTGAAATGAATTAAAGGAGAAAGATTTTTACGACGGAATTGGAGTTGGAGCTAATAATGAATTCGAGTTCCATCCACGTTTTCGTTGCTTCAACATATTCACCATTCTTAATTTGTTCTCTAATCTTTTTGGCTAAGCTACAACAACAATAATTATATACATGGATTAGAGAGTTAGTTAATTATGTATTACGTAGAAATTGGTAGTTGGATTTAGATTATAAGGAAAAAAAGAACCTATTAGAGAGATCCATGCCCTTGTAATCAATCCTTGAGACATACTTGAGAAGAGGTCCATATAGATTTGGTGTAGAGAAGATTTTGGTGTTTAGTTTAATTGGAGAAGTATATTTTATATCGTGACATTAATTTGTATGTGTGACATTAATTTGGTTGTGGTTTGACAAAAAATTAAACAAAATAAAAGGAAAGAAAAGGGATGAACAGTTCTTTAGTCTGCCATTTGCTTTTATTTCTTATAACTGATCTAGGAAATTCATATGGAAATTCCTATATTTTTCCAAATAAATTGATAATTATGTCAAAAAAAATTAAGAAAAAATCTTAAAAATTAAGAAAATATCAAGAAAAAGTTATGAAAAAGTTATGAAAAAATTAAGAAAAAATTAAGAAAAAATTAAGAAAAAATTAAGAAAAAATTTTAGGTTTATCCGAGTTTCTATATGGATAACAAAGTAAATATATGAAATAGATTGAGTATTATTTACTCAAACAAAGTAACATTTATGAAACTCACCACAAAATCTGCAGGGGAGATCCAACTATCTCCCAAAACCACTCCTATTCACACACAATAATACATATCTACATTATTTATCTATATATTTTTAAAATTTAGTAGTTCAGTGAAGTTTCTTTTTTAAAAAGCTTGAAAGAGAAATTTCTCTTACCTCCAAGATGAAGCTTCAAATTACCAGATTGAGCTGAGTCAATAACCGATAAACCAAGTTTAACCGCGATTTTGCCACCATAAGATTCAGCAAAAATGAAGAGAGGGCTTTGGTTTAAAGATTTGTTTTTGTTAAAGAGTTGTTGTAACAGTTTTGTCAAGTCCTTTGCTGCTTCTTCATCACTTTTCACATACAAATCTTTCACCTCCACGAAACTATACCCTGACCCAACTAGACTATCCTTTTTTCACAATTGTTTTATTCACCAATGAAAAAATATATTAAATTCAACATTTGCATATCTTAAAGACTCATCAAACTAGATACAAAAAGAAAATAAACAATTTATTTTAACAACTAAAATTGATTTATATTATATTATTAAATATATAAAGAAGTCGCTTACGTGAGGTCTTTGGGAATAATCTTGAGCTTTCTCTTAATAACGCCATTCATTAATTTATCAATGCCTCCTTCATCCACGTCACTCGAATGTCTCAAATAATTTAAATATTTTGAATTCTTTTTTAATATTTTCTTTTCTTTTCTAATTTCTTTGCTTGTTGAATGTGAGAGATCCTCCATCTCAGCATCCAATAGAAAATTGTATAAATTCTACATTTATCATTAAAAATCCTTATATACATTATTAATTGTATGTATAAGTGAGTAGTAATTGAAATGAATTAAAGGAGAAAGATTTTTACGACGGAATTGGAGTTGGAGCTAATAATGAATTCGAGTTCCATCCACGTTTTCGTTGCTTCAACATATTCACCATTCTTAATTTGTTCTCTAATCTTTTTGGCTAAGCTACAACAACAATAATTATATACATGGATTAGAGAGTTAGTTAATTATGTATTACGTAGAAATTGGTAGTTGGATTTAGATTATAAGGAAAAAAGAACCTATTAGAGAGATCCATGCCCTTGTAATCAATCCTTGAGACATACTTGAGAAGAGGTCCATATAGATTTGGTGTAGAGAAGATTTTGGTGTTTAGTTTAATTGGAGAAGTATATTTTATATCGTGACATTAATTTGTATGTGTGACATTAATTTGGTTGTGGTTTGACAAAAAATTAAACAAAATAAAAGGAAAGAAAAGGGATGAACAGTTCTTTAGTCTGCCATTTGCTTTTATTTCTTATAACTGATCTAGGAAATTCATATGGAAATTCCTATATTTTTCCAAATAAATTGATAATTATGTCAAAAAAAATTAAGAAAAAATCTTAAAAATTAAGAAAATATCAAGAAAAAGTTATGAAAAAGTTATGAAAAAATTAAGAAAAAATTAAGAAAAAATTAAGAAAAAATTAAGAAAAAATTAAGAAAAAATTAAGAAAAAATTAAGAAAAAATTTTAGGTTTATCCGAGTTTCTATATGGATAACAAAGTAAATATATGAAATAGATTGAGTATTATTTACTCAAACAAAGTAACATTTATGAAACTCACCACAAAATCTGCAGGGGAGATCCAACTATCTCCCAAAACCACTCCTATTCACACACAATAATACATATCTACATTATTTATCTATATATTTTTAAAATTTAGTAGTTCAGTGAAGTTTCTTTTTTAAAAAGCTTGAAAGAGAAATTTCTCCTACCTCCAAGATGAAGCTTCAAATTACCAGATTGAGCTGAGTCAATAACCGATAAACCGAGTTTAACCGCGATTTTGCCACCATAAGATTCAGCAAAAATGAAGAGAGGGCTTTGGTTTAAAGATTTGTTTTTGTTAAAGAGTTGTTGCAACAGTTTTGTCAAGTCCTTTGCTGCTTCTTCATCACTTTTCACATACAAATCTTTCTCCTCCACGAAACTATACCCTGACCCAACTAGACTATCCTTTTTTCACAATTGTTTTATTCACCAATGAAAAAATATATTAAATTCAACATTTGCATATCTTAAAGACTCATCAAACTAGATACAAAAAGAAAATAAACAATTTATTTTAACAACTAAAATTGATTTATATTATATTATTAAATATATAAAGAAGTCGCTTACGTGAGGTCTTTGGGAATAATCTTGAGCTTTCTCTTAATAACGCCATTCATTAATTTATCAATGCCTCCTTCATCCACGTCACTCGAATGTCTCAAATAATTTAAATATTTTGAATTCTTTTTTAATATTTTCTTTTCTTTTCTAATTTCTTTGCTTGTTGAATGTGAGAGATCCTCCATCTCAGCATCCAATAGAAAATTGTATAAATTCTACATTTATCATTAAAAATCCTTATATACATTATTAATTGTATGTATAAGTGAGTAGTAATTGAAATGAATTAAAGGAGAAAGATTTTTACGACGGAATTGGAGTTGGAGCTAATAATGAATTCGAGTTCCATCTACGTTTTCGTTGCTTCAACATATTCACCATTCTTAATTTGTTCTCTAATCTTTTTGGCTAAGCTACAACAACAATAATTATATACATGGATTAGAGAGTTAGTTAATTATGTATTACGTAGAAATTAGTAGTTGGATTTAGATTATAAGGAAAAAAGAACCTATTAGAGAGATCCATGCCCTTGTAATCAATCCTTGAGACATACTTGAGAAGAGGTCCATATAGATTTGGTGTAGAGAAGATTTTGGTGTTTAGTTTAATTGGAGAAGTATATTTTATATCGTGACATTAATTTGTATGTGTGACATTAATTTGGTTGTGGTTTGACAAAAAATTAAATTATCAATTTATTTGGAAAATATAGGAATTTCCATATGAATTTCCTAGATCAGTTATAAGAAATAAAAGCAAATGGCAGACTAAAGAACTGTTCATCCTTTTTCTTTCCTTTTATTTTGTTTAATTTTTGTCTTAATACATACAATTAATAATGTACCGAGCTTGAGCTGGCCCAGAAGCAGCGGCTTTGTGGTTATTATTCAACGGCGGGATAAAGGGACGGCGAGAAGTTCTCTCTTGGAGAAGACAAACAGCGTGGTGTCTTTACGTGAGACTATAAGAAAGACAAATATTGATAAAAACGACAGGCGGTTACTATCTAAAATGTGGAATCATGAAGTGTAGTTCAAGGCGATATAAACAGAAATATCCAGCGGAGTCGTTAAACAGAATGTACAGTTTCTCTCTTTTCCAGAGGAAGCTTAAACCCTAATTTCAGAGAAATATGTGGAAGAAAGGGGGGTTAGTGTGGGTGAGATTGAACCCTTCAGATACATGGATTCCGGGTCGAATTCTGGATTTATCCGCACCGTTAGGAATTCTGGTTTCGTTCTTCGACCTTTTGGAACCGCGATACGTTCCAAAACCTTGCCTCCGAAACTTCGAGCGCTATTTCGAAACTCTGATTTCAGATTCATGGAGGTTACGACGATATGTGAACCGAGCTCTGCGAGCCCACTTTTGGAACATCTCGTTTGGGCTATGGTGTTCTTGCCAACCGCCGATTGATTCGCCGTACTTTGACAGAGAAAATTCTCTCCCTTGGTTTCCTCTCACTTCGGTTTCGGCTCTGGGTTTTGCTCGAGATATGGCCATTTCGCTACGGGTAGCTCTCCGGAGATTAGCTGAGACCAACAGTTCGAGCGCTCAAATCCTTAGTTTTCGGCGTTACACTGTTGACTTTAAGCGCTCCAAATCTATCTATGAGGAAGTTAGAGAAAGTAAGTCTCATATTATTGTGCTTGTGCTATGCTCAGTTTACTTGGGAAAGAAAACCCATTTGGTGTTCCCTTCTCTATATGCTTTAAAACTTCTCAAGGCAGATCGTTGTACTGTTTCCTTCTATTTGTTATAAAGGAACTTGAAGAAACTAAGTTTAAGTGTTAATCTATTGATAGACACATTGCTATTTATTTGTATTCTCAAATAATTGTGTAAATGTGTACAGGTGCAAAGCTAATGGATCACTCAGAAGAACCCGATTGGTTTCTTGATTTCTCAAACAAGATGGACTGCATCGACCTGGTTCCTGTATTTCCTGAGACAGCGGGTGCAGAAATGGAAAACAGTAGCAATTGGAGTGTAAGAGATCCATTGCCGAAAAATATCCCTTGTTACTTTTCTCCTTCTGAGCAGGCATTTGAGAAAGTAATTCAGGTTTGCACACGGGATACAGAGAATCCTCTAACCAGCTTTGATTCTAGCACTATGAAAGCTTGTGGAACCATGGCTCAAACAGCTAATAATGATGACGATGGTCACCGGTGCAAGAGTGGAGAATCTTGTCAAGTTGAGCAGACTATCTGCTTACTCAATTCAGAACCTCCTATTGAAGATACCACTTCTGTTGCTGGCTCAAGAGTTGCAGTATCAGAAGCACTTCTTGATGTTATGACTGAAACTCATGATGTCGTCAATGATTTGGCTGATAGAACTTCGACATCTGCAAAACATTTGTTACACTTGGTTGATATGAGGGACGACAAGGCTTTTCTGGCAAAGCCTGTTTCTTTTGTTGTTCCGAGAGCCTGCAAGATTCTAGCTTCTTCAATCAAAAAACATTGTGCTAACCCAAGAAACAAGCCTGATAGCTCTATGATCAATGTCAAGACCTTCAATCAAGAGCCATCAGATAGGATTGGAGCAGGAGAAAACTGCTTTAATAATGCATTGGAGTCTTATAATGTGGAGGTACCACAAGTTTCGCTACATATTACTGGAACTTCGACCAAAGAATTCAGTTCTGATGATGTAGGCATTGCACCTGCAGAGCAATTGCAAGATTTGGAAGATGTGACAATTGTTGAAAACCAGACGAGAGCAGTTGACAATGTCAGATCCACTGGTGTCAAAAGGAAAGCTAGTCCGGACAAATCATATCCGGTTAACTTCAAGAGAAAGAAGAAAGCAGGCCAACAATCTATTTTTACTGATAAACCACTGAATCTACACCTGATGAAAGATATACAGTTTGCGTATCCAAAATGTTTGCGAATGAAGTTCACGAATAGACATGGGAATCTCCCATCCAAATCAGAACTGTTGAAGAGATTCAGCGTGTTTGGGAAAATAGATGTTTCAAGAACTGTTGTAAACCCAGAGAAAACCTCTGCAAAAGTAGTATTCCTGCAGAGCATAGACGCAGTGACAGCTTATCAATATGCAAGGACCAAAAAGTTTACATTAGGACGGTATAAGGTTATGTATTGGCTCGACCCATTTGAGAAAGACAATGAAGTAAACAAAGCTCCTGTGTCTCAAAAGCCTCAGCAGTCCGTTCCATCACCAAAATCATGTCTCAAGAAACATGTTTCTGTAGATAACGAACAAGGAAGAAGGAATCTGAAGGTGAAATTTCAAATGGAGAGCAATTTATGAAGAAGATCATCATCTCCATAATTGTGTGAATACCTTATGTCTATCTCATGGTTCTTCCTTATAACGTAGCTAAGGTCTGTCTATACACCTAACGAGAAACTTAACACGTTTTTTTTTGCCCTGAAGCATGTATAATCTTGGCTTGATTCGTATAGAGATGACATTAATTGCACATAATTATAGAAAGTAATTTTTGGGTTCATTCTCATATTCCCATTTATAACTATCAAAAATATTAGTAAATTATATAATATTGTTTATAATTAAATATAAATTCAATGTTTATATAATTTTAATTTTTTCTAAAAATTATTTTTAATAATAAATTTTATATATGTAAATTATTTTTTACGAATTTAATAATATTTTTGTTTAGTTTAATAAAATATATTTATTTTCTAATCAAATTAATAATAATGGTATATATCGTAATTATTGTATTAATTTAAATTTATTTCTATATTTATTTGAAATTTATTGTGGTGATAACATGTCAGTATAATATTTCTATTAATAAAATAATGATATGTTAAGATAAAATTATTTTATTAAAATATTTTTCAAATAATATATTAGAAATCGTCTAAAGTTTCATAGGATTTAATACAGTGATTTTTTATTTTTGAATTTTTTTTAATTTTACTTGTTAAAAAAGATTACTATGCATTCCCAAAAATAAACAATTCTTCAGTTAAAATAGTATATAGGAAGAATGTGGTTAAGTTTTTAAAGAAATATTAATTCATTATCTTTCATATAACCAAAATATCAACTCTTTTAGAAATTATTATCCACAAATTTAATAATATTTTGAAATTTTAAATTTTCTAGTTAAATTGTGTAGATACATTTTCTATGTATATGAATAATATTTTCATAAATTTTAACTTCAAAATGGTCTTTATTCTTAAAAAAAACTTATTAGAGTTATGTTATTAATTTTTGTTGTTTAGACGTTTTTAATTTTGCTTATTAACAAATTGATTTTAAAATTGGAAAATCAAAATAACTACTTCAATTAGCAACACACACATATATATAGAATGTTGTTAGGGTTTGTTTAAAAAAATAGTGTTGCAAATTTGAATATATATTATAGAGTAATATATTAAAATAGCACATTTTAAAATTTATCTTCCAAATTTAACATATTAAAAATAAAATTATTAAAATAGCATAAATTATTATGTAAAATAATTATTTAACTCAAATAAACTATAAAATTAAAATATAATGTTTGGCTTTAATTTTTTCAATTTATAGTTAAAATTTTTTTATTAGGAAGATATTTTTAATATTAAATTTGTGATATTTTTGAAAATTTATGATTAGTGTTACATTTGAAATAAAAAATTTAAAATATATATAGAGAATGCTGTTATATTTTAAAAAATATATTCTTGCACATTGAATGCATTATATTTTGTATACTGAAAAATGAATATCGTTAGAATTAGCTCACAAATTTTATAAAATATTTAAAAATTATTAATCTTGTTATTCAATAAATAGATATTTTATAGTTAGATTTGAAAAATTAACCCAAATAAAAATTTTTATTACCGAATGTACAAAAAATTCGAAATCTCTTAGAAGTTATCTTATAAAATTTAAAAATATATTAAAATTTTTCATTTTTGTGTTAAATGACATAGTTATATCATCCGTAAGTGGATAATATATCAATGTGTTTGATTCACAATTGTTCCTATTTTTCCTAAAAACTGAAATTTCAAAAAGGTTAGTCCACTAATTTTTGGATTATCTAAAGTTTTTAATATTTCTTGTTAAAAGCATTAATATAATTGCCTTAAGTAAATATAGTTTGTTTTTTTTTAAAAATTTGGGAACTCATCAACGAAAAAGAAGAACGAAGAAGCTACAAGTATATAGCAGTTGTGGATCTGGTAAGTTCAATAGCAAAAGTTTACAATAAGACCAAAAGGAAACAAAAGTTACAGTAAAGCAGGTCGCTTCCATGAATGGTCTTCTTGATTGTTATTGGATTCAGTTGGTCGTTTGCATTCGCATTTCTTGCAAACAGTGTTTCTCCTGTAGTTCAAGAAGTCGCATCTACAACGAGACACAGGAAGAAGAGTGTTTGGTTTAGGATATGACAATAAAAAAATAACTAAATTAGAGATCGGGAAAGAGACACGCACGAAGGACATTCCCATTCTCCAGGCTCCAGTTGTCTCTTGGGACGTTGTTCCCGACACTGTTTACACTTTTTGTTGCTAGAAAAGTTCATGAATCCACACCTGAATATATAGACAATGGTATGATCAATACAAGAAGAATCAATCAAACAAAAAAGCAATTTGAAAAAGCTAAGACTTGTGAAGAAGCTTCCTTCCAGTCTTCAGACAGATCATAAACACAAAGAATGATGGAAAGAAGATACTTTGGACGTAAGGAAGGCAGACTAACCCAGAGCAGTTCCAGTCTCCCTTTTTCATTTCAATATTTTCCATTGTTCTCTTTGGTCCCTTTGCTTTGCATTTCAGACAGCTCTGGTTTCGTGAGAAGTTTGAGAAATTGCACCTGTTTGGAACCAGCAAAGAATAACCAATGAGTGTATCGCATAAAAGTGTTATGCTTTTCGTTCCGAGAAAGTCAAATTTTGATTTACTCAGGACATAGCCAGTCTCCTTCCTTTAAAACAGCAGCAACAGATCTCCTGTCAGCTACTTCGTTACATTCTCGGCATCTTTCATTTCTTGAAAAATTCAAGAAGTCGCATCTGTATAGGATGGCAGAGGCAGAAAACACAAAACCAAGCCACATATTTATAAAAAGGACACTCATTTCTCAGAAAAATGTGCTAACCTCTTCAACAAAAGAAGCTGACAACATTATCATATATATTATGAAGATTTAGCGAATCTTTGCAATTTCAGATATCAAATGTTCTACAAGTTATGAAAGAGCTTTGGAAACTAATATTTGATTCGAAATGTATGAAAGTGTAAGTCCAGTTTCTCTTGAGACAAAGCGAAAAAGCAAACTCTTTAGCAAAAAA
Organism: Pugionium cornutum; assembly: GCA_018901935.1. Lineage (NCBI taxonomy): Eukaryota > Viridiplantae > Streptophyta > Magnoliopsida > Brassicales > Brassicaceae > Pugionium > Pugionium cornutum. The sequence continues at coordinate 25,883,238 of CM032156.1, read as the reverse complement.
ACACTTACTTAGGACAAGCCCAATCTGCGTTGTAATGTGATCGAACACGCTGAGAAGGCTCATTGTTCCTCGATTTAAAAACCCTCTCCTTCGGAAGCAAAGATTCCTTGGAAGCAGGTTTTGGCAGGACAGGGTTTATAGGCTTCTCACTGAACTCAACCAACTCTAAAAGAAGTCTTCTTGCAGACTCATGAACAAGTTCTCTACCTGGTGGACAGTCTCCTCGAGATACAACAACCGAATCAAGTGCATTGAACAATAGTAAACGCATAACATCAACAGTTCGAGCATCAGCTTCTGAGTCCTTGAGTATCACAAAAGCTCTATCACATGAGCCACGAAGCTCACAAGAACCACAAACCTAAATCAAAAGAAACATTTTTTGTGGGTAACATCTCTCTACTCAAGCTTTTAACAAAAATTTACTTATGTGATTCAGAAGCACAGGTTTATATCACATGATTGTGTTTCGAAGTCTTTACTCTGAAACACAATTATTTTGATGTGCAAAATGAACAACTGATATTACCCGAACTGTTCACTTTGGAAAACCTTCAGCTCATGAGAAGGACTGCTATACTGCGGTGTGTAGTTAACAAATATAGTTTTATACGATATTAGCTAATAAGACATGTGTACATACATCTCCTTCGTCTAATCGAACATGAGCTCGAATCCTTTTGGAGGAATTAACAGTTTTTCGAAAGAGATTAGGGCATCCACGCTCCACGAGTGCTTGTATATCTCCTGATGACAAGGATCTGCATCAGAAAAAAGGAAAAAAATCAAGAATATGAAAATTGAAGAATAGAGATTTAAGAGTTTATACCTGAGAACGTCGTATCGATCGCGAGCGAAGCTGAGACAAGCATCCTTAACCACGTTCATTTCTTGGTAAACCGTATCATCTTCGATATCTTTGGTGAAATAGCCCTTTGTCTTCAAGCGATCGACGAAACTAATCCACTCTGGCCATGGATGAGGAGACGGAGACGGTAAATCTGAATCCGCAGTGGCTATTACGGCGGCTGTGACGTCATTGGAGAAGCATCGGAACCGGGAAGAAACAGAGGGAAAACGGTTGAAAGAGAGAGGAAACGAGGGTTTGTGAGGTCGGAAAATGGAACTTCCGACTAGGAAGATTTTGGAAGACGACATTTCTCTTCTCTCCGGTAAGATCCCACCAGAGAGTAAGGTTTTAGAAGGGTTTTGGCCGGTGAATGAGTGGATGGATAAAAGAGAAGGCTTTCCAGCATTAATTATTTGCAATTGGACCCCTTAAACTGTTAAGGCTTTCTTTTGTTACCCCTTTAGTTAAACACTTGCAATTTCACACCTGAAATTTCTCGCATGTCTTATTTTTCTCATAGACACTAACCATAAACCACAATTAGTAAGGAATGCATTGTATATCCACCACTTTAAATGAACCGTTTTTTTAACCATACACCTGAAGTGCAAAGTGGACATTGTTTTCTATAAAAAACTAAGAACATACATACAGCAAATCCTTAACAGTCTCATTGATAAGAGTCATCAAATCCATAATCTGTCATGGGCGTCTCTTACTATATCCCCTCTCATTATTTCAGACTTATACATAAACATCAGAAAAGAAGCAATCATGTGCTTTCTAGTTTCAGGTTCCATGCATGGTTTTGGGATTCAGATCATCTCAAGGTATTGTCTCAAACACTGGAATCACTACCAGTGTCTTCTAGTCTTTGATGCTGTTAGTATGGATACTAGATACATCTAACATCTCAAATCTTGATTTTTCCTTTTTTGTTGAGTAAATCTTGATGTTTCAGATTTTGTTTACCAATGCCTTCATTAGAATCCGTCAAGAGTATAGGTCCAATGATTCATTTGATATTTACACCAGCAAGGTAGTGATTGAAGGAAATGTTTCAAAGTTTCTGTAGCTGGTTTAATGTGGAGTTGTTCCTACATCAAAAGAAAGCCAAAATTAGCCATTTCAGTCAAAGGCAAAGAGTTCTTCAAGTTGCTCATCCGTCCACTGTGGCACCGAGCTGGAAGACGCCATGTGCTGAGATTTGTTGACATTACATCCAGATATAAGTTCTTCAGAGTTCCTCATTACATTCTCTAGCTCACCATTGTTTGGTTCACAGCTTCTACTGATCTGTTTCACCAGTCTAATGTCATCGGTTGTATCAGTCCCGACATCTACATCTTCATGCAGTTGCTTCTCGTGAATGTTTGAAGTTGTCCTGCTTGTTGCATTTTTGGTTTGGCTGATTGGATCATGTTCTCCCAAGGGGGTTTGCTCCGTTCTAACTTCACATTGCTTCTTCTTAGTCACATCGTTTAGCCAGAAGTTGCTTCCCTTTGTTGGATTCATTTCTTCCATTTCGACATCGCTTAGTTCTTCACTGCTTTCTTTAGCATTTTGTCTGAGATTGTTCATGATTCCTTGAGTAGTTCCTTGCTCCACTGGAAACACTTTGGGTTGCACTCGCAAATGTTCCTCGTTTTCTGGTAGATATCATCATATATAAGAGACAAGTTAGGGTTTGAGTTTTGAGATCAGACTGTTAAAAAAAACCTTGGAAGAAAAATTTCAGCACCTACCATTCACTGGAACAGGATTCTTGACACTCGTTTCAGAATGGTTCGTCTTTGCTACAACAGTAGTATCCTTTGTGATAACCTGTAAATAAAACTCTCTTCTCTTAAGAAATCGTCATCTGTACGAATGAGCATAATATTTGATATTCTAAAACTACCAGAGAAAGGTCACCTTGGAGATGTTCTTCAGTGTTATGTTAAGATAGCGTGATGACCGTGAAGGTGCGCAGAATGCAACCTGCAAAACACTATATCTAAGTGCATTTTCAAAAACAAAGTAGAAGCTTCAAAAAATGAGATTTGTTTTATGAAGAAAAACAGAAACCTTCTGAAGTATCACCACTGCACCAACTCGTATATCTCTACCAAACTCACTCTCAGAGATAACTTTCCTGTGCACGCTGGCATCGATTGTTCCAGTAGGATCCTACCAGATATACACAGATTTGAGACGCATGTGAAATGGTGCGTGACAAAACAAAAGTGGCAACCAGTCACATTGTTAAAAAGTTTCTACTATTTTTTATACCTTAAGAGTCACCATGACATCACCTAGACCATTTGGGGTGCAAGTTTTGATGACTGCCACGACCTAAAAAATGACCAACCACAATTCAAGTATGTCCCTAGACTGTTCATTTCATTGGTTGCAAAGATAAACATTCAAGTTGAGGATTAGGTGAAGAAGTTATTCCAGAATATACCGTCTTTCTCTCTACAAGCACAGAGAAAAAGCCAACCACACAGCATCGGATGTAGATTTCCATAGAGTATGGTCACTACATATCTTGTTATACTGAGAAAGGACAAGAGGGTACCACTAAATTGAGTAGGTTGTTCATACCTGATCGACCTTACCCCAACTGCCACATTTACTCTTAATCTCGCTGACTGGTACCCCAATAGCATTTCCACCATTGCTCAAGCTCAACAAACCTACCCAAATTTTGAAAATGTAAAACTATAAACCCTAGGGATTTGACAATGTTCGCATCAAACTACAAGTGTCAACTTCTAGAGCAAGGCTCTACCTTCACGTTGAATGTAATCAACAGCAGAGACCCACGGGTCCTCAGAGAAATCCCTGTCTTCCCAATCAGGCTCTCCCACAGCCTTACGTATGAACTCTTGAGTTGGAATTGGCTGTCCGTACTCATTGAACGATCTTGGATCCTTATTCATCTTTCTGCGGATTGCAACTTGAACAGTTCCAGCAGGTCCCGGAATTAAGGAACGGGAATCACTATCTTCAAGAAAATGATCTGACGAAGAGCAGCGGCGAAGAGTCTGATGGAGATTTGAGTAACTATTAAAACCGACCTTTGGATTCTGCTCTGCCGTTGGCTGTTGCAGAGATCTCAATGGAGATTTGCGTTTGCAAGGGCGGAGAAAAGACGGGAGCTCAGAATCGCCAAGGTCGAGAGCTTCCCATTGCTCTACTTCTTCTTGGGAATCCATCTCTGTCGTCACGCAAATATGTAAGAAGAAAATTCATCCGCACATACCCATAATCGATCGTTCTTCTTCTTCCCTCGTCCCCTTTTGAGTTTTCCAACGACCTCTCCTAATTAAAGGTGACACCTTCCAGTAAAAGTTCTCCTAATATCTATTCGTCCTTCGACTGAACCGCTCACATGAAACCTTTTGCTTTCGTTGTTACGTCTTTTTCCCTCATACTTTCGAAAACTATAAACTTTGTTGGGCCCATTGCAGCAATCACGTTGCTAATGCGTTTTTCTTTAATCGAGTAGAAGAAATTGGTTAAAAATACAAAAGTAGGTGTCTCTTCATTTGTTTCGAAGTGTAGAGAATGTCTCAATCTGATTTGGTTATATATAATTGGAACAGATGAAGAGAGAGAGAGAGAGAGATATCTAGAAAAGCTATTGGATGGAGCATTCAAGTAATTTGACTTTTGAGGCTATGATGCTTCACTCTAAAGCTTCTGATCTCAACAAAGAAGAACGTGCTGAGGTATGATCTATGTTTCACAATCTCTGATACTCTATGATCTAAAGAATTGAGGACTGTGATTGGTTCTAAGTAGTGTAGGAACATGTGACGTACTTTAAAAACTCTTTGCCTTTTAAATCGCTATATGAATCTTTCTGTCTTATTGAATCACTACAGAAACTTGGCTCATGCTTTCTTTGCTATAGTTACTCTCTTTAATCCCACCCTATGAAGGAAAATCGGTACTGGAACTTGGAACTGGCATCGGTCGTTTCACTGGTGAATTGGCTCAAAAGGCTGGTGAAGTTCTTGCCCTTGACTTCATCGAAAGCGCCATTAAGAAGGTCTGTTACAGCTTTGGTAGATGTTGTTATGTTAAAATTGTAATGTTTTGTTACTTAGTTTACAATATGTATCTTTTGTGATGTTGTTCTTGCAGAATGAAAGTGACAATGGGGTTTACGAGAACGTCAAGTTTATGTGTGCTGATGTGACTTCACCAGACCTGAAAATCACAGATGGATCCATTGACTTGATTTTCTCATATTCGTTGCTGATGTATCTGTCTGATAAAGAGGTGAAACCTGTTTTTTCATACCCGAGTTTTGACAATGCAGAGAAGAAAGTCTAATCTTTTCGATGATTGCAGGTGGAACTGTTTGCAGAAAGGATGCTTGGATGGGTTAAACCAGGTGGATACATTTTCTTTAGAGAGTCTTGCTTCCATCAATCTGGGGATATCAAGCGCAAATCCAACTACCGTGAACCCAGATTCTATACAAAGGTTCTATCTTGTAATCTATGGCAATGACATACATCTTATCTTTCTGAGACAATCTAATGTTTTTAGAGCTGAACTCTCGATTAAGTAATATTGTTTGAAGGATATTTAAAACGAAGATGTTCTCTTGTTTTGTACTACAGCATGTTAGTTGCTTTCAAGACTGGCCCTAATGGGTTTATTTCATCTTGTAGATATATAAAATCTTTATATAATGCAAGAAGCTATGAGATTAGCCACATGGAAGATCTCTTACATATGCTATATCAAATTTGATAAGGCTTTAAAAGTGTGTCTACCAGTTCATAGATTTGTTGTCATTTGGGTTCATTGTTTTAGATCTAGGGAATATAAAACGTATGGTGTAATGCAGATTTTCCAGGAATGTCAGACACGTGATGCTTCAGGCAATTCATTTGAGCTCTCTATGGTTGTTTGCAAATGCATTGGAGCGTATGTGAAGAACAAGAAGAATCAAAATGAGGTAAAGGGAACTTTGCTTTATCAGATAGTCTATTCTCCTTATCATTTGATGACACCTTAGTATTCATCGCATTAGGTAAACTTGATTATCTATGTGATGGCAGATTTGTTGGATCTGGAAAAAAGTCAGCCTGGAAAATGACAAGAACTTTCAGCGTTTCTTGGACAATGTTCAATACAAATCTAGTGGGATCTTACGCTATGAGCGTGTCTTTGGACAAGGATATGTGAGCACTGGTGGATTTGGTAATTTTCATTCAAACTCTTATCCTCATTTGGACAAGCATGCGTGTGGAAATGTCTGCCTGCCTTTTGTCTCTAAGTTCTTGTTTTTTTCTTAACAGAGACAACTAAAGAGTTTGTAGCAAAGATGGACCTTAAACCCGGACAGAAAGTCTTGGATGTTGGTTGTGGTATCGGTGGAGGTGACTTCTACATGGCTGAGACTTTCGATGTTCATGTTGTTGGTATCGATCTATCAGTCAACATGATCTCTTTCGCATTGGAACGTGCTATTGGTCTCAAATGCTCAGTCGAGTTTGAAGTCGCCGATTGTACCACAAAAACATATCCTGATAATTCTTTCGACGTCATTTACAGCCGTGACACTATTCTGCATATCCAAGTAAGCAAAAACATATATTTTTTCAATCTTGAATAGTTAAGTATCCTCTGCATCATATGTCTCTTGTTTCAGGACAAGCCGGCTCTATTCAAGTCATTCTTCAAGTGGCTTAAACCAGGTGGTAAAGTTCTCATCACTGACTATTGCAGAAATGCTGAAACTCCATCCCCAGAATTTGCAGAGTACATCAAACAAAGAGGATATGATCTCCATGATGTTCAAGCTTATGGACAGGTTTTTGAATTATATTTTCATAAAGCCTTTGTCATTATATGTTCTGAGAGATTTTTCACATTTATCATGAAACCTTATTTCCATAGATGCTGAAAGACGCAGGCTTTGAAGACGTGAGCGCTGAGGACCGTACTGATCAGGTGACTCCCACATACACATACATGTATACATTTCTTTGGATAAGTCCGATTCCAATTCAACCATTTTTCTGCAGTTTGTACAAGTTCTGAGGCGTGAATTAGAGAAAGTGGAGAAAGAAAAGGAAGAATTCGTCAGTGACTTTTCAGAAGTAAAAACATATTTCATTAGAATAAACAAACTATAGGTTTGCGTGTCTCCTCCTTCATCAATCATAAAATCCTGTCAAATGTTTTTGTATGCAGGAAGATTATAATGACATTGTCGGAGGATGGAAAGCAAAGCTTGAAAGAACTTCACATGGTGAACAAAAATGGGGATTATTCATCGCCAACAAGAAGTAAAACTTCACATGGTGAACAAAAATGGGGATTATTCATCGCCAACAAGAAGTAAAACAAAATTGGTTTTACTCCCAAACTCTATAACCTATCAATAAAATTGTTTCGTGAAGACAATGTCTGCTTCTCTCCTGGATCTGTAAACTGTAAGGAAAAAACTCATGTGTTGTTTTGATTCATAGATACTTGTATATGTTTGCATAAGATTCAATGGTAAATAATACTTAAGAGAATTCCTCAAACATGGCTTCAAGAACAAAAGAGGGATATATCATATGAGGTGATTGTTCATCTGACTGGAGAAAACAAAGCAATCAATGGCTAAGTTTTAACTTATTCCATCGCCTGTGAAGAGAGAAAGAACTGATTTTTAGATCATGAAGAAGCCAACAAAATATGGAGCCAAAGAGCTCAATTCTACATCTTCAAAATACGCAACTACTTTGCATATGTTTCTGTGTTCTTGATGGAAAGTATATGACCCAAAGATCAGAAATCAAGATAGAACGATAAACATTTGAATGGCAATACTTATAAGATAAAGAGTTTTTGGAATCTGAGGGTCTCATGTTGTAATTGAGATGTGGTCATTGGAGAAGCAAAACATAGAACTCCCTTGGTGTTTTCAGATTTCTGAGAAGAAAGTCTCGCTGTTTTAAGATGAATTAAATGACATGAGTTCGTCGTTAAACAACTTGGAAGCTTAGCAGTACTGATAGAGGAGAATTGCTATGTGGTGTAACTCAGAATAACCCAGACTGGATAACTCCATCTCTGCACTCCAGTTCAAGCTCACCAGATAGCCATGATCTATCTCTAACCAGAAACTTCCAAATGCAACGTCTAGGCTAAGAACAGTTGCTTCAAGACATCACATCCAAGAGATTAGAGTCAAGAGGTAACTCACAAGAGGTTTCTGAATCTAAGATAAGCTACTCTTGCCCACCAGAATAAAGTGAAATGTATCCTTTATTCTCACTCATCATTGGTAAGAGAGAGAGCAAAGTGAAGACCAAATCCATTTCCTTCTCCAATTTCCTTCACCTTCAAATTTTCAATTAGTAAAAATCTGTTGGTCACTGGTTAGATAGAATCAATATGAAATAGAATCATCATCGCTTCACCAGTAGTCTTTACAAGAACATGAACCATCCTTAAAATGGTGAAACCTGTTATTATCCCTCAGAATAATCAATCTCCCTGTGATTTTCGCCATACACTTGATGGCATTATGACAATCCTCACAAACACGCAGATTCTTCATCACACGAATTGGTTTCCCTGAAGACACACGCATTATCCCATATGCTACTGCCAGTCTTTCGCTATGGTACCGAACCATACGCTCTTTCTCTTCTTCTTCCACATCATGAAGAACCACACTTGTCTTCGAAACATACCCTGCTTTCTTCATCTTCATATCAAGATCCTCCAGAAATGAATAGATCTCGTCTTTCTCGGGATGAAATTCATCCCCAACCGAGAAAGTATGAATCTTGTTCTGAATCTCAATCCAACTGTACCCTGTAACTTTCTTCACCCCTTTATCCCGCATTCTCACTCGCAGTTTACCTACATCTCCCCATCGACCTGAAGAAGCATATAGATTGGAGAGAAGAACATACATACCAGAATTTTCAGGCTCCATTTCGAAAATCTTATCTGCAGCTATTTCAGCTAACTCTCTGTTTCCATGGACTCTGCTCGCGCCAAGTAAAGTTCCCCATATTGCCCCGTCTGGCTCAAAGGGCATTTTTTTCATTAGATTGTGAGCCTCTTGTAGAAGCCCAGCTCGACCAAGAAGATCTACCATACAAGCGTAGTGCTGTGAGTTAGGCATTACTCCATAGTCTTCACTCATCATGTAGAAATATTGTCTGCCTTTGTCTACAAGTCCTGTATGACTGCACGCAGATAATACTGCAACCTGTAACAAGAACAACAATTGGCATGTGAACAGAAGATAATACCTAATAAGATGTAAAGAGATATGTTGTTTCTTCTTACCAAGGTAGCATCATCTGGCTTCAGTCCTTCCCTCTTCACCGACTCAAACAACCTTAAAGCCTCTTCTCCGAACCCGTGCCTAGAATAACCTGAAATCATCGTGTTCCAAGAGACAATGTCTTTCCCAGTCATCTCCTCAAACAAGTCATTGGCTTCTTCTATGCTTCCACATTTGCAGTACATCAACAAAAGCGCGTTCCCAACAAAACACCCAGTCTCATAACCACCTTTAACCAATCGACTATGCAATTGCTTCCCGAGCTCGAGAGCAACAACGTCTGCACACGTGCTCAGAGCAGATGAGAACGAAGACCGATTCAGTCTACCGCCTTCTCTCTCCATTTGTACAAACAAACGTAGAGCCTCATAGCCATGTCCACTTTGAGAATACCCTGCAATCATAGCTGCCCAAGAGACCGGATCTCTCTTAGGCATTTTGTCAAAAAGATTCTTAGCTTCAGAAATATCGCCGCACTGACCATATCCAGTTATCATCGTATTCCACGTACTAACATTGCGAAAAGGCATAACATCGAACAGTTTTTTTGCCATCTCCATTTTCTTGCCCTGCACATATCCTGCAAGCATGGCATTCCATGATATTTCGTTTCTCTCTGGCATTTTGTCGAATAATTCCCTGGCTTCTTCCAACATTCGGTTTTGTACATATCCTGAAACCATTGCTGTCCATGTAAAAATGTCTTGAACAGGAGACTTGTCAAATAGTTTTCGTGCCTCATCTATTTTCCCGTTCTGAGCATAACCAGTGATGATCGTATTCCAGGAAACCACATCCCTGACATTCATATTATCAAAAAACTGTCTTGCCTCGACCATCGTTTTCTTCTTAACAAACCCACCAAGCAAGCAGTTCCACGAAACCAATGCCCAATTCTCCCTTGACCCAAACAAGCCACAAGCTTCCTCCATCCTACTGTTCTGAACATAAGCAGATAGCAACGCATTCCATGAAACTTCGTTCTTCTCAGGCATTCGATCAAAAAATTTCCTTGCCTCGTCAACGCACCCATTCTGAGCATACCCCGACAATATTGTATTCCACGAACAAACATCCCTCTCCGGCATTCTCTCAAACAACTCCCATGCTTTACCAAGATTCCTGTTCCGCACATACCCTTTGATCATCACATTCCATGACACTAAATCTCTGTCAGGCATTTCGTCGAACACTTTCCTGGCGATTTCGAACTCACCATTTCTCAAGTACCCAGAGATCATGGCGTTGTAAGATACAGAGCTCCACCTAGGCATGCGTTTGAAGACACGAAGCGCTTCATCGCACCGTCCATTGCGCATGTATCGGCTTATAGCTACATTAAGCTCTTTTATATCCGCATCTCCAAATTTAGAGGGAGGTTTGCCCTGCGATTTATGGATTTGCGTTGGAATTTTCTTCGAAGAATGAAAATTTGCTTCACGGTTTTCCCTGAATCTAGATTTCAGTCCATTGAAGAAAGTATGTTGCTTCTGAGCTCGCCACGACAAAGCGCAAAGCTCTTCTAACCGTTTGCTCCCGTGCATCGCATTTGACCCAGAGAGAAAATGGATATGCAACTAATTCATAATTTTGAAAAAGTGATCACAGGGTTTCGTCAAAAACAACTCTTTGTTTGCTACATGAGAGTCGATTTCGCTGATAAAGTTTGCCGGGAAAAGCTGCTTACGCCGCCATGTAACTTAAACATTTCGGGTTTAAATTTGAAGAAACAGAAGCTGACGTCATCACCCATCTTACTCATTAGCCAATCTGGACTTGACGAATCATAAACCGAAACAACCCAAAACCCGTATTCGTAGGCATTGGTGTAAAAAAAAGGTTAAATCTACATCAGATTCAACGGTAATAAAACTGTTACTCAAAAGTTAAGTAAAAGGGATGATTGATATAATATATGATTGGATAAAAACAGAGCAATTAATCAATGGCTAAGTAAAATTCAACTCGTTCCATGGTCTTGTTGATGAGACTGTGACTCCCAGAACAGTCTAACGGTGGAAAAGATGAGACAAGGCTCGGCCATTGCGCCGTTACCGTAATCTCCACAGGCCAGTTTCTTTTTGATGGGTGGAATGAGAGTGATTCCAAGTTCATCGAGCAACACAAGGTGCCGTTCCGTGAATGGATTGTTCCACATCAAAGTGTTCATCGAGGGTGCAACAAACAACGGTTTGCTATAGTCCCACGCTCTTACAATACATGTCAATAGATTATCACATAACCCACCAGCAATCTGCAAATAGAGAAAAGGACTGTTTTTTTTAGATATGTAGCCATAGAGAAAAGGATTGGTTCTGTTATGTGATGGCAAGCATATGAGCCAAACATCTTCTCTTAGACTATAGCAGCCATTATCAATAATCTAAGTACAACACTATTTGCGATCAAACGAGAAGTATGTCATTAGATGCAAACAGTCTCTACAATTGTCAACTCTATAACTTCACAAACCCGCTACTTTCTTAGGATCTTGAAAAACAAAAAAGCAAAGAATGTGGAGCCAAAGAGCTCAACTCTAGATCTTTAAATACCAATGATAAAGTTTGTATATATATTTTGTTGCTTCACTTGATGGAGCAAGAACCAAAAAAATATGACCCAAAGATCTACTCTAGACTATAGCTGGTGTTATCAAACAATCTCCTTACAACAATATATCTTGTAATGGTGATATCTATATATGATAAAGAGAGAATTACTTTTAGATCATCTCCAGAATTATTGTCAACTTTAGATCTATTTACCTTGCCTAATGTGTTTGCGGACAAAGGAGCAATGATCATAACATCAGCCCAGCGTCTGAGCTCGATATGAAGCACGGGATCACCAATCTTTTTCCAGCTACACCATTCATCTTCATCTGTATAGAGAGTCACATCTTGAGGAAGAGAATGTTTATCAACGAAACTCAAAGATGATTTTGAAGCTACAGCTTTCACTTGTGCCCATTCTGAGAAACAATGGCAGAGATTACTGAACTTAATAGCAGCCACACTTCCACTTGCTGCTAGTAATATACGAGGCTTCCTTGTTACTGTATCCACTTGCATAGTATCTATCTTCTCTCTCTCTCTATCCTTAAATCCAGAAGCAGGATCAAATTAATACACTCTCGGAAAGGGCTTTAACGAAATCCAGAACATTTGGATTGAATTGAGACAACGGAGGGCGAGAATCTTACATGAAATCGATCATCTTCTATGAAATCAGAAACGAAACGAGAGAATCGATGGATTCAAACTTATGTTACATCCGCTACCTTAGGAAAGGAGAGGATATTGCAAGAAACCCTAATCGAAATTGAAGGGAAAAGTCGAAATCAAAATGGTTTACGTTTGAAAATCGACAAAGAAGTCACCGTCATAAATAAATTCATTAATTAATAGATAAGTATCTCAAATACCAGTAAAACCCGAGATACTGGAAATGTTCTTAGTCACGATCGTCGACTCAACATCAATGGGCCTTACGAACAAGAAACCGAAACAATCCAAAAATCGTATTCAAGAACTGGTTCGAACATGACACAACACAATCACCCAAAAAAATATAATCACCAACTACTGCCCCATTTATTAAGAAGATAAGATCTAGACATACCGACGGGGAAAAAATGTTTAAATATTATAATTAATTATTTATTCAGTAAATTTAAAATAAATATATTAATAATTTATTTTATTTAAAATAATTTTTAAAAAATTTTTTAATATATTATACAAATGAAATAAATAATGAAATCAAATTATACAAATAAATTTAAATTATTTTTATCTTGAATAGACAATTATTAAATAGGTAAAAAATTATATATGTTATACATATTCAATTAAACTAAATTTTTATTTTATATTTTGTTTAATTAATTTTTCAAAATCTCTAATATTTGTTTTATAATGTTTGCTTTTGTCAAATTGCATTGAATATCAAAAAAAAATTAGAGATTTATATATTGTATATTATTAAATATTTGTTCATAAATATTTTAATAAATTATGTTTTATTTAATATTTTTTAAAATGCTCTGGCATAACATACTTGTAAAACATACGTCTCAATAAGATTTTTTTGTTAAAATATTTCTCAATTATTATGTTAGGGATATGATACTTCTGTATATAAAATCTAATGTAATTGGTATGTATGATTAAAGATTTATATATAATATACTATTAAAAATTTGTATAATATTATTTTTATAAATATTCTAATAATTATGTATTATTTAATATTTGCTTTAAAATACTCATATGTAATTAGTAATATATGTTATCAATCACATAAAAATAAATACAACATTAGTGATATATGTTATCAATCACATAAAAATAAATAATTAGTAATAACAAAAATAATACAACATGATAATTTGTTAGTGTTTTGCGAAGGAAAAAAAATAAATACAACATCTTGTATAATGTAAATAAAAATATGTTCTTTAATAATTTTGATATTATTTTGGTTTTTAGTTCGCTTCATTTACTAACAGATAAACATAATTTCTCAAATAATGTCTCATTAGTTAATCGAATACTAACCAAAATTACATTTTTTTATTTATTTTGGATTATTTTGCCCAAATGTACAACCGTCAAATTTGTAACAAGTTAATTTATAAAAACTAAAATTAAAAAATTAACATTGCATATTTAAGAAATGTCTATTCTATCTAAAAACTTAACTCACATTCTTTATGTATTTTATTTCTCTTCCTTATTTAAAATTACCTCATATTTTTATATATTTTATTTCTCTTCTTTTTCACCATTTTTATATATCTACAATATATTAAAGGAGAAGCATTTAGAGTGAAATTTGCTTAGGTATCATCACCATATTCACTATCAACAATTTTATTAATTAATTTAATTTTAAATATAAATTATTTATTTTATTATCTAAACATCTTAATTAGATAACATAATTATAGAATTTAATGAGTTTCCAAACATTATTTAATTTTCAAATATACGAAGATTCAAAAATTAGAAAATTTTGAGTTAGTAAATTACATATTTAATTATTCGCCAATTATAAACATAAAAGATTGTTTTTTACATAAATAATTAATTATGATACATATATATAAGGAAAGTAAATATGTCGAATTTTTTTAGATATAGAAGCTTCATTAACACTATTTAATTCCATTTTTATATTATATGCAACTTTACTATTTAACTCAATAATTAAATTCAATATATTGTAATAATAATTAATTGTTTTATAGAAATATATATATTGTGTAATAATATAGTCGGTTTATCTAAATCACAAATCATATAGAAATTATATCACTCAATTTTTTTTGTTTCTAAACAATCAATATATTTACAAATAAAATTTTATATTATATCATTTGTTTATAATATTAAATTTGAATAACCAATAATTATTTTTAGTATGACTATTCTATACATAAGTAGATTTTATAACATAAAAAAATTAATTAAAACTATAAATTTTATTAATTTAATTTAAAACATGTTTCAAATATTTTACTACAAAATTTATAAATGTATTTTTGATTAACGTATTGCAAAAACAACGATTAAATAATATAATATTATTTGAATAATATATAATATTGATAATATCATTCTTTTATAATATATATAATATTTTAATTAAAATATATTTATAATTTTTTCATTCAAATAATAAAAATTTTTAAAATTTTAATTTTAATCTGTGAGGTAGTATTATAGTTTAATATGAAAGCAACAAGAGAAAAAATTATTTGTCTTTGCTATTTTCTTAATTGGATTCCTAATTTTAAAATTTTTACTTGTTATTGTTTTAATTACCACTTTGTTTGATGGCTTTAGGAAAAATAAAAAAGTGACAATAGCGTAAAAGACAGAACCATCATAGAAGTAGAAGTGGTCATAAAAATTACAGAGTGTTTTGAGAAACATTAACTCCTAAAAGCCTAAGAGACCAAATAAAAGAAGAGAACAGAGTCTAAGAAACATAAGGGTACGAAGGCAAAGCCTACACAGATATAGACGATGGAGAGAGGGAGAGATGGCAAATGAACAATGGCAACATCCTAATCACTTTACAGACATTACCCTACCTCTCCTTGTTGTTTGGTTAGAGACACAATCATCATCACTTTGTTTTGTTTCTCTCGCAAACACCCTTATAAGATTAAAAAATCCATGGAACAGACAACAAGAAAACCCACCATCATCATCACCACATGCTAGCTTTTATAAGTTGTGTCAAGGCTCTCTTTAGAATAGAGCTTCTTGCATTGCCTCTGCTTCCGTCTGGGCTTGTCCTTGTCTTTGTTCCTCAGGTTCAGGTTCAGGTTCGGTTACGTGGTGTTGTTCCTGCATTTCTTCCATGTGTTGTGGCTCTTCTGTTGTCTTTGTTGTTGTTGTTACTGTTAGCTCTTCGAGCTCCTGTATAGCTTGAACCACCGCAAGATTTTCACTTCCTCCTACCTCGGCTTTCAACACATTAACGATTTCCTTAGCTTTCTCTTGCTGCATAAACGAGAAGAGCAGAACCAGTATAAGCATCGTGAATTTTGGGATTTCGAAGAAAATGTAACCAAGAGATGATCACATAGACTTACAAACAATTCAAACTTCTTCTTGAGTTCTCCATAGTCAATGTCTTGTTGTCCAAAAATTCCCTTTGACGCCTGATTCTATGTATGTAAATGGCAGGAAAATAGATGTAAGTAATGATACCTCATTGATATGATAGATTTAACTATTTCTAGGGGGCAATCAACAATTACAGAAAGACTTGAATTTGATATTAAAAAAAACATCTGCCTTGGTATCGTTATGTAATTCTGAACAAGCATTACCAGCTAAAGAGAACCACCGACCAATTGCTCTTTGATTACCAAACAAAGCGAAATCGTATATTTATAGTACACCAAAAACTAGATAAGCATAGGCCAAAAGACGAGACACGAATATAATTAAACTGTAGAAACTATTTAGATATTCTCTACCTGCAAATTCGAAAGAGACAATGCTCAGAGTGGAAAATGACATTTATATTCACAAGACAAAAGTTTCCAACTTTTTCTTTGTCTATTTGACTTGGAAAAATTGAAACATTTAATTCTAATTATCACTCTGAGATCGCAGACACACTGAGAAAACGAGATAAATTTATACCTTTCTGGGTCTTCCTACTGGTCTCCCAGTACGAAAATAGCCTCTCTTGGGCTTCATAGGCTTCCTCATAACACCTCCTATCTTAGGAGGCCTTCCTCGTCCTCTCTTTGCAACCACAACTGCAACATCCTCTCCACTCTCAAGGTTAGGTGGTGGTGGAGCAACAGAAGAAGCAGATAACCCAACTGTCTTCGGTCTACCTCTGCGTCTGACACCACCGTTAGCAACATACGGGAACACCGAAGCCGGAGCTGAGACCATTATTGGTTTCCTCTCCCTTCCTGCAGCTCTTCCGCTCGGAGGCCTGCCTCTTCGTTTTGCAATTTCAACACCGCCAGAAACAGAAGACTTCACTGTCGGCAAAGATCCATCTTTTCTAGGACGACCCGGTGGTCTCCTAATCGACGGCTGCGGCTGTTGTATCTTCTCCTCCGATCGAGAAACCGGTAAGTCGTTCTGTTCCCAGGTGGGTTTTCCGTTAGTCTGGACATCGCTGGATTGAACTTGAACATCGGGTTTTGGTTTTGGAGGTCGACCACGACCACGCTTCTGAGTCTGAGGAGTATAAGTCACGGCCTGATCAGGTAGAGGTTGGTTCTCGTTCATCGTGTAAATCGTGAAATCAGATCTGGAAGATTCAAGACCAGCAGCTGCAGCTGCAAGAGCTACGCTCGTCGGAGGAGTAGTAGCTGCGAATTTGTAAGATTTCTTCACCATCATAAGGATTCCATTGTTCTTCAAAGTCTTAAGATGATGAGTAAGTAAAGCGCCATGAGCAGGAGGTATCCCAGTGTAAGTTTTCTCGATGTACCTCGAAATTGCTTGCTTACTTGAGCCATCTGCTTCGCTTAAAGCCGCAATCGCCGAGCAAATCATCTATCAAAACATACAAGACAAAAAAATACAATCAACTGAAATTAAAACCCTAGCTATGTAAAAAATGTTGAAAACATCAGTTACTGAGCTCGGATGAGCTTACGTCGGAGTAAGGAGGGTGTGTAAAGGATGGATGAGGAGGATCAACCGGAGCTGGCTGCGTCGGCGCTTGAAAGAACTGGTTGTTGTTAGAGGGCGCAACGGCGGCCCCGCCAAAGAAAGGGTGGTTAGGAGCAGCGAAGGTGTTGGAGTTGGTAAAGGGTGGAAAAGCGGTAAACGGAGAAGGATGGTGTGGATCATTGGATACAGTGAGAGAAGGATCCATGGATTTAGAGAGAGAGAAAACAGAGGAAGGTGATGAGATTTTGATTTACGGCTTTTTTTGTTTTTGTTTTCTTTTTTTCCTCTTTTAATTTCAACGAAATTAAAATTTTGTGGAACAGAGATAAAAAAAAAATTAGGTTGGAGAGAGAGAGAGTGTGTGAAGATGCAAATGATGTTGGAAGAGCCAGTAACTGAAATCTGACCGTTGAAAGTGTCTTTCGATGCCGATTAACGACACGGATCGATGACATGGCAGTATCTTTTTGTATAAAAATTGAGTTTTGTGTTTCTTTGAATTTTTTTTTTCTGCAATGCTAGTAAACCCTATTAAAATATATATTTATATAATTTTTCATTTTTTTCAGATTTTCAAAATTTATTCATTTTCTAGATTTTTATACATTTTTAAGAATTATATTAATTAAATCTAAATTTCAAACATAATAATTTACGTTATTTAAATACTTTGAATTATTATCAGTTATATTTATAAAAAAAGCAGTTATAATAATTAAATTACAGATTTACTATTGAATTTTAAAAATTTTAAAAATAAAGTCAAAGTCTGTTATTTTATAACTGCTTTTAAAAATACTAAAATTTTAAAAAATAAAGTTTGTTATTTTATTTATCTGCATTTTGAACAACATAAGAATAGTTTCTTCAGCTTTAGTTTATTTAGGGTACAAAAACAAACATGATATGGAATGAACATGAAGCCTAGCTTGTGGGAACCTAAAGATCTTGTCATTACTATATTTGGACATGGGTATTGAGTGTAGAATATCTACAACTACAAGGAAAGAAACACAAAACAAATATAAGCGGCTTATGAACCTGAACCATGTTGGGGATCTTGGTTTCTTCATATAAACAGTAAATCTGATGATGATGATGAAATTTTCGGTCAATGAGCCATGCATGGTGCCTCGTTTGGTGTGTATTGCGTAAGAAGAATTCTATCAAGTTTTGAACTGTGATTATAAATGCCAAAATCATGAATCGTAATACAATGTTGGAGTCAATTGCCTTCTCACTCTTGTTCTTGTTGCAACATAAAGTAAATTTGGCATTGCTTGATTCTTGACTTTTGATTTCTTTATTGATGGGGAAATGAGAGGGTGCACAACGAATAGAAACAAGCGAGATGGTGTGTACTCTGATATTCATGAGACCGACGTTTTACGAGCTACTTGTTCACATGGCATAGGACTAAGTCAAGTTCAGGAACATAGGACAAGTCCATCAATGCACCAGACACACAAATCGCTCAAAGAAAACGTGTTGGAGAATCAACTTGAGCCAACGTCTCTACACTCTCAATGAATTCTTCAGGAAGTGCCAACATGAAGCTAGTGTGTGTGATGTTGACGTGGTTCGGGTCTATGTTATGTATGGAGTTAAATTTCTGGGTCAAAAATAGGCGTTTTTATTCGGATATTTGATTCGATTTCAATTGGTTATTTTTGGATTTGTTTTTCTTGTTAGTAGGATGAAAAATCCATTTGATTATTTGTATATTTCGGTTTAGTTTCGATTCGATTATACTTCGGTTTCGGTCAGTTTGGTTATTCAATTAAAAAACTGAAAATAATTCGAATAAATAAAAATAATTGAAATAACCGAAATAACCAAAATAAACGAAAATAAACAAAAAATAATTAAAAATAATCTAAATAACCAAAGAGTAATACTCTAAAATAGCACCATTTTAAGTTTATCTTCCAAATTTAGCATACTAAAAATAAAATCCCAAAATAGCACAAATTATTATATGAAAATAATTATTTATTTCAAATAAACTATATATAAAATTAAAACATAATGTTTGGGTTCATATTTTCTAATTTAGGATTTAATTTTTTTTCGTTAGAAATAAGTTTTTAATTATTTTAGTTTTAAATTTATGCTATTTTTGGAAATTTAAATGATTAGTGCTATATTTAGAACAAAAAACTGAAATAGTGCTATTTTAATCAATTTCCCATAATCAAAATAACAAAAAATAAAAAAATAATAAAAATATAACCGAAAATAATTTAATTTTTTCAAATATTATTTCAGTTTTAAATTTAGTTTTGGTTAATAAATAACTCTAGTTTTTAAAATAATATTTGTTCGAATATTTCTTTATACCCAAATACTAGTTATTATGTGTAACAACCTGAAGTTTGACGGCAAAGTTGGTTCTTTTAGGAATTTGACGTTCTCATGTTGGAATTGGTGGACAAGCAAAAACTACAAATTAAGTAACTACTTCGAAAAAGTTCTTCAAAAGATTGAGATTTTCGATGTGGTGTAATTCAAAAGAGAATCAATGGATCAAGATTACATTTGTGGGTTCTGGAAATTGAAAAAAAAAAACTTCTCAAAAAACTAACACAGAAGAAACCCTGTAGAGAGATTAAAGAAAGTTTTATTTTCGCATTTGAAAAAATCACGTTCAAGTCAAGTCTTCTTCTTTCTAATAACGGCCAATACCCCAAACCCTGATAACTCCATCTGTGTATCCACTGAACAATGTGTTTCCATCTGCACTCCAGTTCAAACTTGTGCAGTAGATCACCTGCATTTTGCGTCACTCGTTAAAACATTTTGCATCTCAAACCAGAAACCTTTACAACTAGAGTAATCAACAAATCAAAACTATGTGGATGGAGAGTCACTTCAGAGATTGCAATCTAAACAAAAACAAATCATAGACAAAAGCTAGCTTAAACCAGGGTAAAAGTAAAAAACTATTGCTCACAAGAATGATATTCAGATTTTCAATCAAATCAAAATTTCTTCTTGTTAACTACATATATAATTAAAGTTCTCATCTTCAAAAACAATGGCTGATTCAATAGAAAAGAATTCATAGGAGTCGTTAAATGATGACCACTGTAAAAAAACAGAGGAGAAAACGGAGAGTTAAATGATTTATATACCTTCTTCTTGTTTCCGGTTCCAACAGAACCATCTGATTTCTCTGCCTCAGCCTTGAGATCAACCTTCAAATCTTCAACAACGCTCTTGCTCTCAAGGTCCCAGATCCTAATGCTATTCTCTGTAGCTGCACACAACCAGTATCTGTTGGGGCTGAAGCAGAGTGAGTGAATAACAGAGCCAGCCTCAAGAGAATACAGCTTTTTCCCTTCAGCCAAATCCCACAGCAAGATCACACCATCTTTCCCACCACTGGCACATAAAGAACCGTCCGGTGACACTGCCACAGTGTTTAGGTAACCAGAGTGGCCAGCGAGAGTGTTCCTAAGCTTACAATTCTGGAGATTCCAGACCTTCACGGTGTGATCCCAAGAAGCAGAAACAATGGTCGGCACAAGTGTGTTAGGGCTAAACCTCACACAGCTAACCCATTCCCTGTGTCCGTCCCCTTGATCGGAAATCGTGTACTTGCATTCTCCAAGTGTGTTCCACAGTTTAATGGTACGATCACGAGAAGCCGAAACGATCTGACGGTTATCAGTGGAAAAAGCCACAGAGAGAACGTCTTTCGTATGTCCAACGAATCTGCGAGTAGAGTCACCGGTAGCGAGATTCCAGAGACGAAGCTCGCCGTCCCAGCTTCCGGAGAGAGCGAATTGTCCATCGGAGGAGAGAACAACGTCCTCAACGAAGTGAGAGTGACCGGTTAGCCTGCGCTGAGCAACACCGTAAGATTTATCTTCCTTGGTGAGTTTCCAGAGGATGATTGACTTGTCACGCGACGAAGTGACGATGATGTCGGAATTGTCGATCGGCGTGGCGATGGCAGTGACCATATCAGTGTGGGCGCACATTGTGCCTTTCAACACGAGTCCCTCGGCCATTGTTTAGTGTTTGAGTAGAGAACCTAGAGATTATTATTCTCAGAAGGAAACTAGAAAAGACGCTTTATATACCCTGAAAGTAAAATATATACTTAGGGTTTTGCTCTAGTTCAGTAATTTGGGTCTTTATTTGGGCCAACTTTAAGGCTCTAATGTACTTAGCCCAGTCAAATGAATCGGATCCGTCCCAACTAACATAAATATTTTTTACCCAAAAAATTTGTCAACTAATATTTTAAAATTCGCATCCGCCTCGTAGATCTGACAGCGTAGCGTAGCGAATGATCCACTTTGTTTTTTAAAATTTTTTTAAAAATATTCAATAAATTTAATTAAATTAAATATAATAAATAATAACAAATGGAACATTAATATATCAAATAGATTAAAATTTATTTTCATAATAACAAATTACACAAATTTTAGATCTAGATTCATTTAAACCTTAATTTAGTTAATTGGTTTAGATTTAAAATTTGTGGTTAGCGGCTAAACTCGTAAATTAATAAAACACTAAGCACAAAACCGGGCTGCTCTGTCCCGTAATTGGGTTTTGATGTAAAAGAAGCAGTCACTTCTGATATTCTTCCTGAGAACTCTACCGACAAGCTTTGATGAAATAGTCCGGTCAGTTAAAGGTCGTTTCTACTATATCGAATTGGGGATACAAATTTACAACTTCGAATTTGGAAGAAGAAGAATCTCGTGGGGACTAGGCTGAAGTGATAGATTGAAGCCCTTTCTTTTTTAATTTTTACCAATTGAATCGATCACATATCTGAATCGAAACCATCTCTCTCTCTCTCTCGCCTCGAAGGTTTCTCCTTTTTCAATTTAAACGGGCAGACACTTCATCCGTTTGTTTTCCCAGCTATGAATTTCTGAGTTCGACTTCAGTAAGCTTCTCCGGCCATGGATTTCGTCAGGTTTTGTTCAATTCTATTTCTAATTTCTTCCGTTCTCTCTTTCGCTACTAATTCCAGTTCCATAGGAAGAGTTTTTGGTTATAAGTTAGGGTTTTTAATTGATTCGATACCTTCTGGAAAAAAATTAGGGGATTTTGGAGGAAGCATAGGAGGAAGGTTTTCGTGACAGCGGGTTGTTTGGGAAGTGGGTATCTGCTCTACAAAGTATACAGTGCTCATACTCGTAGGCTTGCATATTTAGAACGAGAACTCGCTAACGAGCGTGAAAATGACGAAATCATCAAAACCCAGTTAAGTTTTGAGCTCAAAAAGCTGAGCCTTTTTGAATTCAGTTCTTATGGACTCTCTCACTGATCTATCATGTTGATACTCTCTTGTTTAGAATGAAAGCTCATTTCGAGAATATTCAATTGATTGTGGACTCCACCACACTGCCTCACGCAATGCAGTGTTTGAGCATCCTTATAAGCGAAGAGATCGATGTTTCTAATGTTATGGATAAATTGAACAAAGGGAAAGGATTGTTGAGTCCTTCCGAGAAGCTTCAGCTCTGGGACGAGCTCAAGATTTTGAGTATGCAGTTACCTACTTACTCTATCTCACTTTTTTTTAACCTGTATTAATTCAATGTTTGTTTACTTGTTTTTTTATTTTTTATTTCCAGGTTTCACGAGGATGGTTTTGTCTCTGTGGTCCGTGACAATGCTTAGTTTGTACATTAGGGTTCAAGTCAACATTTTAGGTAGACATTTGTATGTTGACACCGCACGAGCTCTTGCCAGCTCCCATTTACTTGTAAGTAATATGCTTCTCCTCTTCTCTATCTGAGGAATTTGCTGTTTTATTAATCGATACTGCACACGTTCTTTCTTACTCCCCTTTGATTGTAAGTATGATTCTGAGTGCTTGACTTATCTCAGGCTCAACAAGCTAACTTTAGGAAAAATCCATTTGTTAAGAACTAATTATGTTTCCAATAGCTCAATCTAATTAGCAATTCAGATTTATGGGTGATGAGAATTAGTAGTTTGGAATTAGTATAACCCATCTTCTTTTCCAGTCTGGAAAAAATGGAAATGTTAGTCTTTGATATAGCCAGGGCGGGTTCTGAGTTTAACAAAACCACAAGCAAAAAAGAAGAAAATGGCCGTTTTACATTATTTTATCATAATATTTTCAGAATGAGAGTCGATTCTTTTATAAAAATATGAAGGGCCGCAAGCATGGGTTTGTTCCGATTGGTTCCAGGCCCGACTCTGATATAGCTCTCGTTACCTTTTCTTGTGATCTTTGAACAGTTTTGTACTGTTGAATTGTTTTTGCAGGAAGAGTTAGATGTCATTGATAGAGCTGATGAGCAGAAGTTCTTATCAAGTGCTGATTTTCTTGTGACCAATGCAATGCCGAGTTTGATTTCAGATATGCAGGGTGCTGTCAGGGAAGTTCTTAAAGGGTGCGTTGCGAAATACATGTCTAGATCTTTAGACTTTGACTATTTCTGAAAATAAAAGCTAATATGTTTGTGTTTTAACTGCAGAAAACAGTTAAAGGATGTAACTACAACAAGAGTTCTCCTAGAAATTGTGATACGGATTATGGATGAGTTCATGAGCACTCGAAGTCCACATCATTGGGTTGATTATTTAATGAGGCCTCAAGACACAAAGCTTTCAAGAAACACAAGTGACTCTTCTCATGAAACTTTAAGCAAATTTCATCAACTCATGGTTGAAACCCGAGAAGTACTCACCAGGTAATAATGTCCCTCCACTGACATCAATCATAATTGTCACTATTGGATGATTGCGGAAGAAACTCGGGATTTAGAATAATCTCTTTGGTTATGTTTTTCTTCTTGCAGCACTGAATTCGCAGATATAGTAGAAATTTCGCTCAAGTGTTTCGCAGATGCGGTGGTCAAGGAAATGGAAACGCAGACTGTAGCTAGCGGTTTGGCTACCGGGATGCCATTGGCAAAGGTGTTACCACTGATTGAGAAGACAATACCTGTTATTACAGCTGAACCGAGCAAGAACCGATTCTTGCCACTCATCAAAGATCTGTCTGAAGTTGAACTCTTTTTCACACTTTTGTACTCTAATATGCTGCAATAGAAACGTTTGTTTGTTCTCTTAGCTTTCCCGTAATCGCATAATGCAAAGTGTTTGCGTTTTGGTTTCTTTTTTTGGGGGTCTAACGCTTCAAAGAAATGCAAGAATTTTTTTGTGTGTTTGAGCTCGTAAAATTAAAATTGATCTTTTTATATGGTTAAATAAACCATTTTTTTGCTGTTGGTAGTTTGGAACCTTGATTACAAAAAAAGTAATACTTTTAAAAAAAAATTATTATAAATTTAGTATTTTAAAATTAAAATACATAAATATACACAAAAATTAAAAAAGTTTGTTCTAAATTTTTGTCTTTCAGCTTCTAAAATTTCTAATATAATAATTGAGAAATATTTTAACAAAAAAATGAAGAAATATTTTAATAAACAAATGATTTACAAATATGTAATGATGACGTTTCATATTATCACTAGATAGTATCCATGCTGTGCACGGAAAATTTTTTTATTTACTTCATATTATTAATTTAAGTGTTAATATTATATAAAATTTTAATATGTAATAAGAAATCATCTCTTATTGAAATTGAATTGACAATAGTCAATTGATTAAGATGTGTATAAGATAAAGTCAAATCATCTTCGAGTAACCTATAAATAATGATTTACCAACAATCATTTGAAATTGTTATACAATAATTTAAAGTTTTTATATTATATTACCTTGTCTTGAATTCTAATACTTCTGGAATATCAGAATTGTTTAAAACAATTGAACAATTGTAACAATTTCCCACACTCCAAGTACCTTTATAAATAAACATAGAAAAAATTATGTAATATATATATACTTTGATAACACGAAAGTAAAAATACTTTGATAATAAGTAACAATATTTCATAAAACATACGTATATTATTTTCTCAATAAATTTTTTACCTTGATACATTCGCACTTTGCCAAAACGTAAAATGAAA
The DNA here is from genome assembly GCA_018901935.1 of Pugionium cornutum. Lineage (NCBI taxonomy): Eukaryota > Viridiplantae > Streptophyta > Magnoliopsida > Brassicales > Brassicaceae > Pugionium > Pugionium cornutum. Next base: position 25,857,936 of record CM032156.1, on the reverse strand, counting down.
ACAATTACACTATCATTGTTGTTTTGGGCATAACTTTCCAAAGTCTCAACATAAATTCCCCATAGAACACAATTTAAACGCACATCACTGAAATAATAAAAATAAAATTATTAAATGCAAAATCGAAAAGAAAAAAATATTAAAAATATTAATTATGTCGTACTTAGTATCACGAAGTTCTATCGTAAGTCGTTTCATCTGTTTTTTGTTGACATTCAAAATTTCAACTTCTCCAATATTTGTTATTTGTCCAATAATATCTACAATAACAATTTCAATTATAAGCTACATTTAATAATTTATTTTCGATTTAAAAAAACAAAAAATTTCTATTTTACTATAACTCACCAATAAGAAAGTCTTGATTGCATTTGCCTTGATGAATATCATCAAAAGAAACAAATTTGAGACCATTCAAATTATTAGGCAAATCATCAGTAAACCTTACAGAAGTAGTAGAATCAAATTGAATTTTGTAAATATGATTGGTCGTTCTAAAACGACCACCAACATGAGATATTTGAACATTTGTAATTATTTTAGACTAGCCTTCATCCAAAAGATTTTCAAATTTTCGTATGAATTCTTTTTTTTTAGAGTTACATGCATAGTTTGGTTCTGCAGAAATAATAAAATAAGAGTAAAATTAATATATGCAACAAAAAAATGTCGAAGAAATAATAAAATAGAAATAAAATTAACATATGCAGAAAAGAAAATAAAACGATGTTAAATTGTTCAAGAAAAAATTTTTCATCCACGACAACCATCTCAAGAGTCTCAATACCACTGAGAAATTGTTTTCACAATTTTAAAATCTTCACTCTGATCCATTGCGTTTTGAATGGTTTCAGAGAATAAAGATTGGTACCTAAAGCCATGGAAAAAAACAAAATTGTGTATACTATTTTATAAGGTTAGAGTGTTTGAGTGACGATGAAGCAAAATAATGGGCATTATATAGTGAGTTGTGCATCTAAGATTTTCCATAATTTAATTTTGAATTGTTTTTTAAATTATGCAAATAATATCAATGGGATGGGGATTTTAAATGGTGAATATGCGTTTTTGGATTTAAATGGTAATTACATCTTACTGCAATCATATATATAGAAAATCAAATATTAAACATATAAACATATATTATTAATTTAAAAACTTAATAATATAGAGAAAATGGTAACTTAATATACAACCGATTTTATTAATATAAAACATATAAACATATATAGATATAAACATATATAGAATTGCATAAATGGAAAACGTACAAAAGTGCATAACCGAAAAAGGACCTATTCCTAAAATGTCTTTGACTCAAAAATATAAATAATTTAAATTCTACCCTGCAAAACAGAAAGAGGCAAATATCCAATTTGAAAAATTTCTTTTCTTACCTCACGACCCCATCATGATTTTAAATGGTGAATATGCATTTTTGGATTTAAATGGCAACTACATCTTACGGCAATCATATATATAGAAAATCAAATATTGAACATATAAACATATATTATTAATTTAAAAACATAATAATATACAGAAAATGGTAACTTAATATACAACCGATTTTATTAATGTAAAACATATAAACATATATGGATATAAACATATATAGAAAATCAAATATTGAACATTTATTGTTTGAATATGCGTTTTTGGATTTAAATGACAACTACATCTTACGGCAATCATATGTATAGAAAATCAAATATTGAACATATAAACATATATTATTAATTTAAAAACTTAATAATATACAGAAAATGGTAACTTAATATACAACCGATTTTATTAATGTAAAACATATAAACATATATAGAAAATGGTAACATATAAACATATATAGAAAATCAAATATTGAACATTTATTGTTTGAATATGCGTTTTTGGATTTAAATGACAACTACATCTTACGGCAATCATATATATAGAAAATCAAATATTGAACATTTATTGTTTGAATATGCATTTTTGGATTTAAATGACAACTACCTCTTACGGCAATCATATATATAGAAAATCAAATATTGAACATATAAACATATATTATTAATTTAAAAACTTAATAATATACAGAAAATAGTAACTTAATATACAACCGATTTTATTAAGATAAAACATATAAACATATATAGAAAATGGTAACATATAAACATATATAGAAATATATATAAACATATATAAAAAATGGTAACATATAAACATATATAGAAATCAAATATTGAACATTTATTGTAATATATATACATTTATAGGAAATTAAATAATAAATTAAAGTGATGTGATACGATATTATTAACAAATATTGAATATTAATGTATGGATATTTAAAGAAAGTCCAATATGGTATCATTTGATTTGTATCGTAAATTTGTATGAATATTGTAACATTAGATTTTTTTAAACCAAATGGACAATGGTAAATATCGTTAATTTTTGTTTTAAAATTTTTTTAAAATTTTTTTGAAAATTAATCTGGTGATGACACCTCAGCAATTTTTATCTTTAGTGGTTCTCCTTTAATATATAGTAGATATCATTTTAAAACAAATATTATATAAAACATATATAATTTACTAAATATTTACGAAAACTACCATTAAAAAAATATTTAATATTATATTATACGTAAATTCTTAATATTTCGATATAAAATATATTTTGATATAAAATGCAAACATAAAAAAGAATATTATGGATTTTGAAAAATTAATGAATCAAAATAGAAATATAAAAATTTAATTTAATTGAATATTTATCACATTTACAATTTTTTACCTATTTATATATTGTTTACCCAAGATACAGACAGTTTAAATCCATTTGTATAAACCGATTTCATTTCTATTTCATTTGTATAATGAATATTAAAACTTTTAGATAAATTATTTTAAATAAAAAATCGTTTTCGCATGCAAGTCTAAATCTAGTTAAAGCTCATTTTTTTTGGTTAAAGAAATCATTTTTGGTTGTTGGTAGTTTGGAACCTTGATTAGAAAAAACAAAGCAAATTATATTTGGATTATGTTACAATTAATGCGATCACGATCCCTCCATTGCGCCTGAGACTTGCACACAAGTAAACGGAAATAAGGTTGACTTTTCCAATCTACAAGATTTATAAGTATTCTTAATTCATGAGATTACAGGAGAACCAAAAGTGTTGAGGTTTTTCGTAGGTTGTCAGGAAAAATGTACATTCAGATGACAAACGGAGTTCCACCGCCGCCGGAACAAACGAAGTTTGACCACCGGGTAGATCGATCACACTTTCATGCTATATATACGAAGTTTCAATCTTGATCTCTTATTTTGTTTATCTTTTGGTTTGAATTAATATACATAAATGTAGATTGAAGAGCTTGAGAGACAGAAAGAGATCGACGATTGGCTTCCAATAACTTCATCAAGAAACGCCAAATGGTGGTACTCTACGTTTCACAGTGTGACTGCCATGGTTGGAGCCGGCGTTCTTGGTCTCCCTTACTCCATGGCCCAGCTCGGATGGTACATGATTTTGATTGCATTCGATCAACACATTTTTTAAGCATTCATTGTTAAAAATGTTCATTCACATTTTGAACCAATATGTCAGGGGTCCAGGTGTGACAATACTATTACTATCATGGATAATAACACTATACACATTATGGCAAATGGTGGAAATGCACGAAATGGTTCCTGGGAAACGCTTTGACCGTTACCATGAACTTGGCCAGTTTGCGTTTGGCGAACGTCTTGGCCTCTATATCATTGTCCCTCAGCAAATAGTTGTCGAAGTAATTTAGAAATTATCTCATCACATAATTATTTGATTTAAAATGTTTGATATTGGTTTGCTTTGTGTTTTTTAAGGTTGGAGTTTGCATAGTTTATATGGTGACAGGAGGACAGTCATTGAAAAAGTTTCATGAACTCGTCTGCTCAGATTGTTCTCCAGTTAAACTTACTTTCTTCATAATCATATTTGCGTCTTCTCATTTCGTTTTGTCTCATCTCCCAAACCTCAACTCCATCTCTGCAGTCTCTCTTGTTGCTGCCATCATGTCTCTTAGGTAATTAAGAATTCTATGCATTCGGGATCAATTGTATGAAAACTGTATAGCTTTCATGTTCTTTTTTCTTGGTTAGCTATTCGACTATTGCTTGGACTGCTACAGCTGCAAAAGGCATTCAAAAAGATGTTCAGTACGGGTACAAGGCAGGCACGACCGAATCGACGGTCTTAAATTTCTTTAGTGGACTTGGGGGAATTGCGTTTGCTTATGCAGGTCACAATGTAGTGCTTGAGATCCAAGCAACGATACCTTCTACACCAAGTAACCCTTCTAAAGGTCCTATGTGGAAAGGAGTTGTTGTTGCTTACTTAATTGTGGCATTGTGTTATTTTCCCATTGCTTTGGTTGGGTATGGCGTTTTTGGAAACGCTGTCTCGGATAATGTTTTGATTTCGCTCAAAACACCTATTTGGGCCATCGCACTCGCTAACTTGTTCGTGGTTATGCATGTTATTGGCAGTTACCAGGTCAGTTTCATCGGTTCATCAAACTTTCATTGATTAACTAAACTGGAAAATATCAATCATCTTTTTCTTTTGTTGAAAGTTATAATATTGGGATATTTATTGATCTTAAACGTTGATAATAGAGTAATACCATAAAATAATATTTTAAAATTTTTTATTTTAGAAATAAGATATTAAATTAAAATTCTAAAATAACACAAATTATTATGTAAAAGTAATTTAGAATAATACTTTAAAATAACATATTTTAAGTTTATCTTCCAAATCTAGTACATTTAAAATAAAATTTCTAAAATAACATAAATTATATTGTTAAAATAATTATTTATCTTAAATAAAATATAAATCAAATCAAAACATAATGTTTGAGTTCATTTTTTTTAATGTATGGTTAAAATTTTTTTATTAAGAAGTGATTTTTAATTCTTTTAGTATTAAATTTATGTTATTTTGAATATTTAAATGATTAGTTGTACATTTGGAACAGAAATTTGAAATAGTATTATTTTAGATTATCGTGCAAATATTTATTGTAAATAAATTATTAAGTAAACTTAAAACATTATATTTAGGTTTTTTTAATTTAGGGTTTGAATTTTTGTTATTAAGAAATATTTTAATATATTTTAATCTTACATTTATGATATTATTAAAAATTTAAACTAATGATGTTATATTTGGAAAAAAATATTAAAAAGTGATATTTAGATAATTGTTCTTAATAATACAAAATTATTTATATTAGATCCTAAATTTGATTTTATTTTATAATTGTCTAAATAAATCAAAATTATTTAATTTTTATCACAAAAAATCTTCATAACAATATTTTTCGACTAAATTTCACATAAAATTTATAATCGCACTTTTATCATGTATAATGCATTCTAGAAAATATACATTTTGTTCACCAAATTGTCTCCAGTACTTAGTTTTGCAATATATTGTTAATTGCTATATATAGTTTAAATATTAATTTACAAATATATAGTTTTTAACAGAAATTTTTTAATTACAGATATTCGCGATGCCGATTTTCGACATGGTAGAGACATTTCTGGTTAAGAAAATGAATTTCAAACCTTCTACAACTCTTCGTTTCATCGTACGAAATGTATATGTTGGTAAGTACATTAGTTTAAACTTTATAGAATCTAATTCGTTTTACAATTATTTATATGTTCAAATGTTAATATTGAATAATTAGTAGATAATTTCAAATAATATTGAATAATTTATGAAATGTGAGGACAGGTTTGACAATGTTCATCGCAATTATGATACCATTCTTTGGAGGACTTCTTGCTTTCTTTGGAGGATTTGCGTTTGCTCCAACAACTTATTTTGTATGTATATTTATTAAATCTCTGATTAATTTTATGTAAATTAATTTTCATTTATAAAAAGTATATTAATAAATTAAAACTTTGGTTTTGTAGCTTCCTTGCATAATGTGGTTGATAATCTATAAACCAAAGAGGTTAAGTTTGTCATGGTGGACGAATTGGGTATTGCCTCTTTACTTTCTGTCTAAATTAGTTATTTTTTTTAAGAAAATAAATTATTTCAGATTGATCCTAAACTTTCAAAGCTTACTAAAACTACCCATCGTTCACATAATATTATATATTTTCGGAAAAATAGTCTTTTATGTTTCAAATAAAATTTTTAATATCTTAAAATAATAATTTTTTTTTTAAAAATTGTTTCAAATTTAATATTTTAAATTTAAAAATTTCAAAAATAATATATTATTTTATAAAAATACATATTTACTATAAATAAATTATAAATATAACTAAATATTGTATTTGAGTTTTTTCTTCTAGTGAGGGATTAATTTTTTATTACAAAAAAATTTTAAAGTATTTAATATTATAAACTTGCTAATTAATATTATAAAGAGATCTTTTTAGGATTTTATTCCAAAATACAATAATTAATTTAAATTTTTAATAATAGCACAAATTTAAAATTAAAAATTATTAAAAAATATATTTTAATAGAAAAAATTAAACAATAACTTAGAAAAAATAAACTCAAATATAATATTTTAAGTTTTTGTATAATTTATTTACAATAAATAAATATTTTTACGTAATTATTTGTGTTATTTTTGGGATTTTAATTTTATTATAGTATATTTGGAAGAAATTTTTTAAAAAATACTATTTTATTTTATGATATTACTTTTTTTCAATTACACGAAGGAAAATAATTTTTAATTAATTTTAAAATAATCAATTTCCTTTTAATTAAGCGTAAAACAATATATGGTTATATTCTTAATTTTGCATTAAAACAAAAATTGTAACAATGAGAATGTAAATGGGATGTGACAGGTATGCATAGTGCTTGGAGTTATTTTGATGATATTATCATCAATAGGAGGATTAAGGCAAATCATTCTTCAATCCAAAGATTACAGTTTCTTCTCTTAATTTAAATACATTCTACATAGAAAAAAATTACTTTCTATCATATATATATGATTTTATCAAAAAATTTCCTTTAATGTTATGTTTGGAATGTCAAATGAGTCATATTTGGTTCTTTTTTAATCACCAATTTCTTAACTAGTTGTTAATTCTCGTTTCGTTTTATTTTTTAATTTTTATTTAAAAAAATTCTATCGGATTATGGATAAAAACAAAGAAAAAATATTCAAAAATTTAAAATCTAGTTAATAGTTTGTAGATATTGAAATATCTTGTCAAGTAACTTAAATCTTTATACTTATAATGATTTTAACATTTTTCAAAATTGATAAATTATAAATTATTTTTATTAAATTATAAAAATTAAAATTAAAATAGTATAAAATTATAACCACGGATATAGTACGGATCAAATTCTACTACGTATATTAATAGATCTGTAAAATCTTCATATATATATTAATTAAAATCATTATTAGGGAATAATCTTGTTCTCACAAATTATTTATATTTTTGTTATGCTAACATATTGTCGCCCAAATAAATTTTAAGGAAATGACTATAATATATTAATAATTATTATTAATTTAGTTAGATATATTTTTTTATCAAATTAATCATAAAGTTAATTATTAATTTCTAAAAAATAACAACCTTCCCTCTTAATTTTTTTGTGAATTGGCGGCACTGAAATTTTGTAAATATTTTAATAAATATATTCAATAACCAATTAAATTGAATATAGAAAAAATTGAAATTGAATTATATCCTATAACTATTTCTTAATCATTATAATTTTTTTTATTGTATTTGTAAAATATATTGAATCATCATATAAAATGATAAAAAATTTCACATTGATTATTATATTCACGTATATCAATAGTCATGTTCGTTTATTAACCATAGAAAACTATGGTTACGATAAATTGTTGTTCGTTTATCAGGTGTAGAAAACTACAGTTACAACAGATTGTTGATCGTTTACCTGACACAATTACTTACGATCAATCGCAACGGTTAGATGCTCCGTATCGTAATGTTTTTAACCGCTAATTAAAACAGTGGTGCGACTAAAACAATCAATTGCAACCGTCAGCGACAAACAAACGAACAACATATGTTATAATCGTAGTGTTAATCGCAGTCGCAACTTCATGCAAAAGAACAAAATTAATGATAAAGAAGAATCAAGCTCTAAAGTATGACTTTACTAAGACAAGAACATAAAAATTATCTCACCACCTAGCCAGAACCTAGAGAGCTATGAAGTGATCTTCATGGATCGGATTCTTGTTTTTCCAACCAAACCAAGAACTCCAATAAACCATCCAAAACCCACCATGCTCTCCCTCACTATTTAATTGGTGGCATACAATTCAACGGTTTAAATTTTTTGTATTGTTTTACATATAAAAACCATGACTTGAGGTCAATCAAGCGAGTAGAATCAAATATGAATCTAAGCACGAGTTCAAAGATCTTGAAGAGTTGGATACTCAAGAGTTATATAGGATGAACACAAAATATCTTTGAAGCTTATCTTTTCCATAAGAGTTCTGATAAAGAGCTTGTCCAAGAAGAACGGACCAGCGGTTAAGCATTATATCAAACTTGTCGAGAATGGAGAACCCTCAAGCGAACTCATTAAGGTATAAAAAAACCGGATATGTGTGATATTCTTAAGCTACACGAAATGAAAAACTAGTTTCATAGTATAACTTTAATGGTGCAATGTTGTTGTGTAATGGAGGAATAATGCTCTTTATCGAGGGATTAAGAGAATATGATTCAACTGGCTACAGATAAGGATTCTGCAACAATGAACGTTGGCTTTTCTCAAGGAATATATCATCTCCGATGGTGCTTCTGCATCTTGAAGACACTTGCATGCTCAAATTCGTAAGTTTTAACAACTCTTGAAGATAAAGTATTTTGTTTTGTTTTTCAGCGACAAATCCTCTCTTCTCTGATCAGATATTGGTCTATTCGGAGCACATAACTGAAGAATTATCTTGTGAAATTGGTTTGTATGAACATTAAATAAAAGGTTCATAGATTTATTATCTTACAAAGTTATACGTATACACTGATAAAGAAGAATCATAAGCTTAGACTTAAAAGAAACATAACAAGACCAGATCGACGAGCTATTCTCTTTGGATCTCACTACTCAGCAAGAAACTAGAGAGCAATTTGTTAGAGAACTGTGAAGTGACTTCTTGGTTGGATTCTTGATTTTCCAACCAAACCAAGAACTCAAATATGCCATCTGCAAATCTACCAAGCCCTCTAACTCGGTAGTTTGTCTTAAAGAATCTCCTGGCGACGACCCTTTCGAGATTATGAGGTTGGTAAGAATACAGCAACTTCACTGTTTTACTTTAGTTCACTCCTATGAACCCTTAACCCCATTTAGCTTGTGCCCTTGCAGATTTTTTACTCTTGTTCTTCTTTAAGAGCGTTGACATGTGGTTAAGATCATTCAAACTCGACTTGGACTCACCTTGTAACCACAACAAAGCCTCATGTGCTGCATCTTTCTCTGCATTTTTCTTACTACCGCATGGCTTTCCCATGAAATCTAATCCATTGAAAGTAACCACAGCGCGAAACTGGTTGTTCTTAAGTTGTCTTGTCTTGTACACAGGTGCTCCGTGGCCTGCTCTTGAAAGCAATGTCTGAAGTTGGTTCTTGTCGTTTTCCCCACCGCTGTTCTGCATCTGAGTCCCTACAACTTTCAACTTCGTCGTTGTAGGGCTTAGAGCTTTCCGGCCAAAGACAAATCTGCCTTCACATTGGTCCTCGGACACAAGTAATCTAATGGCAGTCATAAGTTTGTCGTATAGTTGAATATCAAGTTTTGGATTCACAAGCTGTAGAAAATACCAGAAACAAACTTTTGTCAAAGACAGTAACGACAACAAAAGATGCATCATCCTTGGGACCAGGCCTTGGAACTTTACCTTATTCTGAATAAGTTCATCGAGCTCTCTTTTTAACGAAAGGTATGTATATGCCAAAGTGGGCTTCATGAAAAACTCTAGATATCCTCCCAGCATTTTGAGATGACCATCCTATAGGTAACACAGAGAAACACGATGCAAAATCAGATGTGGAAACAAGACCAACATGGAAGGAAATTTACAAAATAGGATGGGATTATAACTTACAAATCCACCGGAAGATATTTTATCCCCAAACAAAAGAAGCACAGAGTCAGATACAGCAGTGGAATCTCGAAGAAACACAGAATTGACTTTGATTTTTTCGTTGAAGACTAGCCAAGGGAAAGGAATCCTTGGTACATTGCCATTTACAGAACTCTGCAAAATACAAAAAAAAACAGGTAAGCCACTAAAGATATCTACTCCAAGGACCTAATGGAGTTCAGCGACAGGTAGAGTAAAAGATAGACTCACCGAGTACAGAAGCACTTGACCATCCTCCATTGTCTTGAGCGTAATTGACTTTTCCTTATTCTGTGGAGCCGAATAGTTTTATTATTGAGTAGAACTATAAAATTTTGGACAATGAAAAGCTGAAAAGCAAAGGCAACGAAAACTCACAACAACAGAACAAATTCCAGGGAACAGGCCAGCACAGATGATTGCACGGACAAGATGTTCATCATAACTCAGCCTACTGCAACCTTCAATGTTATCAATCAGAGAAGCCTCTTTGAGGAGAAAGAAAAATTGTTTCCGCATAGAGTCCATGGCCTTGAGCGTCTGGGCAGAAAGAAAGTTCTTCCAGCAATACTCGTAACCAGACTGTGTTCTTTCAGCTTCTTTCCAACCACTGTATGCTCGAACCAATGTCAAATGATCACTGAAATCACGGCCAGAGAACTTGGACTTTGCTGATTCTGCTAACTGCAATAAAAGGAATCAAGTGAATAATTAGAGGCATTTCTTGGCTTTCCGCAGAGTCTTAGTCATTTCAGAGCAGCAGTTTCGCCAAAAGCAATATGAATGAATCAACATGAATAATCAACTACAAACTTACATCCTTTTTGTCAAATGGCATAAGGAATGGGTCTCTGACACTAAGACCAGCAACAACTGTCATTATTGGATCTAGACAGTTGAAGATAGCCCCTAAAATAAGCATTTTTCCAAGTTTAGGCTCAACAGGTAGCATTGACAAGTTCTTCCCTGCATAGAGCATAGAATTGAGTTCCTACCAGAACTTGAGAACGTAGATATTCAAGATAGTAGAAAAATGTTCCAGTAGAAACACACCTAAAGCTGTTAAATTTTCGTTGTCATCAAGAGCACCAATGATCTTTAGATACTCAACAGCATTCTGGACCTGAAAATTAAATTGACCATCAAGACTATATGTTAAACCCCAAATGCTAACACAACAAGGGGAGGAGATGCAGTAGAAAAAATTACCGATAAAGCTTCAGGAGGTTGCAACGCCCTGGAAAGGAACTCCGAAATGCTTCCAAGTCTTAAGCTTTTGATTTGTAGACATAGAGACTGCAACGGGGTCCTTAGGAGTTCTGGCTGCTGGTAGTCAGCAAAAGCATCATAGACACATCTCGGATAAAGGTGATAACATTCTCCAGGCATAACACGACCAGCTCTTCCTCTTCTCTGTAATAGAGGAAAAGAAAAGGCACAAACAGTTACATCACACAGAGAGTGTGAATGGAAAGAAATTGAGCATCATCATCAATGTCTATCTCTTACCTGGCGAGCAGCTGCCTTCGAAATCCAAGATGGAAGCAGACAAGGAGTATTGTTAAGCGCATCATACGATGTCTCTTTTGCTTTACCACAATCAACCACAAATACAACATCATTGATGGTGATACTGGTCTCAGCCATATTGGTGGCCAGCACTATTTTCCTAACTCCTTCTGGAGGTCTATCAAAAATTAGCCTCTGTGGAAAGGAAAGGAAAACATCAACAAAACGGCAAAAGTGGAAAAAAAGAAATTGTAACTTTATAAGATGTGTTGTACTTGTATGCATAGATATGCAAACAATAAATACTAGAACTACCTGCTCAGAGCTGGCCATGGATCCATGACAGGCAAGCAACAAAACTTTGTTGGAGTCTCCTAGAAGAGGATGAGCTTCGAGCTGATTCTTCAAGGAGTTTATATCATCCCAACCGGTCATGAACACCAAAACAGCACCAGGTCTTTCTCCTTTGACAATGTGGCAAAGCACATTCTCAATGAGGTTAAAGCCTATCGAATCAGGACTCCAGCATGACAAAGAATCTCTAGTACGAAAGTTGTATCCTTTGAAGTCTGCAGCTTCAAGAGCATCCTGCTCACAATCATAAGAAACATAGTTTAAGCAAATAGCCTGAGAGAATACATATTTTGTAGAATAATATCACAAAAAGATGTGTACCTCAACAGCAGAGGATATCTGGGACTTTCTTTTTTTTAGTTGAGCTTGTTTTTGCATCTTCCATGTCTTTTCCTCACCATAATCGTCAATTTGATTATATGCTGTCAGTCTGTACCCAGTAGTCTCAAGCAAATCCTCCAAGAAATGGGCACGGACCGGGTATGTAAATCCCTGTACAGGGATGTTCATTTTAGTTCAAACCTTCTACAACATAAGATACATTTCACCGGGTACGACGAAAGAAAAAAATGTTTACCAAGAGAAATATGTGCATAAACTTACTGGGATATGCATAGCGGGTGCACCACCAAAATAAGAAGAAAAGAGCTCAGCGTTCAAAGTAGCACTCATTAAAATCAACTTTAGGTCAGGTCGACGAGGAAGAAGATCTTTGAGGACAATAAGCAGGAAATCTGACCCAAAAAAAGGATAGAAAGTGTGTTAATGTGATATTGGCAGTATCAATTGGATTCCCCTTTGACGAAATACCAAATTTACCTTCATTCATCCCACGTTCGTGAATCTCATCAACTACGACATGAGTCACACCTTTCAGGCTACGATCTACAAGTAACCTTCTAAGTAAAACACCGGTTGTACAAAAAAGAAGCCGTGTGTCTCTCCCCCTCATTCCTTCAAGCCGCACTTTGTAGCCAACCTTCCACAAGGAGAAAGCGCATATCAAACCTCAACGTAGTATTATCAAGGTATAGAATTTCTTCTCAACTAATAGTGTTGAAATAGATTTGTTCGTCCCAATCAAAGGAGATTAAATATTCACAGCGATCAAAAATAACTCAAAAACCTCAACTGCTCAATCCCAGAGTCTATAATGAACTTACGGATTCGCCTATTTGTTCTCCACGTTCTGCAGCAACTCGTTCAGAAACAGAAATAGCAGATATTCTTCTAGGCTGGGTACATATGATGCTGCATGAAGCTCCACGGGCAGCCTCAATCTCAGATTCTAATATGTACTGAGGAAGCTGCGTTGTTTTACCACAACCAGTTTCTCCAGAAACCACTATGACCTGTACGATGCACACAATACGCAGGAATTCAAACAGTTAGAAAACGTCATCCTTGATTAACTTATATGATTACATTAAATAAAATGGAAGTCTTGTTCACCTGGTTTGCTGAAATGGCTTTCAATAGTGCTTCTTTCTCTTTGTATGCAGGAAGTGTTTTGCGAAAATCTGCCATTTTCTGGCCTTCTGGAGAATCCTGCCAAAACCTTATGCATATTAAAATAAATACGATAAATGAATATGAACCAGAGAATATAACGCTACAACTTCAAAGAAACCTACCACCCATTGCTGTTGCTTGCTCCTCAGTTGCAAGCTTCTCGGACGGAGTATTCGTTCCCTAGCAAGACTGTTCTGCATCACGGTCTCTGGTTTCTCGTAGTTTCCATAATCAGTTGCTATACTTTCACTACTATCAGGCCTGGGCATCTCTGGAATCATTAAATTTTTCTGATCGAGGAAAGAATGTAGATGGGCATCTACTTCACTTTGTAGGCCGAAAGGCAAAACCACCTTTTGAAACCAAGACGCCATGAGAAAATGAACACAGCATATGAACATGTAAGACTTACAGATGAAAAATTAAATATTTGAGAAACTCCAATATGCAAATCGTAAGAAAAATATTGCACTACTAGATCTCTATAAGCTCCCTGACTCAGTAAACAAAAGCTGGACACAGAAGCTTTTAAAGAACACAAGTTTTAAGTATCAATTTTTTTACCTCTCTCTGTGGGCGCTTATCATCAAGATCGGGTCTATAATTCGGCAAAGGAGTTTTGCTAATGACAATGATCTTCGAATACTGACGACTGCAAACAATAACACATATCTCTAAAATCTTGCAGGAAAAAAAAACCTAAAGAAAGAAGTAAATATTTTCAGTTGGTAACATAACAAAACTTCACCTGTGTAATCCCATTCTGGTTGCCATTGCTGAGATATGCTCGTAATCACGCCGATCTTTTCTCTCCCTTGAGACAACTTCTTGGTCATCTCTGTTCCGGAGAAGCATAGTAAGTTTGAATCTCCATTGGTCAATGTTATCAAGAGTGGAACCCGCCTAAAACAATTAACAAATGAAATAGAAATAAGCATCACAGGAAACCAAAACGTCGAATTCACCAAACTTGACAAGTGTTCCGAATTGCGAACCATTTGCTGAGACTGAGAAGACCCGATATCACGGTCTGACTCATCGCTTGATTCGTAGTCGTTGTAAGCAATTCTTCCATAGCCAGAGCTTTGCTTCTGAAAGTAGGGTAAATTAGACGTTCTCCACTCCAAGCCAAGAGTAGAAGAAGAAGAAGTATCGCGACGACCAGCGTTCATCGACAACACCCTCGACCTCTGAGACTGTGTGACCAATCCTCCTGACCTCCTACTATGAAGAGACCTAACTACAGACGAGGGTCTTAGCAATAATTTAGGGCTCCGATAAAGCTGAACGGAATTATGTTGAATAAACATGGTGGCGACACCGACGACGGCGTTAGGCCTGATATGTCCTCGGAAAATTGCAGAGTAATAAGGCATTATTTCGAGATTCCTCGCCGCGTTAAAACATCTGAAACGCCTAAAAGAGTCAGCCTTTCAGACTAAAAGACCCCGTTTCCTCTTCTATCGCTTCTTTATGTGGCGAAGTAAAACAGAGACAATGGAGTATTGAGTTTGATGAAAAGGTGAGATTTTTCTGAGGCTGCGGAGGTGCCACAACCCTTTCAAATGACGGCCACGACGGAGAAAAGACGCTTAGCTATTCATTGGGCTTACTTGGGCCGAATATTATTGGGCCAGTTCAAGGATTATCGAGCAGACGTATACACTAGTACAAATAACCAAACAAGAGCTTACATCAGGATTTCCACAGTTTTTGGAATTGTCTTATCCTTAGCTATTCACTGGGATTACTTATAATTCGTCGTTACTTCGACATGAAAATCTCGTTGCAAAATCGTTGGTAGTTTTTGTTGGTATATCTTTGATAAATGCTGAAACACAAGAGGGTCATTTCGACCATCTTTGTCTGATTCAATCACAACGATTAAACCAGATTTAATTCTAATAGAAAGCTGCATGAGTAATCTAACCTCAGTTCGATCAACAAAGCATCAAATAAACACTTTATTTCTTTGAATAAAACAAGCAAACCAATTCTTAATTTCCCCAATATAAGAGTTGAGTCCTAATTGGGATTCGATCAATATTCAAAGTTGGTTTTTGTTTTAAGATATAAAGAAATGTGACTTTTTCTAGTTTGGTTTTGTTTCTTAGACCTTTTAATTGTATACATATGATGTTTTTATTAACATTTCGATGTTAAAGCTCTGCTTTTATTTCATAACTTTTGTTGTTGTTATCTTATTGAATCAGTGAACATTTGAAATTAGGGCATGTCTAAGAAAGAAAAGTTATTGAACCATGTTGGAGATGGGTTTTGCATCCCAACATTGAGCTCGACACAAAAAGAAACCGGTCCAACAATTAGTACACGTAGGTACGGGTGATTACCGTCACTTTCGAAAAACTAAAAAAATCTCCCGAAAACGTCTGATCTCGTCGAATACTGATAGCAGCATTGAGTGTCTAGAAAAAACATTAATGTGCATTAATGTGCCATTTATGACAAAGATATTAAAGATTTAGTAAGTTAGAAGTGTATAAAACAAAGTGTTATTAGTTTTAAATGGATATTCGAAATTTAAGAAAGATTATTTAATAGTTCATCGTATCAATATTCACCGAACTAAATTGGCATTACGTTCATTAAATCCAAATTAAATAACTCGAGTTTTGATCGGAGAACCTATATTTAACAAACCATTTCCGAAAAAGAAAGATTTGGTAGTTATCTTAAGTTATTGAATAACAATAATTGAAGTTTTTCTCGCTCCTTTTTCTTTCTTTCTCTCTTGACAAAGTGAATTCGCCTTATTGCCTCCTACCTATAAGCCGTGAATTTTCCTTCTCTGGCATATGAAGCTCATGGCGGGTGCTATGAAAGGGTCTCCCTTCTCATCAAACTAAGAACCAAGACCGCATGGAGCCAAAACAAGCCGAGAAGACCATGGAGACCAAGTCGGAACCAAAGAAGCCAAACCATAATCAGCCAATGAAGAACCTGTGAGCCAAGAACCCTTGGAGAGACAAATTTTCAAGGGAGAAAAGCCTAAGAGCATCACAACATGAAATATGACCGAGAACTATCTCAAATTCTCGGCCAAATTAAACACGTTCAACCCACTAGAAAAGACCCATGTGTCTTGTTCAGCCAAGATCAACCGGTCCATCTTAACGATCACTTATAATACATTCCTAGCTCATTAGTGTTCCTCAAAGTGGAAGCAGCCAAAATATCGATTCACATAATAATATTCAGTTTTCAAATCGGGTTAATCCGAACTTAGCAGATTTGGACATACACACATTCTTTGGAAGAGTTTTGATCAAACTAGAAGAATTTAAACCATAAAATCAATTGGATAATATTATTACATCTCTCTTGTATCCAACAAGTGCAAATCCAAGAAAATATTCATCACATCCAATCAATATCACACAGTTTCCAAAACGGATCAGTTTGGTGCTATATAAAAAAAATTACACAGAACTTGTTATCAGCTGAAGCCATGTCTTAGAGACCATTTTGGATCATTAAAGGATTCTCCTTTACCCCCCAAGAAATCATCCAAATTCATCCCAACTATCTAGAGTTGACAAAAATAGCAAGTTGAATACACATTTGTCTTATTTGGACATATTTTCAATCAATTCTACAACAACTAGTTTTTCATTTAGTTTTAAATTTTATTATTGTTTTAGAACTTAGAGAAGTTGTATTTCGTTCTCTTATCTTATATCTTACAACTTCCCCCATCTCTTATGTATCTTTGGTGGCTCTTAGTGGTTTTGTGACCTCATCGACGTGGAAGTGAAGTGGCTTTTCGTTGTTGGTCGTAAAGAAGCTTCGGTCTTCCGGTCTCGGTCCCGACAAATGCTTGGTTGGTTTATAGGTGATGTGATTTCGTGTTCCCGTTTCTTTTGCTATGGCTCTCACTTGTGTTTTAGTAGTTTCTGCTCGTTACTACACTCTCTTTACCTCCTTTTCTGACTTCGTTTGTAGGTTACAAATTCGTGTCGTTCCGTTAAATTGTTTTATTTCCGGTTTGATTGGCTTTTATCTTCAGAGATGTTTAGTTAATTGAGTAACTTTTGATCTTTTCTCTTCTTTTGTGTACTTTTATAAGTCTTCAACAATTAAAATGATATAAAACTTAACAATTAATCCAAAAAGCTTGTAGACAAAACCACAAGGGAGACATACACAATGAATTGATGGAAGAACTCAAGAAGAAAAGTTTTGTAACCTCGATCTCTATCTCTGCCCACGGATAGATAGATCAGTGTTACCTTCTTATTGATTGATCGTGTCTTTTTAATGATTCAGTGGTTCGGTCCTATGACCCATGATGCTGATGACTCTCTTGTGTGTGTCGATGCCTTTTGGGTTCTTTGAGAGGTTAATTAAATAAAGATTGTTGTATTATCATGTCTTACCATTGACAAAATACGACACTGGCCATATTTAGAAGTCTTCAAGACTCAAGATTCTGAAGTTTATCTAGCTAGTTTTTGCCTTAACAAAATTTCAACTTGTTCGGTCATAGACATAATCAAACATTCCAATTAAGTTAATACTAGATTTAGCAAAAAAATATTCAGACATTATAACTAATTATTTATTTAGTAAATATAAATTAGATATATATATATATATAATTAATTTCTTATTTAAAATATTTTAAAAAAATTAATATTGATAATAAAAATAAAATATATAATGAAATCAGATTATACAAATAAATTTAAATTACGTATATCTTAGAAAGATTATACTAAAAAATAGATAAAGAATTATATATGTGATAAATATTCAACTATTCCAAATTTTTGTTTTATATTTTATTTGACTAATATTTTATTTTATATTATATTTTTTTATATCAAATATTTGAGATTTACATATAATATACTGTTAAATATTTGTTTAATATTATTTTCGTAAATACTTTAATAAATTATGTATTATATAATATTTTTTTAAATACTCTGATAATTTGATACGTCAACGTGACATACTTATATGATATAATTTCTTTATTAAAATATTTCTCAAATAATATATTAGAGATTCTTATGTTTGATAAATGTTTTTGCAGAAATATTTATTCACATTCCATTTACTAACAAGTTAAAATAGAATTTACACAAAATCATCTCTAAAATCGAAAGTTTGTGCATATTATTTTTCACTTTATCAATAATAAAAGTGTTTGTTGTGGTTTCTTTGTAGCCACGGTTTGGTAGATAATATAATTGAAAAAATAATTAATATTCAAGTGGTTTTGAATAATTCAAAAAAGTATATCAATATTGGGATAATAGCGACAGGTCTTAAATGGAAATTAATTTATATATGTCAGCTGATTCGGCAGTATTCTTCCACGTAAAACCGTCTGCAATTTTATATATATAAAAAAAACAAAACAAAATGAAAATCGTCAATCATTCGTAAACATTTAAAACACCATTGAAGAAGCTTTGAGCTTTTTTTCTTTCAAGAACACGATGAACGACCGCAAAACACTACTCCAAAGAGAAATGAAAAGAGAAGAAGAAGAAGAAGATCGAGCAAGGAAACAACAAATCTCCGTTTCTTCTACAAGATCACAAATCGTAATCGCTAACGCAAACGCAGTTTTAACAGGTCCATCTGAGGTCGCGTTTAACGTTTGCTGTTTCTGTGTGTATTGTCCTCTTTGTCTTCTATGGTGTTGTATCAAACAGCCTTGTACAATTGGATGGCGAGCTTTAGTAAAGGTTAAACGCCATTTAAGCGGTTGCTGCAGAAGCTATAGCATGAGGGTTAAAGCTGCTGATTATTCATCGTTTTCAGATATTGATTCTGACGATGTGAATTGCAAAGCACATAATTGCTCAAAACGAATCGGGTGATTACAATTGACTTTTGTAAATTCCCTCATGTCATAAAATTGAGTTGAGTTGACTTGTTTTAATGATGAGTTGATGGAAAATCTTGCAATTAAACTATTTTTAAGTTATCGAAATAGTTTAAAGATTGTTGTTGTGATGAATGATTAGAGATGTATATAATTTATAAATTACTTTGTGAGGAATAAAGTTTATTTTACCGTGTGTTTTTATACAATTATGAGAATGTAAATGTGTATTTCAACATTTACTCCACAATAATTCAAACTAGATTTATACTTATGTGCGTGGAAAAAAATATTCGTAAATTATATAATATTATTTATCAGTAAATATAAATTATAATTTTAACTCTTATTTAAAATTACTTTTAATATTAATTTTTATATATGTAAATTCAAAAATAAAAATAATTATTTTTTATGAATTTAATAGTATTTTTGGTTAGTTTAATAAAATATATTGTTTTTCTAGCCAAATGAATAACAATGATATATATTGTAATTATTCTAATAATTTAAACTCATTTATATATTTATTTGAAACTCATTGTGATGATAACATATCATCATAGTATTTATGTTAATAACACGTTACGGTAAAATTATTTTTTAAAAATGTTTATTAAATAATCTATTAGAAATTTTAGAAACGACCTAACAAATGCATATCTTTTTCGACCTAAAAAACATTTAGATCGTATTTAAAATTAGAATCATTAAAAAATAAATATTGAAATCTGCATTACAACCTCATAAATTATATAAAAACGTACGAGTAAAATTGTTCAGATTGAAATTGATCATTTTTCCTATGACGAAGGGAGTGGTTTTGCTATTCTCATGTGTAAGAGTTGTTGGTTTCTTATAAATTTGTTTCATTAGCAGGTGAAGATTAAAAGTATCTTGAGTGTAGGTCTTCTGGAATGCATCATTTGCTTTGAGTAATCGTGATGGTATATAGCTTCTTTGATTTGTTCTATTTTGTTTCTGTTTTTGTTTGTACCAATACGATTGCAAGAGCAAATGCAACTTTTACTATGAGGCAAATGCCATCTAATATTTGTTTTGGGCGTAATTTGTTCTTGAATTCAACGTTGTATCTTATCTTGTGTATTCTCTTTTTTGAGCCTTGTGTCTAAAGTTATCGACTTTATATTTAATTAGATGGCATTGTTTCTTGTTTTCTAACATATGAAAATTGCTCATATTGAAATTGAGTATTTTCTCATCTTTTGTTAGGATAGCCGGTTGATCGTAAATTTTTAATCGTATTGTTGTTTTAACCACCAATCAAAAAAATTGTGATGCTTAACATATCGTTTGACCATTACGATTGGCCGCAAGTACCTACGGCACCTAAACGAACAACAATCTGTCACAACCACAATCGCAACTTCTGCATCTGACAAAAGAATTTGACTTCTATATGTAACATTTTATTTTATTTTGAGATAATCTTTCCTATGTTATTATTTTCTTGCTAATAACTTTACACTTAACATTCTTAACTTTTATTTTCTTAACTTAACTACTATTTTGCATTGCATTATACTTACTTCATTAATTTCATTTCTAAATTGAACAACTAATATTCTATTTTTCAAACACAATTCCATATATTCATTTTGGATTAATTTTAAATTTACATAAAGACAAAATTAAACAAATTTATTAACATAACCCAACTAAACTTTATAAATATTCATTAAATTTTATAATATATTTGAATTTTTGATCATATTTATGTATTTACTATAAATATCTTAATTAAATAACTATTACTATTTTCAAACAAACACTTAAAATTGAAAATCATAATTATTATCTAATCACTAAAATATATCATATTTATCTCTAAATTTATATTAGAATTCAAACAAAACAAGGGACAACAAACTCTCATTCTTACCAAAAGGGGCTTCAGAGATCAGAAGAAAAGATTGGACCAAGATGATACCAAACCCATTGCCAAACCTGCAATGTGTTAACTTTGGTCAAAAAATAAAGAATCAAACTAACTTTTGTGTGACTTGAGTGCCACAAAGAGGATATGCTTTGGTCTAAATCTTAACAGTCGAATGGTTTAGACCTCAAATATAGTAACTATTTCCAATGCATTGAATTGAGTAATGTTTTCATTAGAGATATTTAAAATATTTTACCAAGAAATAATATTATATAATAGATTTAGATCTACGTTTATGTAAGTAAAAATATTCGTATATTATAATTATTTACTTATTTAGCAAATATAAATTAAATATAAGATAATTTATCTCTTATTTAAAATATTTTTTAATATTGATTATATAAATGAAATATATAATGAAAATCGAATTATACAAATGAATTTAAATGATCAATATCTTGAATAAATAATCTTATTAAATAGGTAAATAATTGTAGATATGGTAACTATTAAATTAATCCAAACTTTTGTTTTATATATATATTTTTTAATTTTTTAATATTTTGTTTTCTATTGTGTTTGCTTTATTATCAAAATATAAAAATTTACGTGTTATTTTCGTAAATATTGTAATAAATTATGTCTTATATATTAATTTAAGTTTTGATTATGAACATGATATATTTGTAAATCACACATGAAAATAAAACATATTTATGAAAAGGTATTTCAATTAATACTTTATTTATAGGAAATATATTGTCTGAACTTTGAACTTGGTTATATGATAAAAACTCGTTCTCTCCTGAATTAGAGTCTTTTTATTGATTTGTTTACTTACCTATGAAACTAGGAGAATGGCTTAAAATAGAATGTGGTTAGGCCGTTGTGTCATTGTGCAAATACTCTCACTAAGCACTATAAAGGTGCAAAATTTTGTAAATCCTTTTGTTTTTAGAAATTTTTAAATTTATTTTAAGATAATTATTTATTATTAATAGGGAAATTGATAAAAATAGCATTATTTTAAGTATTTCAGTTATAGTATTATTAGTTTAAATTTCTAAAAGTAACATAAATTTAGTATTAAAATATTTTAAAACTTTTTTAATAAGAAAAAAATAAAATCTAAATTGAAAAAAATAACTCAATATTACTTAGATTTATAATTTATTTATGTTAAATATATATATATATATTTTTAAATATCTTAAAACTTCTTTTTAATAAAGAAAAATTAAATTTTAAATTAAAAAAATAGCTCAATTTTAATTATATTTATAATTTATTTATATTAAATATACATTTAAAAAAAAATTTATAATATTTTTAGAATTTTAATTTTAAAGTGTTAAATTTGAAATAAAAATTTATAATGATAGTATTTTATACTGTTAATGTTATTAATATTTAGCCACAAAAACTGATTGCTTATCCTTTTGAGTTTTTTTTTTCTTTTAAAACAATGATTGCGTATTATTATTACATTACTTTTTTTTGTTTTCACCCATACTATTGCCGATAGTCTAAGACTAGTTTGGTTAATTTTGATTTTATTCATTTGTTATTTGGTCTTCAATATGTACTAATTATTACAAGCCAATCTATATGACTATGGAATATGTTTGGTTTGGTATATATAGGTTTTTGATAATTCAAAACTATTACAATCTTTTTAAAAGTAATTTTACCTTTTTAAAGAAGTCAAAATATATTCGGAAAAAGTGTACCTTTAAAGAGAAATATTTTAAGTGAAATTTGTGGGTGTCATGATGAAATGTGGAATTTAAATAATGTGAAGACCACAAAGAAAACGAATAGTAAGTAGCAATAGAGCTTCTATCGAATCATTATAATCTCACACAAAACGGCAACCAAATAATAATGTTGTTCGTTTGGTCGTCGCAAACGATTATGGTTGATCGTAAATTTTTAATTATATTGCTGTTTTAAGCAGTGATCTGACCGCTGCGTCTATCGGAAGTGCATGCGGTAGCTAAACTATTTTCTCATAGTATTTCCACCTATTTTCTTTTTTGTAACCACTAGCGAAGGGATAAAATAATTGAATTTGTTCAAGGTACTTAGTGATTCTGATGGATTTAGTGTTGCGTGACTGTTCAAACATCTCATATATTTGTCTTTCCAATAAACAGTTGCTAGTCTTTTTCACCTATCACATGTAAATATTTGTCTTTCCAATAAACAATTACTAGTCGTTTTCACGTATCACATGTAAATATAACATGTGGCCATGTGGGTTCAGACTTGACATTAATAAACTCAGAAATCAAGTCGAATATATAAAAATGGAGGAATTCTTATAATAAATATAAGTGTTTTCCAGCTAAAGTCGAACTTAGGAAATTTGACTTGCCCAATATCCGTTCAAGGAAGGCATTATGATGTTTAATTACTTGCCCGACTACTTGAAGTTGTCAGGTTGTAATTATTGTCTAACTGTCTGGATGTCTCACTTTTCTTGCTTCACCATTCCTTCACTTAATTTCATACTCTCTTCAGATTATTTATTATGAGTTGGTGGTTATTCTACTTTTTCTACATCACGTGGCACGAGTTAATAATTTTAAGAAAATCTGTTTTTATTCAATTTGTTCGTTTCTGCTCAATCACTCATTCACTCATCTCCTTATTTTCCATTCCCAAATTCATTACCATGCATTGGTGGGAGTCCTCTAAAATAGAGGTTAACGGCTAAGTCGGTATTGAATTTGACAAGACCACAAATAAAAAAAAATAGATTGTTTTGTATAATCAAACACATGACTTTTAAAAAGAAGATCAGTTGAAAAAAATAACATTATTTTAAATTTTTATTTCAAATATAATATCATTAAATTAAATTTTTAAAAATATCATAAATTTAATATTATAATACATTGGAATTTATTATTAATGGAAAATTAAATTCTAAATTAGAAAAAACTTAAATACAATATTTTAAGTTTATGTATAATTTATTTATAGTAAATATGTATTTTCAAAAAATAATTTGTGTTGTTTTTAGAATTTTAAGTTTATAGTATTCAATTTGAAACAAAAAGTTGAAAATATAATATTTTAAGATATTACTATAAAAAGAATCTTGTGTTTATTTACTACTATACTAAAAGCATTTTCAAAATAAAAATTTATTGTTTTGTATAAATATAGAAATGCCACAAACATAAACTTGTTCTATTTGTACTCAAAGAGATCTCCTAACATAAGTGATGAACCACCGTATAATATTTACATATGCAAAAATTTATGTGGGATATATATAGTGAAATTTTATTAAAAAATTATAGAATATATAATCATAATTTTTATAGTAAACAATGACAGAATAATTTTAATTAATGGATAGTTGAAAGATTTATATTAAGAAAAACTCAAGTAATATAATGTAGTTTAATTTTTGTTCACAACAAACTATTCCTAATATATTATTTGAGAAACTTTTTAACAAAATAACCTTATCATGACGTGTTAATAACAAAAATAACCATGCTGACGTGTCAACACCACAACGAGTTTTAGATTAAATATATAAAAGGGTTTAAATTACTAGAATAATTACAATATATGCCACTGATATTAATTTGGTTATAGAATAAATATAATTTATTCAACTAACCAAAAAATACTATTACATTTGCAAAAACAATAATTTTTTATTTCTTTAAATTTTTAACGTTAATTTATAAATAATTTCAAATAAATATAAATAGATTTAAGTTACTGCATTAATCCTTAATATATTATTGAGAAACATTTTAAGAAAATAATCTTATTCTGACGTGTTATTAACAGAAATACTATACGAACATGTCATCACTATAATAAATTTCAAATAAATATATAAATGAGTTTAACTTATTAGAATAATTATAATTATATCATTGTTATTAATTTGATAAGAGAATTAATATATTTTATTAAACTAACAAAAAAATAATCTATTAAATTCATAAAAAGTAATTATTATTTTTTTAATTTATATATATAAAAATTAATGTTAAAAGTAATTTTAAATAAAAGTTAAAATTATATAAATATTTTATTTATATTTACTAATACAATATAATTTACGAATATTTTTATCCACGTATGACGTGAGTATAAATCTAGTATCAATTTTAAATATATTGGACAAATATTTACATTAGCTTTCGACTAAAATCTTAACAAATAATATAGTGTACTTATATAAGACATATGTTTGAATCATATATTTGATCATTTAATCGTTGTATAAACAAGTGTCTTTTATTGTTTAAAAAACATATAACATAAATATGGTATAGTAAATCAATGCCAGCACATAAGGAATTGTTGGTGGCTATGTCAATGATATATGTCTATGTCAATGATATATGTCTATGTATTAGGTATTTACATATATTAATGTAAGAGGATGCTTAAATTAGAAACAAAAAAACATTTGTCTAGAGCCTCATAATATTTAAACATTTGTTTTTTTAAGTTTCAAAACGAATAGATGTACAATTATTTTGAAATTACTTTTTATGTACAATAAAAATTGTAATAAATTCTATCTTGAAATTGGAAATTCTAATACGCAAAATTTAATAATTTTCTTTAAATTAATAATATAATTATTAAATATTCTAAACTCGCTTTTGGGTCTTCATAACTATAGGTACGATTTTTAATTAGTGTTATATTTTTTTATTTAAGTCTTATATATTGTCATTTGGCCAATTGACATAATATTTCAAATATCTAATGGATATATTTACTATTTAGTTTGTGATTAAAGTCAAGGTCCATCCAATTAATAAATCCAATACCACAAAGTGGAAGAAAAGAAAACGAATACATAGAAGTAGCAATACAACTACTATAGAATAATATAACTAGTATGGTTGTGGTAAATTGTTATTTGTTTTTCTATCAGAGTTATTTATGGTTAATCGCAGTGATCATACGTTACGTTGTGTGTTGCAATTTTTTTAACCATTAATTAAAACAATGATACAACTAAAAATCTGCGATCAATTGTAACTGTCGACGACAAACAAATAAATAACATATGTCATTGCCGCAACTACAATCAAAAGCAGATCTAGGTACAAAAGAGATGAAATTTACGCTTATATTAATTTATTTAAATATTTTAATTTTTTGTTTATATAAAAATTAATAAAAATATTTATAAAAACGACATTTAATTTAGAAAATTTTAATATATACTCCATACAAAATTAAATTTTCCATCCGTTCCTAATTGTAGTGTTGATCACAATCGTAACAAGAATCATCAACGGACAACAAATCAACAATATTATAATCTCAAATTAAAAAGCACAGTAATAATAGCAATGGATCATTGTTACACTACACACTAAGGCGTGATGATCTTAAAAGGTTTTATATCTTTGGGTCCATGTTTTAGATATAAGATTAGAGAGCAAGAAATCTTACAAAGTGTGAAAACTTAATTGGTGACATATATCACATCAGTTGAAGATAAGGTTCCCCACATGTGTAATAATTCGCGGGCCCTGTCCGGTTTGATCCATCTTAGAATGAATGCGAATTAAAAATATTTTATTCGTAAAGTAAGCATATTTCACGAAACAGATATTTTTAAACACAAAACGAGTACGGATTAAAAATTTATATTTTATAGCTTTACAGATTATCCACAATTTAAAAAAAATATATTTTATAGCTTTACAGAGTATCCGTAATTTAAAAAAAATATACTTTATAGTTTTACAGATAATCCGAATTTTTTTTTAAAAAATTAATAAATTAAAGTACTAATATATCTAAAAATTTGAAATACAATATAATATAGAGTTATATATATTAATAAAAATTAATTTTTAAATAAAATTATGTATTTATGTTTGAAGAATATTTTAAAATAGTATTTTTTAAAAATTTTGTTCTAGATTTAGTATTTTAAAATTAAAATTATAAAAATAACACAAATGATTTATATTTGATTATTATTTAAATATTTATGAATTATTAGTGGATATTAATATAATAAAATAGAGTAATTGACAAAAATAATATTTTTTTAAGTTTTTGTTTCAAATATAACACAATTAATTTAAATTTTCAAAAATAACACAAATTTAACATTAAAATATTTTAAATTTTTCTTTAATTAGAAAAAATTAAATATTAAATTAGAAAAAAATCGAATATAATATTTAATTATATTTGTAATTTATTGATAGTAAATATGTATTTTTATAAAGTAATTTGTGTTATTTTTTAGAATTTTAAATTTAGAACGTTAAAAATTAAAAAAACTTCAAAATGTATTATTTTAAAATATTATTTAAAAATATATATTAATTATTTTTATTTTGTAAATTTAATCTAATATATAATAAAAATTAATATAAACGTATTATGGAATGGATCGTGGGGTGGACCCGCTTAATAACCATAGTGTATAAGAGATTGTCTTTGTTGTCGGTGTGAGGACGAAGAGAAGACACTAGAGAATACTTTTGTCGGTAGTCTTTTGACTTGTCACATAAAATGTGGTTTTCAATTAATACTTAATTCTGACTATATAATAAATTGTATATGCGTATTATTCAAAAAGAATTTAGTATTATTCAATACAACAAGAAACTACCAACAACATTCATTAAAAAAAAACAGGACAGGACAACAATAGCAAACATGGGAAAACACAAAGAGCAGTTTTAACAAAGCAAAATATATATTAAAAAGGGAATATTACGAGAGATGGATGTCGAATTTACAAAGCATAGTTATTTTGGCATGAAATAGTCTTTTCTATGCTAACATAATAGCAACTAATATTGGGTTGAACTTAAAAATAATTTGATCTGATTTACTTTCAAAAAGCCATCAAATGGTGATTTTATGTCAATAATGGTCACCTCAGTCTGGCCAATTGTTTTAAAGGTTTACTTTCCTCATGCTTATAAGTTTATACGAATAAACTTATTTCCACTTATATTTTTGGGTCTTTTTTAATTATATAAACTTTATTTTTCTTTCATAAACTACACAAACTTCATAAATTATTCTAATTTTAGAAATTCTATTAATATT
Organism: Pugionium cornutum; assembly: GCA_018901935.1. Taxonomy (NCBI): domain Eukaryota; kingdom Viridiplantae; phylum Streptophyta; class Magnoliopsida; order Brassicales; family Brassicaceae; genus Pugionium; species Pugionium cornutum. The sequence goes on along the minus strand of CM032156.1, from coordinate 25,829,564 downwards.
TACACGTTAAATAACTACTAAATATTGTTCTAATTCAAAAATCTAGTTTTAAATTGAGTTTATTTTTAAATTAAAACTAGATTTTCAAAGTAAAATAAAATCTAATAACAATTTAACGTGTAAACATTAAAATAATTTCTGTAATTGGAATAATTTATGAAGTTTATGTAGTTTATGGAAGAAAAATATAGTTTATGTAACTTATGAAAGACACAAAAAATTACGTGTGAAAATAGGTTTATTCACATAAATTTGTGTATTTAATCATAATGTTTTGTACGAATTATAAACATTTGAGCCAGAAATTGCAGTACAAGTGTGTGAATGTGATCAAATGCCGTGGTGGAAAGGACAATGCAAATCTATGTGAATGAAGAGTTCAGTAACATCATCTAACTAAATGATTAATACTATTCTTACTACATTAATCAAGAAACATTTTAATAAACATCATTTTAATATATGATTTATAAATATGTAACGTTAATATGTCATATAATCATAATATTTTAAAATAATTATTACATGGAATATATTTTATTAGAGTATTTTATGAAAATAACATTAATTAAATATTTAACATATATAATATATGTAAATCTTTAATATTTTAATACAAAATAAAAATATAATATAAAATAAAAATATTATAGATTTTGAAAATTAGTCAAATAAAATATAATTTTTACATTAATTGAATATTTATCATATTTATAATTTTTTTATCTATTTAATAATATTGTCTATCCAAAATAAAATAATTTAAATTTATTTATACAATCTGATTTTCTTGTCGATTTTATTTATATAATTAATATTAAAATTCTTAAAAAATTTATTTTAAATAAGAAATAAATTATATACCTATATAATTTATATTTATTAAACAGATAACTAATTATAATATGTAAATATTTTTCATCGTAAAAAGTGTGAGTTTAAATCTAGTTAATATTTATTTATAAAGATACAATTGCGTGATCGATTGTTTTATTTAATGATCTATGGTTTTGTTATACCCGAATAGAACTAACAAACTTAGATATTGTGTGCATTCCTAAACTTTTATAAAGTTCTTAGAATTAAATTTAGTGTCAATGGTGATTTTACTCTTTGTAGTAATGCCAATTGGAAAAATGAATTGATTTTTGCTGTCTAAATCAACATAAAAATAAATTAAAACGTATTTCAACCGAAGGAATTTCATAATTGAGATTTTGAATAAGACAATTTTTATTTTAATTGTAATTAGAGTATTTTTTTTTTATTGATTGATTAAATCATATTTGGGATTAAGTCGACCAAGACCACATATTCGAGATCATATATCAAAGCTTAGCTCGGTTCGTCTCATTTCGACATCCTTATTATATTGGCTCATTTTGACGTTCCTATTATATTAATTGATAACATTTTAAAATAATAACTTTTGTTTATACCATTAACACTTAAAGGAAAGTTATACGCAAAGATTAAATTATTAGATAAATTATTACATTTATCATTCAATTATCAAAACTACTAACCATTAACATATATAATATAAGTTTTCATATCTTCACATTTATACTTCACGCACACATATATATATATATATAAATATATCGATACTAAAACTTATCTTACATCATTTATACTTTATATATATATATATATATATATTCAATAGATTATTGAAATATGACTGTATTGTTAATTTATGAGTATACTAAACAATTTTTCATAATTTATAATATATTAATTGAGAATAATTTTAAAAATAATTTTATCATAATAGTATAACAAAATTATAAATTATTCAAATAAAATAAAAATGAAAATTATACTAAAAAAATAATCAACATTTTTATATGCATAATCGAATTTTAAATTTTAAATAATAATATTTTACAAATAATTATAATATATTTTATAACTAAAATTATATTATATTTATTTAATAATTATTCCAGATATATAAAAACCTAGTTGAAAGTTAATTAATGCTCCACATTTTATTATAGTTTTCTACTATGTAGGAAAAAAAATAATACTAATAAATAATAAAAAGAAAGCTTTATGCATTTATCACACTTCCCTTCACTATATAAATATAAGGACTACTAAGTGATACCGAAAACAGAACAATCACAAATCATCAACACAAACACACACACAAAGAATCCAAGAAGACGAAAATGTGAAGGTAATGAACGTTTCCCTTTTATTTCTCGCAACAGTGATTTTCCTGGTGACGGTGGCCAAAATCCCGGTGACGGAAGCAGTGACTTGCTCGCCGACAGAGCTGGCGCCATGTGCGGCAGCTATGACGTCATCTTCGCCACCATCGGCGTTGTGCTGCGCGAAGCTGAGAGAGCAGAAGCCATGCCTATGTGGGTACATAAGTAACCCTAGCCTCCGCCAATACGTTAGCTCTCCAAACGGCAAGAAAGTCTCCAAAAGTTGCAATATTCCTCTTCCAAACTGTTAATCAGTGATTGATTAGTAACAAGTTTGGGTGATTATGAGTGGTTAGTTACTAAATTAAAGTGTGTCTTTGTCCTTACAATAATTGCTGGGTGATATGATGATGATCATTATCTATCATCATCATCATTATCATCATGTTTGATGCTTGAATGTTATGTATCTTTTTCTATCTTATAAAATATGAAATACCATTGAAAAATATAATCTGTCGTTTTACAAAAATATGTCTGTGTTTTTAACATCAGACCAGACTCTTCGGTCCAACCAGGTTTAACTATGAATATTAAACCTGTTAATCTCTGTGTTTAAGGATGTTTAGATTATGAGTGGTTTATTACTAATTAAAGTGGTCATAGTCTTCGTTAGTACTGTTTCGCTGTTCATCATCATGCTTGAATGCTATGTATTATGTATGTTTCAAAAAAATTGTATTCACTCTTACAAATTATGACAGAAACAAATGCATAGAATTGCTATACACAACAGATTTGTTTGGTTTCTATGAACGAAAACACATTCGAAAAGAACAATATTTTACAACTCAATTAGTTTCTTTCTCACTTCACAAGAGAAAATCTGGGATTATAACTTGTTCTGAAACAGAAGCTACTTCACTTCTCCGTCGTGATTTATGCTTACTAATTCTCTCTCCATTCTTCTTTTTCTTCTTCTTCTTCTTCTCTAAGCTCTGTTGATTTTCTACTCTGGAGCTCTCTTCTTTCTGTCCCGAATTCAGATTATTCTCACAGTTGTCTTTATCTTTTCCCTTCTTCTTTTCCAGAAGAGCGTTTTGGATCGCTCGGGACAAAGATTCATCGTTTTTTACAGTCTCTGGATTAGTTTTTGCTTGGAGAGTGATTTTTGATTCATCTCCCTCGTCTAGCTTCATCACTACAACAGGTTTTGGCTTTGATTGGTTCTGCTTTCTCCTGGTGTTGAACGGATCCAGGGATATCTCATTTGCTAATCCATTCACCAAAGAATAATCGTTTGGTGTGTTTTTGCTATCGGCTTCATCCTTCTGAGAAGTAAGATAATACATGCCGTGACGTTTGCGGTGTTCAGCTAACAGAGATGCAGCAGCAACTTCAGTTGATGGAGATGAAGATGTTGATGCCTCTTGTTGATCTCTGATTCTAAGTTTGGAGACAGAGAAGCTGATCTTGTCAGTGTATGAAACCGAAATCAATTCCACAGGTTTAAGAAATTCCCCACAGATCTCTTCCAGATCACTGAGTTTCTGATTCTGCTCTAATCCATCCGGTACACAAACTTTTTCTTGTGCAGTTGCGGAAACGGGACCAAGATCTTCTGAGAACACATCTTCCATGAATGCTGTGACTCTATAAACTTCTGTTTCATTTTCTTGGAGGTTTACTTTCTCAGCTATTTCTTGCTTTATCATATCGATGAATCCCAAAACATTCTTAGCTCTCTCATGCACTTCGACATCATGGGTTCTTCCAAGTAACGGCCTCAAACCAAACTCAATTACATTAACCAGCTTCAATATAGTTTCATATGTACAAAGATTCATTGGTGAAGAGCCAGAACTAGACTCCTGACCCAAGGATAACGAACTGGATTCCTCGGCCAAGAAATAATACCTGAGACAGAAGACAAGAATTTTGAAAGCCGAATGTATGTAGATAGCTCTTATGGAGGGCGGCAAGAGACAAGTACGAGGTTGAAGAAGCGCCTCCACAATTTCATATGGATTCTTAGAGAACTCAACATATTCCCCTGAAACCCATGCAGCTGCAGATAATATTGGGTGCAAGAACAAGTTACCGAGCAGTGCAGGATCAATGAGAAGTGCCCAAGAAACACGAACTAACTGCGGCCTAGCATCTCTGACCCTCATACCAATATCGGTCAGCTGATTCTCAATCTCTTCCCCTCTTTGAAAATGTGGGATTCTAGTCATTTCACCGAGAAGAGACACATACCAATCAAAGTCAACTATAATCTCATATGCATTCCTGGAGCATGCCGATAAGACAGAAAAAATAATCTCGTTGCAGAAGGAAGGGTCGGATTTGAGTGCATAATTCATAAGAATCGTGGTGATATCCGAAACATTATCTTCATTCAGCATTGCCATTAAGAGACGCAACGCCTCGAGTTTAACATTTGGATCATTATCGCTCAGAGCCTTGAGGACAGCCTCTTTGTTCTCCAAAACTGCCCACAAATGCTTTGGAGCAACAATCGACAAGGCGTGTAGACCGAGATACTTGAGATTTGGATCATTTTCCACCAGAAACTCCTGGATCTTTGCAACCGCAAGTTTTACTGCTGCTTCATGATAGCTCAAGCTACTCACCACGGTTCTAATACACTCGAGCACCAGCGACTTTGCCACAGACCTTCGCATATGTTCACATATTGGCTCAGCCACCTTCTTACCCAACCTTGGCTCAACTGAGGCCAACTTAGCAAATATTTTAAGAATCTTAATCAAAACCCAATTGTTCCTCGAATCGATCAGTATCTTATAGAATTCAGGAGCTAATGGAAGACAAGAGCTAGGATCTTTGGTAGTGAGCTCGCAGAACACTCCAACAACCGCAGACAGAATCTGCGGATCAGAGCTTTCAAGATTCTCAACAAGACGATTGAAACATACCTTAACAGCATCAGGATACTTCTCGAAAACCCTCAAAACCACACCAATTGCTTTCTTCCTGACGAAAGATTTACTACTACCCAAGAGTGTAATCACCTCAGGAGTCAAATCTCTAGCGAGGTCATGAGTTCCAATCCTAGACAGGCATTCCAGAGCGAGACTTACCTCGTATTCGTTAGCACTGTTCAAATCCTTTCGTACCTGGTTGGTGATCAGAAGCAGAACCGAGGTCTGATCGTGAAAGGATTGAGTAATTGCTTGATAACCGATCCTCTTGTGTTGGAAGCTTGAAGAGGAAACGACTTCTACGGCGTGGAAAGCTGCCCACGACATGTCGACGCCGTGGAGTGCAGCCAGGTAAGTGAGCTTGTTAAGGGCGGTGGATTTAGTGGAGAGATCTGTAACTTTGATCTCGCGGCGGATTTCTTCTAGGGCTCTGGAAATGAAAGCTGATTCTCCGAGGAGCTGGATACGAAATCCTTTGATCAGATCCTCGAGGCTGCGTTGAAACAGATTGTCCATTAGAGAATTGGAAGACGACATTGATCTGGTGATTTTACAGGGATCCTGGTTAATGTCAAGTGTTAACTGTTAAAGCTGACATCAAAATTCCGACGGAGCCATGAACTGGAATTGCAGAGTTCAGATTCGGAAGGTTTTAAAGTTATTTTCAAGCTGACTCGAAACTCGCCATCTCGGGGAAGAATGGAAGAAAAATGATGGAGAAAGGCTTTTGTGGGTACTACAAAATAGTGGACCTTTATTATGAAACATTTTCATACTTTTTGGAAAAAGATTATACCATGTCAAAACCAAAAGAATAATACTTCAAATTTTTTTTTTAAAATTTTTAAATCTAATATTTTAAAATTTTAAAAATAACATAAATAAATATATTAACCGTAAATAAATTATATATAAAAATAAAATATTAAATTTGAGTTTATTTTTTCCAATTTATAATTTTTTTATTAAAATAAAATTTTAATGTCTTTTAATATTAAATTTATGATATTATTAAAAATTTAAACTAAAAATGCTATTTTTCAAACAAAAATTTAAAAAGATGTAATTTTAAAAAATTATCCAAACCAAAATTCATTAATCATAATATTTCACGTTAAGCCAACCAAAAATCTAATACAAAAATTGATTTTAAAATTTTTAAAAATATAAAATTTTTTGAGTAATATCCTTAAATAGAAATTTTTAAATTTTTTCTTCTAAATCCATGCAAAAATTAAAATCCCAAAAAATAACATAAATAATTATGTAAAAATACTTATTTATTTTAAATAAATTATACATAAATTTAAAACACTATATTTAGATTCATTTTTTCCAATTTAGGATTTAATTTTTTCCATTAAAATATAATTTTTAATGCATTTTAATTTTAAATTTGTAATATTATTAGAAATTTAAATTAATCATGTTAGTTTTGCAACAAAAATTTAAAAACGTGATATTTTATAGCAATTGGCCAAATTTTTTTCGCATTTAAAAATTTAAAAATGTTGTTATCTAATGACAATTTCTTCACAAGTGTTGTTGAAAGAAGAAATTGAGGAAGATTCCTCCACAATGATTGGGAAAAGACCTCCAAGGAGACCTAAGAAGAGACCGAGGACTGTTCAGAAGAAATTGATTGTAAGTCTCACTGGAAATTTGTTGGTTTTTACTGAGAAAATCAAATCAATGCTTACTAAAATTTATTTGTCTTTCTGTTACTTGTTGTAAAACGGATAATCGAGTGAGTTCATTGATAATGTTAGTTTAGAAGATGGTAGTAATGGTATAATCTGCAGCTGAGTGTTTTTTAATAATGCAGTTGCTTCAATCCAGAGAAAAGGTTTCTTGAATCTTGTCCATACACTCTACGCTTACTGTTACCATTGCTGGTATATTGATGGCTAAGAAGATTATGTAAGATGTTAACATAGAACCTTTGTGTTCTCGAGTATCTTTCATGGCTCGGTGCCTCCTTGTCAAGAACGTGCTACTTGTGCAGGGCTGGACAAGCTTCATTTGTAAGCACCTCACATCTCTCTGGTCAGTCAAGTTACAGATGTAATATTATCCAGGTTTCTTGATTACATAGTACTCAACTTTTAAGAACAAACTATGTTGCTGCTTTTTTAGATTAAACAAACATGACCATACTGATAATGATCTGACAAATCTCGTTGGACTTGTATCGTCTTTTGTGGTTTCCTGAATCTGATTACATTTATATATAAGCAAATTGCTTTCTCTGGTAAATGAGTGGCTCACCACAATCTTTAGACAGATTAAGCTTTCTATTATTTTATTCAAAAGTCTCAACTTGTTCATAACAACTTATGAGTTTTATTCTAAACTTCAACTTCCATTGTTCCAAATGTGAAGTTTTGACATTGAAGGAGATCATTTTTACTCACTTGACTTTTTTTTCTTTCTTCGAAACATGATCTGCACGGAGTCAAGTCACCAGCGGATTTCCTTCTCGAGTGATCTTGGCCAATCTGATAAAGCACCACCACAACCTGTAATAGAACCATCTGGCCTTATCCGAAGAGACGAAACACTTTTAGATTCATCAAACTCTTTCGAGTTTTATATTTCAAACAATTTTTATCCTGGAGACTCCTCACCAGCCGATGAGATCTTTGCGGATGGCATGATCCTCCCTTTCCATGTAACTGCAGCATCCACTGCACCAAAACGTCTCTACAAGTACGAACTCCCTCCCATTACCTCCTCCCTTGCTCCATCTCCTATTTTGCCACAACCGTTACCTACGAAAAACATTGAAAAAGAAACGAACGGGCGAGCAAGTGGAGCAAACTCCGACTCAGAAGCAGAGAAGTCATCAAAGTCGTTTTGGAGCTTCAAGAGAAGCTCCAGCCTAAACTGCGACTTAAAGAAGAGTCTGATATGTTCGTTTCCTCGTCTTACAAGAAGCAACTCAACAGGTTCGGTTACTAATTCTAAGAGAGCAATGCTGAGAGATGTTAAAACCCATAGGTCCTCTTCTACTTCTTCTTCCTCTATCTGTTGCAATGCATATCAGTTTAGGCCACAAAAACATACAGGAAAGAAAGGTGAAGGAGGAGGAAACTTTTCGATCATTCCAGTCCTCAATGGTCCATCTACGTCTCCATTAGGTTCGATTCTACGCCATTCAAAAGATAAGAAGAAGAAGAACAAAAAGAACAAGTAGATGGTAACTGGATGATGAGAGATTCAGAGTTTCAATAAATGTTTGAACGTGTATACAAATTGTTGGGTGTTGATTTATTTTTTAATACAAACATCATTTTTAGTGATACTACCAAACTTTTTAGGTTTCTTCAAATTTTAGAATTGGACACAACCTCAATGAGAGATGGGACTAAAGTGGTCATATCTAACTATCCATTGGCCATGTATACAGTAGGATTACGGTTGTGACTGTATTAAAATGTTGTTCCATTACTTACTGCAATTATCGCAATATTTTGTGTTCATTTGTAACGATTAAACGTTGTGTTTCACTTCACCAACGAAAAGTCAATGTCTTGACACATGAAAAGTATAAAAAAAAAGACTTCAAAAAAAATTACTGATGAGGTCACAACAGATTCTCTGAGTTTCACTTCATCTCTTATGCCTCAGTGATGGGAAACTCAAAGATGACATCTTTTCCTGTCAGCTTCTTGTAAACCGCAGAGAAAGCCTCAAGCTTGTACTCTGTGTTATTCCTCTCCTTTGGGTCCAAAAATACCTTCAAAGACACATCTCATTCCGTTTATTAAATTAACACAAAACTATCTTCCTGGATGGTAATGATCTTTGGATTATACTCACCTTCATGATTTTAGTGCCGTCGAGTCTGTACCTGGTTCGCTTCCCAACAATCTCTGCAGGTAAGACAACATCATCAAGAATAGCTTCATGGACTGAGGTCAAAGTACGGTTGCGTGGTCTTTTTGCAGCTGAGCCCTTCTTTGGTGGCCTCACAATCCTCCTTGTAGCAATGAGGATAACATCCTAATGATAGATCCAGAGAAAAGATAAATAACAAGAAGCTAGTCCGTCCACTTAAAACTAACTGAAACATTGAAAGATCCATAGAACACTATACCGCGTTGCATCATTCATTCAGACAAACCATGACAAATCAAGAAACTCAACAAAACACTAACGGGAACAAGAAAATGTATAAAAGAATCACCTTTCCACTGAACTTCTTCTCAAGTTCACGAACAAGCCTAACGTGGATTTTCCTGTAAGCTTTTCTCAATCTGTAAGGAACATTTATCACAACCGCCTTGCGCCCTCCAGATACATCGACTTGACTGGAAAAAAGAAGATTCAATTTCAGTTGTTTAGTTAGTAACACAACGGAGAGAAAAAAACCATCGAAACATAAAAAAAAATTCACTCACATTGCCGAGTTGACATATAAATCCTTCAACTCACTTTTCAACTCTTGGTTGGAGTTCTCCAAATCAAAGAAAGCCTGAGACAGTAACCAGATACAAACATAGTACCAGAAAGGAAAAATTAAAAATCAAAATTGAAGTTCAAAGTTCAAACCTGCGCAACTTGCTCATCCAATTCAGAAAGCTCTGCACCCTTATCCTTGTGAATTTTATGCTGTGCCGAAAACATATTTCCTCTCAAATGCAAACTCCAAAAACCTTAATTTCAATAATCAACAAAAAAACATATCAATATTCTACAAAATGCCTCCTTAAATGTACTGATCATAAACAAATTCACAACATTAAAGCAGGTATTCAATAGCACATCACTAAAATCATTGCCAGAAAAGAACGATATCGAAGCTTAAAGGTATACAAACATTAAAAGCCACCAGGGATTTTGACGCCCATCGAAACAAAAAAAATCGTATATGTTCTGTATCACACATACTACCGATCAATACATCAAATTGAGAACATACAAAACAAACCCGTCGAGTATACGATACAGGATTTTTTGGAAAATTCAATATCCAATAGAAAATAACAGAGGATGGGAAAAAAATCGTAGGAACGAAACGCACCTTTAGCAGAAGCAATAGGATACCGAAAACTAGCAGCTCCGCTAAAAAACCCTAAGAGTTCGAGGATGAAGGTAGTGAGGGGTTATAATGGATGATCTAACGGCAAGAATTACTAATTTGAAACGTGTACGGATGCGATTGTAAGCAAGTGAAGGCCGTTAGATCAAATCTGATTCATACAATGTAGCTGACATGGCGTACATTGAAAAAGCCACGTATTGATGACGTGTTACTTGTCGCATCTTATCATTTTCTCGCTTATATCAACAAAGACGACAATGATTCGGAGATCCTTACCGACTTACCGTCTCACTTTCTCGGCTTCTCCTGCGTCTCGCTTTTCGAGAAACCCCAAATCACGTCAGAATTTTGAAGAACGAGAGCTCAAAAACCCTAAAATTTTTATTCATAGGTGGAGATACGAAGCGTTTTTTGGATTGTGGGTTTGAAGTTAGCAAATTTCTAGGTGGGTTTGTTGAGAAAACATCGACTATCAGTAATTTAGGAATTTGAGGCAGAAACTTTCGTATAAACAGCTAAGAATGTTCACAAATGAGTCAATTTTTATATGATTCACTGCTTTGTTCTCGTGATTTTAGTTGACTATAATCTCTCTGGTGAAACTTATGATAGCGCTTTAGATATTTGGAGTCTTGTAACAAAGCTATAGATTAACTTACATCGTGTAGCGGTTTAGAGAAATATTTAGTATGTCGAGCAAAGCCCGTGATGTGCTTGAAGGTCTTGTTAAAGATAGTTCATTAAAATGGTTGCTTGGGAAGCAAAGTTCTTTCGATGAAGAAATCGAAGAGATAGAGAATTCCCTTTCTGCTGGAGTAACTTGGATACCTGAGCTTTCTCCAGTGGCAAATGTGGTTATTCGCAGGTGTTCAACGTAAGAATCACTCATATTTAGTAACTTTTTTTGTTCAACCCATACAATGAATTGGCTTTGAAGGATTTATTCCTGTATGAGAAAAAAGTGCAAGTCTTGATCAAGATAAGCTAAGCTTTTGATATCCTAATGAAATCTTTGTTTAAGAATGGATTTGGATGTTGACCTAGAAAAGAACTCGCTTTTGATTTGGTTCCATATAGTAATGGAAACATTTGATGCAGAATACTTGGTGTTTCAGTAAGCGAGCTACAGGATAGTTTCAAACAAGAGGCGTCCGAATCTGTAAAGCAGCCATCATCGTTTGCACGAAACTTTCTAGAGTATTGCTGTTTCAGGGCACTTGCGCTCTCTGTGGGAGTAACAGGCCATCTAAGCGATAAAACGTTTCGGCGTTTAACTTTTGACATGATGGTTGCTTGGGAGGTTCCCTCGGCTGCTAGCCAGGCATTACTCAGTGTAAGCACTTCTGATTTCTGCGTACGGGGTTCATTAAGTCAAGACCTGATCCTCTTATTTCAAACATGTATGCAGGTTGATGAAGATCCAACCGTCGGTTTAGAAGCCTTTTCCCGGATTGCTCCAGCAGTTCCAATAATAGCTGATGTGATCATATGCGAAAATTTGTTTGGGATTCTGACTACTTTATCAACTGGTGTTCGGCTTCAGTTTGCTGTTTATGACAAGTATTTGTCTGGACTTGAAAGGTAAATAAAAGCTTCCATCTCTAGACACATGCTTCAGGAAAAAACTTAGCGAATCTGAAGTTTTAATATCCGGGAACATTATCTAGAGCGATAAAGAAGATGAAGAACCAGTCTGAGTCATCTCTGCTTTCTGGTGTTCGATCAAAAGGTGAAAAGATTCTTGAGATCGACGGGACTGTTACTACACAACCTGTTCTTGAGCATATTGGAATATCTGCATGGCCAGGTATGTTCTTTTATCTACACAGCACAAGGCATAGTATTTTGGTAAATTCCTCTCTATTCGGTTGATTGAATTGAATGTTGTTAACTGTAGGTCGCTTGATTCTCACTGATCATTCTCTTTATTTTGAGGCTATAAAAGTTGTGTCTTTCGACACACCAAAGCGTTATAGTCTATCTGAGGATCTGAAACAAGTCATCAAACCCGAGTTAACCGGTCCATGGGGCACTCGGCTTTTCGATAAGGCAGTCTCTTACAAATCTATTTCCCTGTAAGAAAATGATTTATTAGGTCAATTAGAAAGCTCTGTCCTGTATCAATTTTTGCATAACTGACTTGGGTACATATTAAAACTGCTCTGGTTTTGTAGACCAGAACCAGTATTGATGGAGTTCCCCGAGCTCAAGGGCCACACGCGACGAGATTACTGGCTCGCGATAATCCAAGAAGTATTTTATGCTCACAAGTACATAAACAAGTTCAAGATCAACACCGATGTTGCAAAAGATGAAGCTATCTCAAAAGCTGTGCTTGGCATTTTGCGTGTGCAAGCCATACAAGAACTCGGTTTAACAAACCCAGTGCACTATGAGAATCTTCTCCCGTTCAATCTCTGTAACAAGATTCCTGGTGGAGATCATATTCTTGAGACGCTTGCAGAGATGTCGAGCTCGAGAGTGATTGACCGGGCAAACAAAGCCAAAGAAGGTAACATTAATTGCTAACTGTATTGTCTTGAACTTACAGGATGGTAAGTTGACAATTCTTCTTTTTGACAGGGACATTGTACTCGATCTCGGCCTCAGATATGGTTTCGAAATTGGGTTTGGTGTTTGGATCAAGTCCAAGAAGTTGTAGTAATAGTAGTAGTAGTAGTAGTCTTGTGGTAGGTGAAGTAGTGGTTGGAGATGTGAATCCATTGGAAAGAGCGGTTAAGCATTCAAGAAAGAACTACGAGAACGTGATTCTTGCGCAAGAGACGGTCAATAGAGTGAAAGTTGATGGAATTGACACCAATTTAGCAGTGATGAAGGTAAAATAATCAAACAACGATTCTAGCATTGTGCAATTCAACAATAGATTACTGAGTCTGGTTTCTTTTCTTTTCTCTGTGTGCAGGAACTGCTTCTTCCGGTTATGGAAGTGAGGAACTGGCTTTTGTCGTTAGCGTATTGGGATGATCCATTGAAGTCTTTTGCTTTCTGTCTCTTCTCCAGTTTCATAATTTACAGGTAACACATTTTCATGCCTGCGTTTTGTTTGGTAGTTACAAATTTACAAATCTCTGAAATCTTTGATTTTGTCAAGGGAATGGATTGGCTATGTTTCCGCAACTGCGTTTATCTTTGTATCGGGTTTCATAGTTCTCACAAGATTTTTCAGCAATAGAGAGAAAGTAATGATAGAGCTCAAAGTGACAGTGCCCCCTCCAATGAACACAATGGAACAGCTTTTAGCAGTCCAAAGCGCAATTTCGCAGCTTGAACAGCTAATTCAAGACGCAAACGTTTCTCTCCTCAAGTTCCGAGCTTTATTACTCTCGCTTTTCCCACAGGTCTCTCTCTTTTCTCCTCTCTTTTTAGCGTTTTGTGGGAATGATTATTAGCGTTTTTGCAACCGGTTTATAAATGTTGAATCAATCAGGCGAGTGAGAAGCTTGCAATTGCGGCTGTGATCGCTGCGTTGATGCTGGTATTGGTGCCTTGGAACAGTTTGATTCTTGTGGTGTTTCTTGAGCTCTTCACGAGATACTCGCCGCTGCGTAGAGCAAGCACGGAGCGACTGATGCGGCGGCTTAAAGAGTGGTGGTTCAGCATTCCGGCTGCTCCTGTGGTTTTCGAACAGAACAAAGATGAAAACAAGAAGACTAAGTAAAACATACTAAACGGTATCGTTTTCGCTCCATGTCAGAACGAATCAATAAACGGTATTGTTTCGTAGAGAAATTGTGTATGTGTAATTAATTATGTATGTTTGTATATTTACAAGTATTAGTGTATGTAATAGAAAAGTGTTTATATTATGGACGAAATGACTGAAATGCCCTTCTTTTATAAACACAATAATTTTAAATAAACCTCCTTTTATTCAGAAAACAAAATGAATGTATAACTAACATAATTATAAACTAATGTTACTTATTCATTGTATTCGATGTATAATCATACATTTTAATTGTATAATATATTATTAAAGAAACAGAGATGAAATATCTTATCACTGAATTTGTTGAACCAGGAGCGTGGAACTGAATTTGTTGAACCAGGAGCGTGGAACTGAATTTGTTGAACCAGGAGCGTGGAGATTGTTTAATACCAAAAAAAGATTTATGTAACAGGCTACATAATCAGGATGATCTTTGCTCTAGAAAACTAGGCGGTTTTCACATGTATTCACCATAAATGAAGGCGTTCTTCACATCCAGTTGTGTGAGATTCCACCTCATTACAGTGGTTGTATGAATATAACTAGACGAACTATTGCAATTCAAATAACGGGATTGTACGTTTCCACATAGTTAACACCGTCTTGCTGATCATACCTTTTTGCAACAATACGCGCTTTGAGCTTATTAAACAATCCATCGGCCTTTAATTTTGTACGGTAAATCCATTTACATCCAAGGATATGCATTCCAACTTTGGGAGGAACAAGGCTCCATGTTCTGGTTTCAATCAGTGAATTTATTTCATCTTTCATTGTCTCAGTCCATCCGGAATGTTTAAGGGTAGCTAAGACAGTGCGAGGTTTCTGTGGAATATTGTCAGTAGTAGATGAAAGAGCATACTTTGGATTGGATTTGTGTATTCCATCCTTTGACCTTGTGGTCATATGATGTTGATTTTTGGGTATTTGAACAGCCTCCGAAGTTGAAGTGTGAACTACTTCAGCTGAAGTAGAGTTGTCTGAAATCAGAGAAGCACGAGGTAAAGTATCAGAAACTGTACCAGTTGGTAGTTTAGCAACTGACGAAGAAGCAGTACGAGCAGAAATAGGAGGCAACCGGATATAAGGAATGCCAAAATCTTCCTCCACCGGAGATGAGGAAGGCGATTCAGGAGTCAAGAACCCGCTTAACCAAGCATCCATTAAAACAGAGGAACTTGAAGGCTGAAATTTCTGATAATAATCTGTAAACGGGAATGATAATTCATCAAAAATAACATGCCTTGTGATGTATATTTTTCCTGAAGGTGGATAAAGGCATCGGTAGCCCTTATACTTGTCATTATACCTGCGAAACACACATTTCAGAGAATGGGGACTAGATTTATTTGCCGAGTATTGCCATAATGTTGGATAACAGGTGCACCCAAACACACGAAGAAAAGAGTATGTTGGTACTTTTCCCATAATCTTTTCAAATGGGTTGATGCTCGGTTTATGAGCTGAGTGTGGAAGTAAATTTGACAGAAAATTAGCTGTAAAAAACGCCTCTCCAGAATTTTTGTGGCACTTTACTGTCAAATAGCAGCGATAAACCGAGTTCCACAATTTGTAAATGTTTGCTCTCACCAATTCCATTTTGCTGAGGGGTATATGGACATGAGAGAAGGTGATGGATGCCACTGTTAGCCAACAGAGAAATGAATTTCGAACTAATGAATTCACCACCCCCATCTGATTGAAACATTTTAATTTTCGTAGAAAACTGATTCTCAACAAGGTTCTTAAATAGACAAAATGCAGAGTAAAAGTCGGATTTAAGTCGCAAAGGGTACAACCAGCTAAACCGAGAAAATTTGTCAATGAAGATAACGTAATACCGAAAACCTTGACCCGAGATGACGGGAGAAGGGCCCCATAGGTCGCAATGGATGCGTTCTAAAGGAGAAGTTGACTGAAAATCAGATTTTGAAAAAGGAAGGCGAGCACTCTTACTGAGCTTATAAGACTCACAAAGACTGAAATTATTCTTATTGATGGTGATTGCTTGACTGCTGCGTAAAGACTGTTGCGTAAAGACTGTTGCGTAAAGACTACATACATTGAAAGTGTGGATGTCCAAGCCTCTTGTGCCAAATATCCTCACTGGCTGAAAGCTGTCGTGATGAATAGTAGGCAAGAAACTTGGAATTGTCTAGCACATACAAGCCATTACTCCGACTGTCCTTGCTGAGAAGCATCTTTGTGAGTTTGTCCTTAACATAAACTCCATTAAAATCAAATTTCACAATACAGGGATAATCGCAAGTGAGCTTTGAAACAAATAATAAAGACTGTGATGCTAGGACAAACAAGAACATCTTCTAAGGGAAGAATACCTGAAATAACCGGGAGAGCAATAGAACCGACATGGGTGATTGGTAAGAAATCACCATTACCGACAACCACATAATCAAAACTTGAATAGGGTGTGGACTGCTGCAGATTGTTGGTGGTGCTGGTAATGTGAGATGTTGCTTCGGTGTCCGGATACCACTCATTGCCGGAGAAAGCATCATTTTGATCAGTGAGTCGTAGGGCAGTCATGGTATTATGCAAAGCTTCACCTTGAAAGCTATGATCAAAACGTTGATAACATTTTACAGCAATATGACCCACCTTGTTACAAATCTGACAGGTTGGACGAGTGTCATTTGGCTGAGTTTGCGAGCTACTAGAGGAGATTTGCTGGTAGAAGCCGCGACCTCAGGTGGAATATGCTCCTCTGGCGCGAGTTCCACCAAAAAGAGGATACCCAAACTGTAGTGTGCCTCGAGTAGAAGGATTATTACCGTAAGATCCATTTTCCACAGCAAAGGCAAGATGAGGATTCACCTCTGGTACTGTTATATATGACTGTAACCTGTCATCAAAGCCTGTAATATGGGACACAACATATTCATAGGACTGACCCGAAAAATTATTCATGGAGCTTTCAATGACAGCCGTAATGGCTTCGTATTCCTTACCAAATCCATTTAAAACTCCAAAATTTTTCATTTTTTCAGTAACAGGTAGTCCTATTGAACCCATTTGATCACATATGTTTTTAAACTCACTGAGATATGTGTAACACCCGCATTCGGAAGGAAAGGCTGGGACTTACGGATTGGGTGAATCCGGGTGTGTTTGGTCAAGTTAGGCTGGCCAAAGTCATCGAATTCGGTAAATCGCGGGCAATCGGAGTTCTCGGAGCTTGGGCGAGACTCAGGATGGCTGGCCGGGTTTATCGGGACTTGGTCGGCATTCGGACAGGATGTCCGAATAATTCGGAGTTTGGTCGGCATTCGGACAGGGTGTCCGAATATTTCGGGACTTGGTCGGAATTCGGACAAGTGGTCCGAGATTTTCGGGACCTGGTTGGAGTTCGGGCAGTATTTGTCCGAGTCATCCGGGACATGGTCAGATTTGGACAGGTTGGTCCGAGTATTTCGGGACATGGTCGGATTCGGACAGGTTGGTCCGAGTATCTCGGGACATAGTCGGATTCGGACAGGTTCGTCCGAGTATCTCGGGACCTGGTCGGATTCGGACAGCATTGGTCGGGAACCAATGACCTGGTCGAGAGGGCCAGTGCGTGGGGACGGTTACTCGTGCAAGGTGCGGGAATGGTTACCGATCTGGATGTGGTCAAGTGCGTGGGAACGGTTACTCGCAAGGATGCGCGGGAACGGTTACCGATCCGGATGTGGTCGAATGCGCAGGAACGGTTACTCGCAAGGATGCGCGGGAACGGTTACCGATCCGGACGATGGTCGAGACGCGGGAACGGTTACTCGCCCAGGTGCGCGGGAACGGTTACTCACCCAGGTGCGCGGGAACGGTTACCCGGTCCAAGTGTTTGGGCGACGCGGGAACGGTTACTCGGGAAGTTATGCGGGAGTTCTATAAATAGAACCCGCACCCTTCCCATTTGTCTCTTTTGGGTGAGAGAACTGAGAGATAGAGAGAATTTGTGAGAAAAACTCTGAGTGGGAAGGAAGTGCCGAGCCGTGGTCGAGTCTGTACGAGCCGTGGTCGATTCTGTTCGAGCAGTGGTCGAGTTCTGTCGAGCTGTTCCGGAATTTTGGCACAAGAGGTGTCAGATCATTGGATTTCCGAGAAATCTAAGGTGAGTGCGTGACTGTGGCCTAAGTTAGGGTAGTTCTTTGCTAAGATTGATAGTCTTATGTCTGGTTGATCATGTGCTTGTCATGATTGTTCTATGGTTTGGTTGATCGTATGTGAGTTACGATCGTTCTGTTGCTGTCCGTGAGTTCGACTCACCCGACTCGACAGTCTATAGATCGGGTAAGGCGCTTGGGGCTATGTTGCTCGCCAAGGCTTACCGATTGCGAGAGGACTGGTCGATAGGCGTGAGTGTACTGCACATGATGATGTTGTGGTCTGGAAGTACTTGCGTGATCAGTACTTAGACTGAGATCCGATGTGCGGATCGATTCCTGATTCTGGCCTGGTGAGATGGGATGACCGCTCTCACTAAGCAATTTTGTTGCTTATGCCTCCATTTTTGGATGCAGGTTCTGAGACTAACCAGGGTGTTGGTCGAGATGTGTGATTCTGGCCGCGGGACAAGGCAAGGTGGAAAGGATGGTAGGGTTGGGTAGAATCGACTAGCAATTGTAATAGCTTATTGGCAAACTCTCAATTGTACTAGTTTCGATTAACTTAATGAAGTTTCTGTTTGACTCAACCCTTGTTTATGTTAAGAATGATCTAATCGAACCTCAATGCGAAAAATTCTAAGTAAATTTCCGTAGAGTAACTCGGGTAAATGAAAACTCGGGTTGGGGCTCTACAAGTTGGTATCAGAGCGTGTTGGTTCTAGGACGGGTTAGAGAATGAACTAGTGGGTAAATCCATCCTTTCAATGCCGAGGTCTCGCGGTAAGTTTTGTGTTTCTGTCTTTAGTCCGTGAGGTTAGTTGGCCGATTAATGTAGTGTAATACATTTCAAGATGGCAAGGACTAATCGTAGTAGGAGACAGGAAGAAGTGACTGGTGAGAATTTTTGGAAGTTTCGGTTCACGGGAATGTGAACAATGCGGCATGGAATGCCGAAGGTGGAACTAGGGAAGTTCCGGTTCACGGGAATGTGAACAATGCGGCATGGAATTCCGAAGGTGGAACTAGGGAAGTTTCGGTTCACGGGAATGTGAACAATGCGGCAAGGAATGCCTAAGGTGGAACTAGGGAAGTTCCGGTTCACGGGAATGTGAACAATGCGGCAAGGAATGCCGAAGGTGGAACTAGGGAAGTTCTAGTTCACGAGAATGTGAACAATGCGGCAAGGAATGCCGAAGGTGGAACTTGGGAAGTTCCGGTTCGCGGGAATGTGAACAATGCGGCAAATGTGGGAATTGCCGGGAATGTGAATCCTGCCGAGGCAGTGAATGGTGATGTGGCTGCACCAATCGGACTTGAAGCCGTATTTGGGTTACTGACCCAATTATTGGCGAAATTGCCGGTTGTGGCCTGTGAATCCGCCTGTGAATCCACCTGTGGTGGAAGTGGATGGGGAAAATATGGGAAGGAACCCATTTTTTTTACCTTAAGGTGAATGTGTAAGGACCTTGTTAATGGGTGGTGTGGAAACTCATGTTTTGTTTGATTCGGGAGCAACCAATTGCTTCGTGAATCCGAACATGATTGGAAAGGGTGAATTCCATAAGGAATTCAGGAATAAACATGGTTGGGTCCAAGCGGCTGGAGGACAAATCATGATGACCCTTGGAAAGGTCTCAAATGTTTCAGTGATGGTCGACACTGTGAACATGCCGGCTGATTTGGAGATTTGTCCGGTGAAGTCGTATGATGTGATCCTTGGAATGGATTGGCTCGGGAAGTACAAGGCACATCTAGACTGTCATCGTGGTAGAGTTAGGTTTGAGACGGGTGATGGAGTGCAAGAATATCAAGGAATTAGGCCAACTTCTGGGAGCTTAATTGTGTCGGCAATTCAAGCTAGCCAATTGATCGAGAAAGGGTGTGAGGCGTACTTAGCTACCATCACAACCCCTGAAGTTGGATCGGATGTGCTGTTGAGTAGCATTCCGGTAGCTAGTGAGTTTGAGGATGTGTTCCAAACTCCGGCTGGATTACCGCCTACTCGTTCAGACCCATTCACCATCGAGCTTGAGCCGGGTACAACTCCGATATCGAAGGCACCTTATCGGATGGCTCCGGCCGAGATGGCTGAATTGAAAAAGCAGTTGGGTGAACTAATGGAGAAGGGATTTGTGCGACCGAGTAGTTCACCATGGGGAGCACCGGTTTTGTTTGTTAAGAAGAAAGATGGGAGTTTTAGACTCTGCATCGACTACCGTGGACTGAATCGGGTAACGGTGAAGAACAAGTACCCTCTTCCGAGGATTGATGAGTTGTTGGACCAACTCCGAGGTGCTACTTGCTTCTTAAAGATTGATTTGGCTTCGGGTTACCATCAAATCCCGATAGAGGAGTCGGATATTCGAAAGACCGCCTTTAGGACGAGGTATGGTCATTTCGAGTTTGTAGTCATGCCATTTGGGTTGACAAATGCACCTGCAGCTTTCATGAAACTCATGAATAATGTCTTTCGAGACTATTTGGATGAGTTTGTGATCATCTTTATAGATGATATCTTGGTTTATTCGAGAAACCAAGAGGAACATGAAAGGCACCTAAGGATAGTCATGGGTAAGCTAAGGGAACATAAACTGTTCGCCAAGCTCAGCAAGTGCAGTTTTTGGCAAAGGGAAATTGGATTCCTAGGACATGTGGTCTCGGATAAAGGAGTGTCCGTTGATCCGGAGAAGATCAAGGCAGTCGCAGACTGGCCAAGACCGCAGAATGCCTCGGAAATAAGGAGTTTCCTTGGGCTGGCTGGGTATTATCGACGCTTTGTTAAGGGTTTTGCTAGTATGGCTCAACCGATGACCCGACTGACCGGGAAGGACGTTCAGTTCGAGTGGTCTACGGATTGTGAGAAGAGTTTCTCTAAGCTAAAGGAAATGCTTACGAGTACTCCGGTGTTGGCATTGCCTGAGCCAAATGAGCCTTATGTGGTGTACACGGATGCATCAAGATTGGGATTAGGATGTGTTTTGATGCAGCATGGCAATGTGATTGCTTATGCATCTAGGCAATTAAGGAAGCATGAGGCTAATTATCCTACGCACGATCTTGAGATGGCTGCGGTAGTGTTTGCCTTAAAAATTTGGAGATCTTACCTTTATGGTGGGAAGGTTCAAGTTTTCACGGACCATAAGAGTTTGAAGTATATCTTCACTCAACCGGAATTGAACCTAAGGCAACGGCGATGGATGGAATTAGTCGCCGACTATGACTTGGAGATTGCCTACCATCCGGGAAAGGCTAATTTAGTGGCCGATGCCTTAAGTCGCAAACGGGTAGCAGCATTGTCCGAGAAGGATATGGACAATCTGGTTAGTATGGTCGGTACCTTGCGTCTAACTGTCCTGTCGGATGACGCAGAACCTTTGGGTCTAGGTGCGGCAGACCAGGCCGATTTGTTGAGCCGAGTACGGTTGGCTCAAGAGAAGGATGATGATCTGATTAAGGCATTTCTGAATGATAAGACGGAGTATCAGACTTCGGAGAATGGAACAATACTAGTTAATGGCCGTGTATGTGTTCCGAATGATAAGGAACTTCGGGACGAAATTTTGAAGGAAGCTCACCATTCGAAGTTCTCAATTCATCCAGGATCGACCAAGATGTACCGAGATCTAAAAAGGTACTACCATTGGGTCGGGATGAAGAGTGATGTAGCTAAGTGGGTGGCAGGATGCCAAACTTGCCAAATGGTTAAGGCGGAACATCAAGTTCCGAGTGGTTTGCTACAGAGCTTACCTATTCCCGAGTGGAAGTGAGACATGATCACGATGGACTTCGTGACTGGTTTGCCAATATGTGGCAAGATGGATTCGATTTGGGTCATAGTGGATAGACTCACCAAATCTGCTCACGTCCTTGCGGTCAATAAGAAAGACAAGGCGGAAGTGTTAGCACAGAGATATGTGGAGGAAATAGTCAAACTCCACGGAGTACCGGCGAGTATAGTCTCGGATCGAGACTCCCGGTTTGCATCAATCTTTTGGAAGGCTTTGCAAAATTCGTTTGGGACGAAGGTGCACATGAGTACGGCCTATCATCCGCAAACTGATGGTCAGTCCGAAAGGACAATAAGAACACTTGAGGATTTGTTGCGAGCTTGTGTTCTAGATTGGGGTGGAAAGTGGAAGGATTACTTGCCTTTGGCCGAGTTTTCCTATAACAATAGTTACCACTCAAGTATTGGGATGTCGCCATGCGAGGCTTTGTATGGGCGACCAAGTCGAACGCCCCTATGTTGGACCCAAGTGGGGGAGCGTAGTATCTTTGGCCGAGATTTCATTGAGGAAACAACCGAGAGAATCAGGGTGCTGAAACTTAAGATAAAAGAAGCACAAGATCGGCAAAAGAGTTATGCGGATAGACGTAGAAAGGAATTGGAATTCCAAATCGGGGAAATGGTATACGTTAAGTTGATCACGTATAAGGGTAAGGATCGAGCAGCTTTGACGGGAAAGCTGAAACCAAGGTACATGGGACCGTACCGGATCCTAGAGAGGATTGGACCAGTTGCGTACCGGTTGGAACTGCCACCAACCTTGGTCGCATTTCATGATGTGTTCCACGTTTCCTTACTAAGGAAATGTGTAAGGTATGGAGATACCATTACCTCTGAACCCCCACCGGACCTTCAAGGAAATTTGACGGTCGAAGGTAGACCGGTTCGGATTGTGGGAAGAAGAGTTAAGGCAGTTGGTAGGAAAAAGACCAAAATGATTCAAGTGGTTTGGGATTGCGATGGAGAAGAAGAAATAACATGGGAACCTGAATCAGTAATGAAAGAGAAATTTGTTAAGTGGTTTGAGAAACAGCCTAAAATTCAAGGAAGAAGGGAGAATCGGGTGAAGTTTGAGATTCGAGGACGAATCTGATGTTAAGTGGGGGAGAGTTGTAACACCCGCATTCGGAAGGAAACGCTGGGACTTACGGATTGGGTGAATCCGGGTGTGTTTGGTCGAGCTAGGCTGGCCAAAGTCACCGAGTTCGGTAAATCGCGGGTAATCGGAGTTCTCGGAGCTTGGGCGAGACTCAGGATGGCTGGCCGGGTTTATCGAGACTTGGTCGGCATTCGGACAGGATGTCCGAATAATTCGGAGTTTGGTCGGCATTCAGACAGGGTGTCTGAATATTTCGGGACTTGGTCAGAATTCGGACAAGTGGTCCGAGATTTCCGGGACCTGGTTGGAGTTCGGGCAGTATTGGTCCGAGTCATCCGGGACATGGTCAGATTCAGACAGGTTGGTCCGAGTATTTCGGGACATGGTCGGGTTCGGACAGGTTGGTCCGAGTATCTCGGGACATGGTCGGATTCGGACAGGTTGGTCCGAGTATCTCGGGACCTGGTCGGATTCGGACAGCATTGGTCGGGAACCAATGACCTGGTCGAGAGGGCCAGTGCGCGGGGACGGTTACTCGTGCAAGGCGCGAGAATGGTTACCGATCCGGATGTGGTCGAGTGCGCGGGAACGATTACTCGCAAGGATGCGCGGGAACGGTTACCGATCCGGATGTGGTCGAATGCGCGGGAACGGTTACTCGCAAGGATGCGCGGGAACGGTTGCCGATCCGGACGATGGTCGAGACGCGGGAACGGTTACTCGCCCAGGTGCGCGGGAACGGTTACCCGGTCCGAGTGTTTGGGCGACGCGGGAACGGTTACTCAGGCAGTTATGTGGGAGTTCTATAAATAGAACCCGCACCCTTCCCATTTGTCTCTTTTGGGCGAGAGAACTGAGAGATAGAGAGAATTTGTGAGAAAAACTCTGAGTGGGAAGGAAGTGCCGAGCCGTGGTCGAGTCTGTACGAGCCGTGGTCGATTCTGTTCGAGCAGTGGTCGAGTTCTGTCGAGCTGTTCCGGAATTTCGGCACAAGAGGTGTGAGATCATTGGATTTCCGAGAAATCTAAGGTGAGTGCGTGACTGTGGCCTAAGTTAGGGTCGTTCTTTGCTAAGATTGATAGTCTTATGTCTGGTTGATCATGTGCTTGTCATGATCGTTCTGTGGTTTGGTTGATCGTATGTGAGTTACGATCGTTCTATTGCTGTCCGTGAGTTCGACTCACCCGACTCGACAGTCTATAGATCGGGTAAGGCGCTTGGGGCTATGTTGCTCGCCAAGGCTTACCGATTGCGAGAGGACTGGTCGATAGGCGTGAGTGTACTGCACGTGATGATGCTGTGGTCTGGAAGTACTTGTGTGATCAGTACTTAGACTGAGATCCGATGTGCGGATCGATTCCTGATTCTGGCCTGGTGAGACGGGATGACCGCTCTCACTAAGCAATTTTGTTGCTTATGCCTCCATTTTTGGATGCAGGTTCTGAGACTAACTAGGGTGTTGGTCGAGATGTGTGATTCTGGCCACGGGACAAGGCAAGGTGGAAAGGATGGTAGGGTTAGGTAGAATCGACTAGCAATTGTAATAGCTTATTGGCAAACTCTCAATTGTACTAGTTTCGATTAACTTAATGAAGTTTCTGTTTGACTCAACCCTTGTTTATGTTAAGAATGATCTAATCGAACCTCAATGCGAAAAATTCTAAGTAAATTTCCGTAGAGTCTAACTCGGGTAAATGAAAACTCGGGTTGGGGCTCTACAATATGCCTCCATAGTCTTATTTCCTTTCTTAATAGTTTGTAATTTGCGTTGAAGCTCAAACTGTCTAGAAGTCAAAACACGATTAAGGTGTTTTGCAAGAGCAAACCATACCTCTTGTGACGTGGTGAGGTGATAAATATGACCTAGAACATCCTCTGAGAGTGACCCAAGTAGCCATGAACGAACTACTTGATCTTGGCGACACCATCGTATAAACTCCGGGTTGCTTGTTTCAGTAACAGCTTCACTTGATCTGGTTGTAACTGTGGGAGGAGGACGAATTTCTAAGCCATTTACGTAACCTAGTAAGAGTTGTCCAACAAGAAAAGATTCAAACTGAGATTTCCAAAGCAAATAATTTTTCTCAGTTAATTTAACGGTAACACATTGAGTGATACTCAGAGACGCGATAGTGAAAGGATCAGGAAGGGTTGTCATGGCTCTGATACCATGAAAACTTAAGGAATGAAAGAGAAATAGGTTTAAAAATCAATTTTCGTCATTAGATTTTCTCTACTGATTACAACGGTAGTCTTTAGTTTATATAGAAAAGGAAAACAAATAATGATTAAACATGTGTCCTTATCATATCTCAACAACAAATCCAAAGAGAGCATCAAATTGATTACACGATTCTGCAGAGCTGCTGTACGATCTGCAGAATAGAATGTGTCTATGTTTTGTTTGCAGGTGTGCTGATCGTCGACTGCAGAAGGAAAAAGAGTGGATTGAAGTGAAAGATGATGACTTGGGCCTGTTTGCACTACGGAATGGGCTGATGCATTTATAGTCTTTACAAAATTATGTTATAGCTGTAAAATACATTCCCGAGACGTACCAAAAATGATGGGATGTCAGTATATCAGTTATTTGATGAGTTAATTATTCTAAGTATTTCAGTCATATATATATAAATAGCTGATCATTTGTTGCATCTTTCATTAGCATTAGCTTATCTAGCAAATCTATGACTTCTATCTTTGAATGTTACCAAAAAAGTGATTCTCCAAAAAATTTGAAATTCCTTGAATTCTTATAGTCGTTTGGGTATTGATGGTAGTTTGTTTTGCGTATGAGAGCATTGTTCTCTCATCCTGTAACGAACAAGAACACCATTCACAACAAACCAACATTTTTTTAACATTTTCTATACAGACTGTGAGAAGAAGCAATATCCATATATCCATCACCTTTATGTTTATGTGCAAAACCATGTTGAAGATGTGCGAAATGATGATACTTTTTAAACCATGTCAACTCAATGCCTCCAAGTTTTTCAATGATGTCCATAGTTCTGAAAGAATCAAACATTGATTGCAGTTTATATTACTTTGAATATTGGCATAGGATGTTGCATTGGTTCGATATCTTCCTCACAAACATAGGATGTTGGCATTCAAAACAGAGTTTTGTTAGAAGTTGTACTAAAGAATACGAAATGTACAATTGTACTGAATAATACAAAATTGTACGCAATTGTACCAAGTCCCAATAGTTATACCCAATAATATTAAGTTTTATATGCCAATTCATAACAATCACACGACAAAAGCGAAGCCTCTCTCTTTCTCGCTCACTCTTATCCAGTCGAGTTTTGCTTACAAAGCAGCAACATTTTGCGGCTGTTCGAATTCGACAGGAGAAGCTGTCTGAAGAGGTTCCTGCAACTCTGGGTTTATTGGAAACAAATGGCACTGTGCATATTGCGCCATCAATTGATCCACAAGAACTAAAGCCACCATTGCTTCCACCATTGGCACAGCTACAACAAAAACACCAAGTCAAAAACTTGATGGGTACAACTAAAATCACTTTCAATGGTTATGTAATAACCTCGTGGCACAACACATGGATCATGACGTCCACGAGCAATCATTTCAGTTTCTTTCTTATCTCGAGTTACAGTACTTTGCTTTCTCTGCGCATTGAACAAAAACAAAAAAAAAAGAACATGAATGTGTTGATTGATGATTATCAAGCAAATATTTTATTATGTTTAAATGGAAATTGCTGGGTTTTAATCACAACTTACTCCAATTGTCGATGTTGGCTTGAAGGCTATTCTCATGTTTATTATTTCACCATTCGATATCCCTCCCTACACAAACTGACCAATAATCAGCTCCCAGGAGAAAAGTGGTTTATTGACATATTGAAAACAAGAGTTAACTAACCTGGATTCCACCGGATCGGTTTGTTTTTGTTCGTATTCTTCCATTTTCATCGGTATAGAACTCATCATTGTGTTCAACACCAGTCAGAAAGGTACCTAAAGGTTCATCCCATATGATTATTAGGGGTTTAAAAATTAGCTAAAGACTAGTAGGATCTAATTTTTCAATACCTGAAAAGCCACTTCCAAACTCAAAGCCCTTTGTCGCGGGTAATGACATACAAGCTTTTGCTAGTTCCGCCTCAAGTTTATCGAAAACCGGTGTACCGAGCCCCTGTGAACAGCAGTTTCAATAGTTATTCGCTGTTGTTCATACGACCAAACTTTTGGAAAACACACAGATTAAACTATTTGAATGGTGTTCATACACGTGGAGCATTACGAACAATACAGGTCACAACACCACCAACAGAGTTCCCTTTTGTCCTGACAGCATCGATGGCAGCTATCATCTTTTCGGCATACTCAGGATTAGGGCACCTGACAATGTTACTCTCTATCTGGAAATTGGCAAAATGAGGTAAGAATGTTACTAGAACCTTAATAAGAAGTGGCAACGCAATAATTAAGAAGTGTTATAATGGTGGATGAAAGTCACAGAAAGTTCACAGCAAGAATCAGTTCACAAAAGTGGATTTCCCTCGGTTACATATAAAAATGATAAGCACCTGTTCAAGTGTCAAATTCTCATGGTCTACCAATTCCTCCGGAAGTACAACCTGGTGGACTTGCGAGACATAAGCAAGAATCTGAAAACAAAAAACAACCAGAGACAAACGTAAATAAGCAAACTTGAACGAGTTGTGTGAATCTGTAGAAGATTGGGTTAATGAGTCAAAATAGTACAGGGCATCTTCTTTGTAAGGATATACTAAGCAAAACAGAGATGTAAACAAACCAAACATCATAAGATACAGACAGTTAGATATAGAGTTCGTTGTAAATTGACTCTTCGAAAGCAATGCTATTTGCAGAATCAGAAAGTAAACACACCTCGGTCCCTGCAAATTGTTTCAAAATTTTCTTCGCCAAAGCTCCAGGAGCAACTCTTCCTATGGTTTCTCTAGCTGAAGATCTCCCACCGCCCTTGAAAACAACAAATTACAACTAAAGTAAGTTGAGCCGAATGATGCCTTCAAACTATATAAAAACCTTACCAAGAAAGTAACAGATAAATAAGTTAAACAACAGAATGTAAGGTGGTACCTGTACTGATCTGACACCATACTTCATGTCATAAGTTGCATCTGCATGAGATGGCCTATAGGCTACAGACATTTCACTGTAATCCTGAAAATCCAGTTAAACTCGCAGAGGTTAGAGTCTACAGAAAACCTTCAAGCTCTCTATTTGATTCTGCTTAAGGCAACAAGATTGAGTACATTTTATTTTAAGAACTTACAAGTCCTCTTTGATCTGTGTTTGGTACAAACACATGGATGGGTGTTCCCGTCGTCATTCCTGCATTTTATGAGTGTCAACAGTTAGAGCAAGGTCGAGAAACTAAATCAAATCCAAATAGTGAAAAGAATTATAACTAAACCTTCAGAGACCCCAGAAGATATCCGGCAAGTATCAGTTTCTTTTCTAGGAGTGGTGATCCGGCTCTGTCCGGGCCTCCTGATAAAGCAAATAAACATTGTAACCATATTCATATAT
Organism: Pugionium cornutum; assembly: GCA_018901935.1. Taxonomy (NCBI): domain Eukaryota; kingdom Viridiplantae; phylum Streptophyta; class Magnoliopsida; order Brassicales; family Brassicaceae; genus Pugionium; species Pugionium cornutum. Next base: position 25,801,139 of record CM032156.1, on the reverse strand, counting down.
AATAATGCAGAAAAAATGGTTAAACGAGCTGTCTTCATCAAAGTACCTCCTATCAAGATCGAATTGCAAATCAGATTCAGAGAGTGGAATCCGAGGAGGACATCCATCGATTATACAGCCAACACCTCCTCCATGTGATTCTCCAAAGGTGGAAACTCGAAAATGAGTCCCATATGAGCTTCCAGTCGCTTGTATCTCTGGAAATTTAGACAACCAAAATCCAAAACATTTAAAAAACTTTAATATGAAAATTTTCCAAAATAATTGGACGAATTCGCCTAACATTTCGTGCAAATGGAGCAAGAAAGGATATGAGAAAACTAACGGAAGTTTTTCCTGGTTTGGGTTCGGATTGAGATCTGGACAGCGGGAGAGGAGAGACGACGGAGATTCGGCGGAAGAGAGAAAGAAGAAGCGGGTTTGGTGGAACCGAGAATGGTTTTGGAAGTGAGAGAAGACGCCATGATCAGAATCGAAGGAAAACAAAGAGGATTAAATGGGAAAGAGAAACGTAGTTGGTGGAGGAGGTTGGTGGGATTTTCTTTTACCTTTGTCGTCGACTCTTCCTGACCTGCCCTCTGCAACTGGAGGCGCAAACGAATTCACCTACCAGACCATAAGAACCAAACCAAAACAACTTGTTAAAATTCAAATAATTAAACCGGAACTGAATCAAACCATAATCAAATTCAGAACCAAATGATAAACAATTACTTTTAATTTGCCTCATAAAATGAGGTTAGATTTTAGTTCATACATACTTTTGTTGGTGAAAAAATATAAGCTTGGACTTTTGGCTATGTTCCCTCCAAATCGATATTATATTTGACTAAAAGTTTTGAACCGGTTCAAACGCATAACACCATAGCATGATTAGGAAATACGGAAGTGTTAATTAACCGACGCCGTTTTGTAGACAAAAATATCAAAGCCGGCATCGTTTAAGTTTGAAAACAAGTCAACCTGTCCTGTAATGTCAAAGAGCTCAATTTTTAACGGCTAGATTAACTCCGAGACATCTTTTTCGTTTACGGGAAGGGTAAACTACGCGAACTTCGTTAACCAAACGACATGATTAATTTGAATTCAACTTTCTAAAAACGTAAGGGTAACTATGTAATTTTGCCAAACTCTTTACACCCCTAACGGCTAATTACTAGACTTGTGTTCAAGACTTTGGGTTCAATCAAATCAATACCGGGTTTGGGCTCAATCAAATCAATATCGGATTTGGGCTCAATCAAATCAATACCAGATTTGGGCTCAATCAAATCAATACCGGGTTTGGGCTCATCAATCAATTTTTAATCAAATCAATAAAACGGTCTCATTTTTTTCAGTAATAAAAATAGCAATCATTATTTTTTTCGTTTGCGATCTTGTTAAATTCAGGATCGACTCTGCTTGTATTGTGTCTAAAATAGACACGTTGTGTTCGGTTTTCAAATCATTTTTGTTCTTGGCTTTTTCTGATCTTCAATTACTCTGATTTTCCTTGTTTAGGTTTTATGAATTTGATCGTATGTTGTTCGATTCCAAACAGAGTTTTCTTTCATTCGTGTGGATGTCAAAATCCACACCTTTAATTATGTAAACTACATAAAGGTAAGAAATGAAAATCCAACTCGAGTTTTTAGTAAAATGATAAATAATATATTGATCTCGATTCTTTATAGTTACAGGTGATGGAAAAAGGTTAGGGCTTTTTTCTTATCGTCTTTATTATTTTTATACACAAAATTACAACAGTTTTCACCTTATTCCATAATTCTCGCGTACTGGTTCTTTACGATCTTCGTATCTCACTCCAACTGGGTTGACTCGTTCACTTCGATATCTATCTCTTCATCCAGCTGCTACCACTTCGTTGTGAAACTGAGCTGGTGAGGTGGACCTCTCCAATAGGCTTTGATTAAGGCAAACAGAGGTCGAATGGATTGAGATCGGTGAATCCATCTCCAACAATTCGTACATGTTGTCTTCATATATCATCGTTGCAGAAATAAGCCAACAACTGTTGTAATAATGGTGGAAACACAATTCTTGTTCTTCTTCGTTGATGTGAGTTTCTCTAACTTTTATACCTTTTTTCCTGTGTTCTCGTGTTCGCTTCATGGGTTTTTGGTTCCTCAAGCTTCAAAATTCCAACGGTTAGATTAGTTTCAGAATCGAATTTTCAAATTTATATTTCTTAAGATCTAAATTCTCGTCTACGCTCTCTCTATACGTTTCTTCGATTGTAATAACCTAATCTTTGTTGTTTTTGCTCTCTGTTTTCTTCATTGTTTCATTCGTTTTTGCTTTCTCAGTCTTTAATAGTTTCATCGTTTCCGTTTAGAATTTAATAATCATTCTTAATTGTGGTTTTATCGTCCGGTTTACGCTCTCTTTGATTGTTTTTCATCGGTCTAAAGTTTTTTATTCATTTTTTTATTGATTTGACAGTAAAATAAATCTAGAAGTTGATTTTAGGTTATTCTAAACTTCTCTACAGCCCAAAAAAACAAAGTAAATTTTTGACAAATATTTTAAAATTAACAATAACTTCTTCACAATCCTAATAAATTGAAGTGAAGATTTTACATTGTAAATCAAGAAAGAAAATTTGAGTGATAAAACATAATTGTGAAAACTAATAGAATATGAGATCCTGTATTTTGATCGTTAGATATGTCATATTCAATTTGTTTTTACGATATAATGTAATTTTATTTCAGAGTTAATATATTATTTTCTATACAGTATTATTTTCTATTTGTATACAGTAAAATTTTTTATTTATACAAAAATTAGAATTTCTATAGATCCCAAATTATTTTCATAAATTTGTTTATGATTATAAAACATAATAGTTGTTAACAAGGTATCATTCAATTTATTGATTTGAAGATAAAATAAATCTAGAAATTGATTTTAGGTTATTCTAAACATCTCTACAACCCAAAAAACAAAACAAAATTTTATATTGTTGACCTAAAAATAAAGCACATCATCATAATTCAAAAATGAGATGAAATCTTGTTTTTGATTGGTAGAAGTATTATGTTCAATTTATTTTCATAGCATTTAGTTTTCGTTATTTTGGAAGAATTATGTTCAATATTTTTTTACGGTTATTTCACCCAAATAAATAAAAGTACATATTTTTACATTGTCAAATTAGGAAAAAGTTTAGTGATGAAATATTTTGTGAGATTACATGTACAATTTAATAGAAAATCGGCTATTTCATACCCTTTTGGAGCTATGCAAAACTGTACATGAATTATAGTTAAATTCAAATTTTATATTCAAAGTTCGTATAGTTTGCCAATTTATGCATTCTCCATAAAGAAAAAAGTTATATTAACGGATGATGATGTGGCACTTAGGTCCTTGCCACAATAGATGTCTCACAATAAAAATCGTTGAAATACGAGAAATTTTATCGATTGTCCTCTTTTGTTGAAAGAAGTATGTCAAAGAAACAAGATGCGTATAGTCGAAGAAAATGCTAAAAAGATATGAAGAGAGAAGCGAAAATCTTTGTGGAACATGAAGCCTCCCAATTCCTTCTTGGCATTCCACTATAGTCGCGAGATAGGGCATGGTGGAGACCACTCTCAAGCACATTCGCTCTCTTGTTGGAAGAAGAACATCAAAGAAACAAGATACACAAAACCGAAAAAAATACCAAAATTTTTTGAGAGTCTAAAAAAATACGAAGATATATAGGAAAATGTTTAACAATGCTTTGTGTAGTCCTAACCCGAATTACCAGCTTTATCTCGTACTTAGCTAGTTTTATCGAGTTAAGCTTACAATTTTTTACTTAGATTTTTTTGCATTTGAGGTTTGGTTAGACAGTCTTAATACGAGAAAAGGTAGAGTTAAACAAATAAATAAACCGATTCTAGTACAATGAACGTTTGTTAGTAAGCTATTATATTGAACTAGATCGATCTACCCAAACCCAACCATCTTTTCCTCTTAAACCTTAGATTTAGTGATTATATCCACTATAACATAAATCGCATCCATCTTGCCCCATATTGAAAAACTAGTCACAAATTCCATCGTGATCATATCCCACTTCCACTCGGGAATAAGTAAGTTTTGTAGCAAACCACTCAGAACTTGGTGTTCCGCCTTAATCATTTGGCAAGTCTGACATCCTGCGATCCACTTAGCCACATCATTCTTCATCCCGACCCAATGGTACTAACCTTTTAAGATCTCGGTACATCTTGATCGACCTTGGGTGAATCGAAAACTTAGACTGGTGAGCTTTTTTCATGATCTCTTCCCGAATTTCCTTATCATTCGGAACACATACTAGGTCATTAACTAGTATTATTCCATTATTTGAAATCTGATGCTATGTCTTATCATTCAAAAATGCCTTAATCATATTATCATCCCATTTTTGAGTCAACCAGACTCGGCTTAACAAATCAGTTTGGTGTGCCGCACTTAGACCCAAAGATTTTACGTCATCAAACATGGAGGTTAAACGTAAGGTGTTGACCATGCGAACCAAGCCATCCATATCCTTCTTGGACAATGTTTCGAATCGCTTACGACTTAAGGCATCAGCCATTAAATTAGCCTTACCAGGATGGTAAGCAATCTCCAAGTCATAATCGACCACTAATTCCATCCATCACCGTTGACTTAGGTTCAATTCTGGTTGAGTGAAGATATATCTCAAACTCTTAAGGTAAACACTACTGCAGCCATCTCAAGATCATGTGTAGGGTAATTTGTTTTGTGCTTCTTTAACTGTTTTGATGCATAAGCAATCACATTGTCATATTGTATCAAAATATATCCTAACCACGATTTTGGTGCATCTATGTACCCTACATACGGCTTGTTATGCTCAAGCAATGCCAGAACTGGAGTACTCGTACATATTTCCTTTGGCTTTGAGAAACTCTTCTCACAATCGGCAGAACATATGAACTGGACATCCTTCCCAGTCAATCGGGTCATTGGTTAGTACCCAACCAGCCCAAGGAAACTTCTTATTTCCGAGGTATTCTACGGTCTTGGCTAATCTATGATTGCCTTGATCTTTTCTAGGTCAACGAACACTCCCATATCCGAGACCACATGACTTAAGAATCCAATTTCTCTTTGCCAGAAACTACACTTGATGAGCTTGGCAAAAAAAATTTATGCTCCCTTAGCTTGCCCATAATTGTCCTTAAGTGCCTTTCATGTTCCTCTTGGTTTCTCGAGTAGATCACAAACTCATCTACGTAGTCTTGGAAGATATTGTTCATGAGTTTCATAAAAGTCGCAGAGGCATTTGTGAGCCTAAATGGCATGACTACAAACTGGAAGTGACCATACCTTGTCCTAAAGGCAGTCTTTCGGATATCTGACTCTTCTATCGGAATATGATAGTAACCCGAAGCCATGTCAATCTTAGAAAAATAAGTAGCACCTCGGAGTTCGTCTAATCCCTTGATACTCCAGCATCCCATCATTGGTCTCAAACCAAAATCTACCACGGTGACAGTCTAGATGTATGCCTTATACTTCCCAAGCTAATCCATTCCAAGGATCACCTCTACGACTTCACTTGGTAAATCTCCAAATCAGTCGGCATGTTTACAGTGCCAACCCATCACTAAAATATTGCGGACTTTTGCAATGTAAACAAGATTTATCCCCCAACCGCTTGGATGCAACCATATTTATCCTCTAGTACCTTACGGAACTCACCCTTTCAAATCATGTTTGGATTCACGAAACAATTGGTTACTCCCGAATTAAACAGAACATGGGTTGCTACACCACCATTATTAAGGTCCTACACATTCATCTAGAATGTTAAGAGCTACACAACACACACAACAATTTCACACCGAATTTTGCTAAGGTAAGTGATAGGACTTACGAGTGATCAAACAAGAGGAACTCGGATCGACAATTGTCTCCTCGGCCATCACATACAACCGCGGCATCACGGTTTGTCGCTTTGATGGAGGTGATAATCCCGCACTCGGCCGTTTCCCAGAAGGTTGAAAACCAAAATAGCTTGTAAACTAAAATAGTTTGGAAACCAATGCAATAAAAAAGAAAGAAAGCAAGATCATGGAGCGATAGAGATAGAAATTCAATGGGGAGTTTCAATTGCTAGGCAAAGAGAGCCAACACCTTTAGAATACTCAACATGATCTACCAAAGCTTAGGCATTCAAATGAACATGTTGAAATCATTAGTCAATGGAAGGTTGCCTTGTATCAAATGCATTTCTCACTATATTTATTAAATTTAATTTGTTTTTACTTTCTTTACAATTAGACAAGTATCTTGGAGATGGGCCTCTAATTAATTCTTGGTTGAATGACACCTTCCTAACTTTGTGTTTTTGCGCACTTTCTTCTCTCTTGGGTTCTTGTGAATTTTTATTTTCAAGGATTAAGGTGTTTGTGAAAACTTCTGTTTCATTAAATATCACGTTTCAGCTGGTTGTACATCGACCTTCTTCAGGTAACCAAACCCTATATCTCTTAATGCCAAACAGATATCCCATGAATACATCATGAGTTGTCTTTCCTTGTGTGACATGAACAACTGCAGAACATTCAAACCTCCTTAGATGACTTAGATCCGTTTTTGTCTTTATCCATACGTATTTTGGTAATATGAAATTTAAAGGTGAACAAGGAGACCAGTTAATGAGGTAGACGGTAGTAGAAGCTGATTCTGCCCAAAAGTTTTGGTCTAAACCTATTTCTACCTACATGCATCTTACTTTATCCATGATGGTTCATTTCATCCTTTCTAACACCCCATTTTGTTGTGGCGTATAAGTGTGTTATATATTTTTTAATTCCAGATTCTTTGTAAAGTTCATCAAATAACTGGTTGTAGAATTCAAGATCGTTATGTGTTCTCAACAGCTGTTGAAAATTCCTTGAATTTAGAGAATGTTTCATTATTTTATCTTTAGGAAATAGATCCACACTTTTTTGGAATAATCATTGATGAATGACAAAAAATACTTGCAATTTCCCAAATTTTCTAGTGTGGAAGGTGATTCACATCTTGGATCAGTCGATTAGACTAAATCAATATGGATGGGGCTATAAAAATGAAAGAAGATACCAAAGGATTCCTCTTTGGATAATAGGTATGGTAGCTCGATGAGAAGATTCCATTGATACAAAGCTAATTCCAATAGATTTATTGGAGAGTCCCATTGGCGTGTGTACATAATCCAGAATCTCTTGTGTCGTGTGTTTAGCTGGTGCAAAACTGTGCTTTTGAGATTTTCCTAACACACAGTTTTCACAAAATTCTAGTTTTTGGCAAATAACCATCTTTGATCAACATACTCATATGTTTCATACTCATATCCTAGTCATGTTGCTTTTTGCTTTTGACATGTTGCTTCGCCTTTAATCTCATGTCCTTGCAGGTAGTATAAACCATTATTATACTTCTTAGTTAGCACTTCTTTACCACCCTTGTAGAACTTGATAATGAAGTTAGTGCCTTCATATTTACAACTAGGTTTTTCCAACATTCCATAGGATATCAATTTGTTCGTATAGAAAGTGTGTACGTACGTAGCGTACATCTGTTAATAAGATAATCGATCCGTCTGGATATATTTTGTATTTTGATTTTTCTCGTTCCTTTGACTTCACTGTGGGTGTTATTAGTCGTAAGCACTCTTCCTCCCTCAAACTGTTCAAGGTCAATTAGTGATTCCTTATCTAGAGTCATGTGAAATGAGCATCTTGAGTTCATTTTTGTTGCAAGATTGGATATGTTATTAGATGGTTTTACATGTATGTTATTTGGACATTCATGTTTCCAATGACCTTTTTTCCATATATAAAACATCTTTTATTGTTTTTATTGTATTTGTTTCTAGACAAGGATCTTGGTCTCCTTTTAGAGCATCCTCTCCACTGTTTTGCATTCCCCTTATAACTTGGTTTGATCGATCTACCCCTGGTTTCAATGTACAGCCTTTCACCATGATTCTTTGAGATTTTTCCACTCTTCGTAAGTTCTCTCTCTTTGGATTTAGCAGCAACAATTACCTCATTCAAACCGAGGGTGTTTCTACCATATTTGAGTGTCCCTTTTAGTGGATTATATCTATTTGATAATGAATTTAGTAGTGTAATAACTTGAACTTCCTCAGAAACATCAACTTTTAGATTTTTCAAATCGAACACAAGTTTTAGAAAATCGTCCACGTTTTCATCAATCCTTTTAGAATATGTCACTTTAAATGTGTAGAATTTGAGTTGCAAATGCATACGATTTGATAAGAAAGTCTCCACGTATAATTTGTCTAGGGTTTACATGGCTGTTGCTGTATCACAATGCTTTATTTTTCTCAATACTTGATTTCCAATATTGAGTACGATCAAGTCTTTTGCCTTCTCAGACTTTTCAAATTTGACAGGATCAATATCAGCCGCTTATGCCACTTCTTCTTCCTATGAACTTTTTATGGCATCATGTGTTTTTACTTTGATAGCTTTTGTATCATTTAACGACTTCTCATCGCGTAGGATATCCTTCAGCCCTAATACACCAAAATGTGCCAGCATAGGTATCTTCCATAGTAAGAAATCATCGGTTCTATCGAATCTATTCACCTTAATTCGACCGGTGGTCATAGTTTAGTATCTATATATATATTAATTGAGAATCATTTTAAGAAAATAATCTTATGTTGACGTGTGATTTACAAGTGTGTCACGCTGATGTGTCACACTATTAAAGCATTTTAAGATAAATATTACTTAAAACATAATTTACTAGAGTATTTACGAAAACTGCCATCATACAGTATATTATATGTAAATCCATAATATTTCGATATACAATGTATTTTGTCATAAAATATAAATATAATATAAAACAAAATATAAATTTTGAAAAATTAGTCAAACAAAATATAAAACAAAAGTTTTGACCCTAATACTAACCCTAATAACACTTATATATTGACCATATATATAAGAGATATATTACTTAACCTTAGGTATAAATTATCTTAAACTCTTTAGGAAAAATCCAGTCCATTCACTTCTTCATAATATTGTCTAATTGCTAAATGCTCATGCTCATTTGTCTTTTTCGTTTGACCCATTAATGGTCCAAGTCAAACATAACAGTATAGTTTGCCACAACCATAGCATATTGCTTTCGTCTTGACCTTTGATATAAGCGTTGTTCGTTTGTCTGCCGCAGCGTCTGCGACAGCGACCTGCGGTCAGACGCTGCGGTTAGACGCTGTAATATTGTTGTTCGTTTGATCGCCGCAGGTTGTCGCCGTAGGTTGTATCGTAATTGTTTAATCGCAAACGTTACAATTTCGCTAATACTAACCCTAATAACACATATTGCTTTCGTCTTGACCTTTGATATACTCTACCATCTCCTTTTTCTGTGTTAGTTTCCCATCTCCTCGTTGAGCCCTTTCAAAACTTGCATTAAGTTTTAGTTCATGATGTGGTACCAATGATCCAGTAACTATCTCAACTTTATCGTCTATTCCACATGTTAGAGATGTCACAAATTCTCATACGCAGGGAACATATAATAGATCAATATCATGATTTCATTTTTGTCCATAATGTTTACATCATGACGTACTAAATCATGATTCGGTTAAATGAATGAATGTGTTATACAAAATTGTCTTATCAAGCATCTGCATACAACTTCAATTTTCATATAGAGATTTGTTAACAACGATTTTGATATGTACAACTTCTCTTACTTGTCCAACATATATTTTAAACTTGTAAGTTCTATTAGTATGAATTATCGAAGCTACCACATCGTGTACCATCATTTTCTTTAAACCCTAGTACATCAGTTAGATTCTTCACTTGTGCTTACTAAGGACCAAAGTTTCTCTTCCTATCGAATCGTAAAATTTCAGTTTCAGAGAACTTTATCCTCGAATTATTACACCAAACATAACTTTAACTTGGATTATGATACCAATCGTGGTGAATTCCACCGAAAAATTCAATGAAGAAGAGAAAAACATAAAGAATTTAGAAAGAAAAGCAAATCGAGGCAAACATCCACTTGAACATTTTTCGTTAGACATTTTTAGCACGTTCAAATTAGATTATATGTGTCAAATATTGATTGCAAAAATTTGTTGAAATTTGAATAAAAAATGGATCATTTGGCTTATGAAAAAAGTTATAAGTTTGTTGACTAACTTAATGAAGAAAGACAAATGTTTCGGAAACTTGGGAGAAATCCTTTAGTAGAGCTTATGTAAAAGTTTAAAAGTGTTGGAGAGAAAATAGATCAAGCCATGTGTCGTCGCCGAACTACTCGGTCTCGAGCTCGGATCTTGGGTCTTTAGTCTTGGTTAAGGAACGTAGATCCAACAAAGTTCTTTTTGGGGCAATTTTTGTTTAATGATTTTTTCCTATATCAAACCGAGTCAAAGATCATACTTTATTTTGCTCCTCTAACTTCCCACGATTTTAGCGTTGTGACACTGCTTCCTTTAGGTTATAAATACGTGCCTTAACCCTCATTAATGAGTTCCGCTTTTCGCATTCTCACGTTTTCTATAAAAAATGTTTTTGACAATTCATCTTTTTTTCCTTTTCTCATATCGTGTAAGTCTCGAAAGTATATTGTAGATTTTTTTTTGAAAATCTATAATCGGATGTTGCGATTATAGTCTCATCCTGATTGTAAATTGTGATTAATGATCTCGCAAAACTATCATACTGGAGAAGATTTAATGAATTAAAAAAAGAGATCAAATCTCGTTTCCGCAAATTCATTTCCTTTAACCGGATTTTCAATCGTTTTTGATCCGTCAATTTGCTTTTTTCATCGTAGTTTTTAGATCTGATTTTTTGCCTTCCTAAATTTTTTTCCATTAATTTGTAGATAAATGTTTACAAATACTCTTAACTCTAATTGGACATAGTACCTCACACATCTTGTTCATTATCTAATGATATATGAATTATTTATCATAAGAACACAACAAATTTAAAGGATAATTCAAATCTATATGAATTTTTGAAATTATTATCGAACTAAAAAAATTGAGTGATAAAATATAATGGTGAAACCAATAAAATGTTCGAATTTAAAGGTATTAGGTGTAATTTATTTTTCTCTAATGACAATGTTTCTGATTGAGTTGAAAAAGAGACCGAAACATGTAGACCAAAGCTATTAATATTTATTATCTAAAGGAAAAGAATTACATAATGATGAGACAAAGACATACAAAGTGATCGACATGATCAATTAAAAGCCCATTTATTTTCTTCGCGAATCCTTGCTTCTTCTTCGGGTGTGAAATCGTTCTCGATGTTGAAGAAAGTTCGAATCTCCTCTGTAGTTTTACCTTTGATCATATTAGCGACTGTTCGGCAAGCAAGATCAAGAAGATTTGTGACGTTTAGAAAATTAGCAGCCATTATAAGATCATAGAGCTTCCATTGATCGATATTCATAAACTCAGCATCCCATTTCTCGAGCTCATCTTGGGAAGATGAAGATGAAGATTCACCAGCGACGACGACGTGTTTCTTGCAGTACTCAATCACTTTGGCTAGGGTTTCGCCGGTGACGTTGGCAAGAGGGATTCCGTTACCGACACAATCATCTTCAATTACGTGAGCTATGGTCTGTGACTGTAGAGCCACCGCTTCTTCAACCTCGAAGATCTCTCCATCAGAGCTCTTTAACACAATCTTCTTCGACGTCGACATCGTTCGATGAAAGTTAAGAATGATTCAAACTATGAACATATGCGTCTCTGTTTATAGGATTTTGAGTTGGTGTGTTGTCAAAACATGAAAAAGGAAAATGAAGATATATTTCACTTTCTTTACCAAAAAAATAGGAAATAAATTTGTGTGTTTTAAAGATTTAAAACTATTCAAAATTTATTGCCTTTCTAATATCTGAATCTAATAAATATTTATAACTAAAAATCTTTAATATATTAATTAAAAAATATTTTAACAAAGAAACTTTATTTTTTTTTCTAACTGGATCATAACGTGCCGACCCAATAATCCGATATTTTTATACGAAAATTTAACACCATATTATAAAAGATGGTGTAGTTGAACTTCACATCTAGTAGAATTGGTACAACCACTAAACCATTTACTGGTTTCAGAAACTTTACTTTTTTTCTTTACTTTCACGTGTGATTTATAAATGTGATACGATGAGTGTCACAACATAAAGCATTTTAACACAAATCTTACCTAAAACATAATTTATTACATTATTTACAAAAATGATATTAAATAAGTATTTAACATTATACTAAATGTAAACCTCTAATATTTTAATATAAAAAGCAAACACAATATAAAACAAAATATTAGAAATTTTAAAAAAATTAATCAAATAAAATAGAAAACAAAAATTTAGGTTAATTAAAGATTTATAAAATTTTAATTTCTTATCTATTTAATAATATTATCTCTCCAATATATAGACAATTTAAATTTATTTGTTAAATTGATTTCATTGTATATTTCTTTTTTTGCCAACGATTTCATTGTATATTTTATTTACGTAGTCAATATTAAAAATTCTAACAAATTATTAAATAAAAAATAAATTATATACGTCTTTAATTTATATTTACTAAATAAATAATTAATTATAATACGTGAATATTTTATCAATGCAAATATTTTATCCGTGCAAGACATAGGTCTAAATCTAGTTGATTATGATATTAACCCCATGAAAACATTCATGCAAAACTAACCTATGAGTGTAAAGAAATTACTAAACACTCCTTTTGATTAAAAAATAATGTAGAAATTTCAATTACGTTTCAGTTTATGCGTGGTTTTTTGGGATCAAAGTAGATTCTTGAGAAGTCTGATTCATCTAGAATAAACTGTTTTTCTCAGTAAAGTACACTTTTCGAGAAGTATGTTTCATCTGAAATAAACTGTTTTTCTCACCAAAACAAACTTCTCGAGAAAGTGTGATTCAGCCTGAAGAAATTGTTTTTCTCAAAAAAGAATATTTCTCGATAAATTTTCAAAATTTATTCCGATCAAAACAGATTTTTCAGAGAAATATTCGAGATTTATTCCGATCAAAATAAATTTCTTTGATTTAAGAATGTTAAAATTATAATTAAAAACAAATTTTAAATCAATTTTGCAAATGCTCTATATTAAATAAACAAATCTTTAGAAAAAGAGTCTTTCTTATCAACACAATTATACTCAATTTTCAGAAATTAACTTCACAGTCAAATATTTTTGTACGTTTCACAAAATTAGGCAACAAAACAACTTTTCTAAATTTCTAATAAACTTTTTATCTCGAAACTTAAAATCGATCTCTATAATCTTCGTGGCAGTCCATAATTATGAAATGTCCTAATTATCCCATCCAAGCTCGCCGTCACGATCACCAGTCTCCATGCACCGGCAAAATCGAATTCGCGATCGACGGGAACGGTATTATCGTATATACCTCTACCGGATGTAAGCTTCTCCTCCGGCCACGTGGCAGTTACACGAGAGGAACGAGACAATCTCCCGGAGCTCTGTAGTTGTCTTAACCCTCGCCTTGCGTCGTCGTCTTCTCCAGCTACTCTCGATACTTCGGTTCCCGGCGGATACCAAGCTGCTACCGTGGATATTCCCGGAGAAGGAAAATACTCGAAAGAATGCGACGATTTCGTCCGTTTCTTCGACGGAAAGCCACCATCGTTGTTCCAGAGATAGACCCCGAAACCTCGTCGGACTGATAAAATATGTTTCCCGGCGGGAGAAATAAACGATGCCGACGATTGTTTACCGAATTTCTGTGGAGCTGTTGAGAAATTTCAAAAGATCAAAAACACGATTTTCGCGAAAAAACGCAAAAAATTGTAAAAATTCGAAGATTCAATTTTAAAACTTTTACCTTTGAATTTATGGAGGATTTGGGTTTTATCATACATCCTGAGTTTCGAGTCCTCGGAAGAAACCATAAGTTTCTCAGAGCTTCCAGGGAAAAACTCAACGGCGGTGATTCTGTTCCGACTCCGAATATGAATTTCCTCCTCCACTAGCATATCATTTCCTACAAAATTTCCAAATTGTAAAACCTAATTTTTTAGAATGACAAATAAATTGAGTTTTCAAGTACCTGAGATTTTATAGAACCTGAAACTCCCGGTGATGCAACCAACGACGAACCCCTGAAAGAAAAACAGAGCAAAGTCGCCATTTTTAGAATCTCAGAAGAAACCATAATAATGAAATACTGAATCAAAAAAGTTTACATTTCCGTTTGGTTGGTAACATATAGCAGAAATGGAATCACGAGCATCGGTCCAAGCAACGACTCTTTCTTCGGATAAACCCCATATTCGTGCTTTTCCATCTATAGATCCACTTACGAAGTTGTTCTTATTCACAGGATTGAATTCAACGCAAGTCACTGTGTTTTAAAATAGCAAAAAACAAAGCAAGAACAGTGAGTAACTTTTACCAAAATTATTCATACCAAATCTATTTTTTTAATTTGAGTTAGAGATAAATATAAGTTACCATAATTGTTATGATGGAAGATATGAAGACATTGATCACAATCGATTCTCCATAACCGGACTGTCTTGTCCTTAGAAGCTGAAAGAAGCAGCTGCAAGCGAAAAGCACAAAGAAAGCTTCATAAGTAATGGATCAAGAAATATCATAGACAATAAAGCAGAGAAAACAAAACAAAACAAACTCACGTTTGAGTCTGACCATGCTAAATCCAAGACATCTCCAGTATGACTATAAAGTTCTTGAAAAGGTGTTTCTTCGATATGAAAAGCTTTCTGAGGAAACAGAACCAGTGCTTCTTGTTGGCTCATTGGCTCTTGTCGGATAAAAGATGTGAATAGTGAATCGGATAGTGTGATTCGCCATATCTTTACAACTCCATCTTCGCCTCCTGTTGCTAAAAACTTACCATCAGGGCTAAACTTCAATGCCCAAATTTTCCCCTTGTGTCCATTAATCTCTTGAAGATTGTAAGCTGCAGATAACTCTACATGACTCTTCTTGTTAGTCTTCACGTCCACTTTGCTCATATTCAATGCTGTTTCCTTTGTCTTGTATTCAAAATCTTTATCATTTTCTCCTGTAAAGCAATTAAACAACCATTTCTTCGCATTCTTCTTGCTGAAACTCTTCGATGGACTTGATGAAGCATTGGTTAAGTTTTGTTCTAACTCATTCTTTCTTTGGAGTTCCACATCAGACATTGAATTAGTTGACCCATAGTTCTCCTCTCTAACAAAACAGTGTAATTCACTTTCACAAACAGATGACTCTGAAGAACTACTAGTAGTAACCTCATCGCTGCAATCATTTATCCTGTCCAAAGAAATCGAGTTTGGTTTCTCTTCAAATAAACCCATTTTCTTGAAAAACTGTACACGGCGTTCCTCAACACTAACTGGCTCATCTGACCAAACTTGGAACTCTGCTTCTACTACTTGTTCATCAATGGACAAAACATCGGATGAGTCAAAGAACACATCACCAACGTCACTTCTTTCCATACTCACCATTTCAATCACAACTTCAAAAGAAATAGTAAACTGAAAAGCTCCTTCCTTTCTTTATATAACCTTGTTCTTGTAGTCTCCAAACGATTCACGGACAGTGAATACTTCAGTGTTCAAACCTAAACAAAAAGAAACGAAACAAAAAAACTAACCCGATTCAGTTCTCTGAACTTACATGGTCTTCAAAACAATGACAAAACCCTCAAATATCTTAAACTAATCGATTGAACAAAAAGAGGTTCCTGAAACCTAGGAAGTGAAAAGAATATAATCAAATTTCTGAGCAAAAGAGTGTACCTTTGTCTCCGTAAGAAACAATGACCCAACAAGAAGTCAAATTTAGGAATTGGGTCGGGATTGATTTGATATCTTCAAAACACAGCAAAAAGAGTTTTTATTTCAAGTTTCTCACTGTGTCAAAGATGAAAAAAAAACAGGAGAATAAAATAGACAGAACATTCACGTTAATAAGTTATGTCAGTGACGGGGTTTGGGTTCATCAATGGCGGCCCAATCAGAATCTCTGAGATCTTTTGGCGGCGAAATGGCCGTGGTTTAGGAGACAGTGAACAATTAAACCTCTTTTCCTCCCCCCCACCCGACCAATTTCTCAGACTCTTACTGTGTTTTGTTTTCGTGCTTTTTTCGGCTTATGTCTCTGCAACAACGGCGATTAAAAAAAAAGTAATAAAGAGAGAACATTTTGGATCAGAATCGTGTTTAGTGTGCAGAACAAGTCGAGAAGACACGATTGTCGAAAAAAGCACAGTTTAAGTATTAACTTTTTTCATCTTTCTCTTCGGGAATAATATTTTAGATGATTTATTGAGTATTTTTGTATATAGGATTGACGAAAAAGGTTATTAAATGATGTGAATAATCTATTATAATATTCATTATAATGTTGTTACGCTAGATTTTTTAACATTTATGATCCTATAAGAAAAACATTGAAGTGGCACTATATTTTTGAAAACATTTCATTTTCTGGGAAGATTCCTACCATTATTTCTCCTGACATGGCATTGTCCTATAATAAATATGCTTTATTCTTCTTTTTCTAGTGTAGTTAATTTTTTTGGTTTGCTTTTCTTTGTCAGTTAAAACATATATAAGTTCATAATTATGTAAGTAAATTTTTATACAAATACGAAAATGAATGAAATTTGTTTACAATCTACTATATATTAAAGGAGAAGCATTTAGAGTGAAAATTGCTTAGGTGTCATCACCATATTTACTCTCAACCATTTTACTAATTAATTTAATTTTAAATATAAATTATTTATTTTATTATCTAAACATTTTAATTAGATAATTTAATTATAGAATTTAATGAGTTTCAAAACACTATTTAATTTTTAAATATACGAAGATTCAAAAATTAGGAAAGTTTGAGTTAGTAAATTTTACATTTAATTACTCACCAATTTTAAAAATAGAAAATTGTTTTTTACATAAATAATTAATTACTGTACACATATATAAGGAAAACAAATATGTAGAATTTTTATAGATATAGAAACTTCATTAACATTATTTAATTCTATTTTTATATTATATGCAATTTTACTTTTTAACTTAATAATTAAATTCAATATATTGTAGTAATAATTTTTTTATAGAAATATATATATATATATATTGTGTAATAATATATATATATATTGTATAATAATATATATATATATTGTATAATAATATATATATATTGTATAATAATATAGTCGGCATATCTAAATCACAAATTATATAGAAATTATATCATTCAATTTTTTTTCCAAACAATCAATATATTTACAAATAAAATTTTATATTATATCATTTATTTGTAATATTAAATTTGAATAACTAATAATTATTTTTAGTTTGTAATATAAGTAGATTCTATAACATAACAAAATTAATTAAAACTACTAATTTTATTAATTTAATTTAAAACATGTTTCAAATATTTTTTAAAAAAAATTTATAAATATATTTTTGATTAACGTATCGCAAAAACAACGATAAAATAATGCAATATTATTTGAATAATATATGATAATAGTAATATCATTCTTTTATAATATATATAATATTTTAAATTAAAATATATTTATAATTTTTTCATTCAAATAATAAAAATTTTAAAATATTAATTTCATAGATAGTATTCTAGTTTGTTATAATACGGAACATGCACACGTGTACATAATTCATTTTCTTCCTTTTTGTAACATGATGAGCAGAAAATTAGAGAGATATTTGGACAGAATCATCGTATATTCTTCTGAGACCATTAAAATTGGTACATTTGGAGCAGAAGAGATATAATCAGGTGACAAGTAAATGAGAGTTGAATTTTAAATTATTAAAGAATCGGATTTGTGGTTCTTTCGTCTAACTGTTATAATTTTATTTAATCGATTCAAATAAATCGAATGTTTGATTTTTGTCCGTATAATCTTTTTAGAAGAATGTCTATCCGTTTAAATGCTAAACATTATTTAATTGTATTAACTTTTGTTCAAATCGTTCAAACAAATCAAATGTTCGATTTTTATTCGTATAATCTCTTAAATGGATATTTAGCCACCTTTTAATTTATTTTTTCCAAAAATATTTAAAAAAGTTCTGATCAAAATTTAATTTAACTTATGTTGATAATATAAATAAAAATTATAATATATTAGATGTAAAATTAATTTTAATATGTTTTATGTAGTATTAAATATAAAATTATACTATATTTATAAATAATTATAAATTACTATATATATAAGATAATAAATTAACTGAAAACTAGATATCGTATAATCACCCAATAATCATCGATTTTTTCCGTACTCATTAGATTAGATGCATCTCAACTATTTGACTAGTGCCTAAAAAGTATTTGAACATGGATTTTACTTGTGTCAAACCGAGTGAATAACTAGACAATATGTTAACTTCAATTCTTAAGTGATCATATGTTATTATAATGATTGTGGTGAAAGTAATAGAAATGATATTAAATATTAGTATTTGTCTATTTGATATTGAATATAAGTTGGTTCGCATTGGGACTTGGGGAGAGTCAACAGATAAGATGTGAATTATATAGGTCTTTTTAAAATGCAATGTATTTAACATTATATTCATCAATTATTAATATTTTTAAAAATGAATTAGCCAAATGGCCAATTTACTAATTGAAATTAAGAATATGCCATATAAATGTAGAAATATAGTGAATGATAATTTGGTTAGTGCAATATTATTATAAAATTTATAAATAATTAGTTATTTGAAGTATAATAGAATAAACTAAATATTGAAGTATTAGTAAAACATAACATTAATACATAATACAATAAAACAATGTTAAAAATAACATCTAATATATACGTACTAATTATTGAATTATAACGAGTAGACTAGTTTGTATATACTATGAGTTTTTTTGTGTCCGAATTACAACGAATTGTTCCAATAATTCAATACTTTTAATCGAGAGAATGTGGTGTCGAATTTTACATTTCTGAAATAAATACAAAACTAGTGCAACCACTAATCTATTATTCCCAACTATACAAAATAACATACTAAAAATGCTCATTTATAACCATTCAAGACAATATTTAATACATTATTTGAGAAATATTTTTTTAAAAAAAATTCTGACGTGATATTAAAAATAATAAATAGAGGATATAATTCATATTTTTACAATTTAAAATTTGAAATTTCATATGAGTGAAACAATTTATATGAAATTTTTTCTATCTATTTCAATATACATGATATAAATTCAATCCAATCGTACTTGTCGTTTTTCGCTTTTGGGTATATGATAATTTTTCTTAATTATTTTATAAACATTATTGTAAAAATTAAGATGAGACATCATTTTTCAGTATATAAAGACATGTAAACATTGATAATTTTAATGATTAATGATGAGAAAAATATACTTATTTAAATTTATGGTAGTAAATGAATATTCAATATACACGTACCATTTGTATCCATCGGAGGAGAAAATTATGATTGATATTTACCTTAGAAGAGAGAACTATTTCTCGAATTCAAAAGAATTTTATGTGTTTGAAAAGTTTTTGTAAGTTTAGGTATGACGTAGAAAAAACATGTTATTTTTATTTTTATGAGAGGTGCAAGTGTAAATGAATGTAAATGTCCAATCTGTTTAATATATAGTGTTATGATTTGGTCTTAGGGTTTTACGATATTTAATTAGTTTTTTTAAATAATTAAAATTGGCAATTAATTAATATAAAATATAGAATTTAATAGTGTTAATGAAGTTTCTATATGTACAAAAATTCGAAATTTTTACTTTCTTTATATATGTGTACAATAATTAAATATTCATGTAAAAAATAATTTTTCATTTTTAAAATTGGCGAGTAATTAAATGTGTAATGCACAAATTCAAAATTTCTTAATTTTTGAATAGTAGGATATTTGAAAAGTAAATACGGTTTGGAAATTTATTTAGCAATAACTCTAGAATTAGATTACCTAATTAGAATGTTTGAGTAATAAAATAAATAATTTATGTTTTGAATTAAATTTAATTAATAAAATTGGTGAAAGTGAATGTGGTGATGACATATAAACAAGTTTCATTTTCAATGCTTATCCTTTAATATATAGTAGATATATGTCATTGTTATTAATTTGTTACAGAATCAATATATTTTATTAAATTAACCAAAATACTATTAAATTCATAAAAATAATTATTTTTATTTTCTTAATTTATATATACAAAAATTAATATTAAAATATTTATAAAAGAAATTAAAATTATTTTAATAAGAAAAATCTAAATTTTAAACTGGAAGACAAAAACTCAATCATAATATTTCAATGTTTTTTAATTTTACTGATAAAAAATATTAAATATGATATTTTATAATATTACTCAAAGAAACAATGAAATCTGACCGTCTAATTTAAATAAAAAAGTAGATCTAAAATTTAATGAGTCCAAATTATAATTAAAAATTAAAAAAATCATATCGTATTGGACCAAACAATTATTTTTCATGTGATTTCTGTAATTTTAGATACAAAACAGTAAACTTATAAATAATTATACATTATCATGTGTAGAATACTAAATAAGGCAAAAATTAAATCTCACGTAATTTTCATTTTTTGCTACGCACTAAATATACCTTGAGCGCACGACAAACGCTTCGTAATCAAAGAATACAAATCTACATATGAAAAAAATGAGTCGGTGCGCAAAATATAAAATTAGTGAAATTTAAGGAGTAATAATGCGACCATTATCGATTTTATTTATGATTTGGGAACTATTGGATGATATTGTTCAAATCTGAAGAAATCTGAAGAGATGTGATTGGTCAAACTACGCAAGTAATTCGGTGACCATTTAATAAATTGGAAAATAAATCTTCAATTCTATACGATACCAAACCTAACTCGTATCTTCGTTAATGATAATAATTCATGCAAATAATTGAACAATAAAAAATTAGTATATCTAATTACAAAATATTAGTTTATCACAAGCTAATGGTTGATAGATAGCTATTGAACGTGTAATGTTTGAACTTTTTTTAATGAAATATTATCTTTTTAGTTTTTACATTTCATTCGGTAAAAAAAATACTCATTTAGATCTTTCTCTTTTTCAAGCATTTGAATAAGATAGCTAATGATTGATAGATAGCTATTGAACGTGTAACGTTTGAACTTTTTCTAATGGAACACTATCTTTTTAGTTTTTACATTTCATTTGGTAAGAAGACTACTCATTTAGATCTTTCTCTTTTTCAAGCATTTGAATAAGATAATGCTATTATTGTATACTAGATTTAGATTTAGAGGTGAAAATATTAAATATTCAGACATTATAATGATTTATTGATTTAGTAAATATAAATTAAATACATACATAATTTAACTTTTATTTAAATAGTTTTAATTTTTGTACTATAGATTATACAAATAAAATATACAGTAAAATCGTATTATACAAATAAAATATATAATGAAATCGTATTATACAACTGAATTTAAATTATCTATATTTTAGATATATAATATTATTAAATAGATAAGAAATGGTATATGATAACTATTCAATTAATCTAATTTTTTGTTTTATATTTGTTTGACTAACTTTAAAAATTAGGAATATTTTGTATTATATTATGTTTACATTTTATGTCGAATTTAGAGATTTACATTTAAATATTTTTCTAATATCTTTTTTTGTAAATATTATAGTAAATTAATTATTATATAATATTTGTATTAAAATGTTCTGATGATGTGATACGTGATGATACTATTAATAATTTCATTAATAAAAGATCTCCTTAATTTTCAAAAACATATTTTTGTTGCAGACATATTTAATAAAACTTAATTTATTTTTACTTTTAAAACATAATACAAAAATAATGGAGTTAATCTGCTAGCAAGATAGTGTTTGTGTCTTTATGTGACTGAGTGTGAATTTGTGAAGAAAAAATAGGGTTGAGTTCAAATTTGTTATAGACATTTATTAATTTTTATATTCACAGAATGAGCATACATTATCTTTATTCTTGAGGACTTTGTAGCATACATTATAAGATAAATTAAAGTATATATTGAGTGGTTTGATATTGTGTTAAGGAAGAAAAGAAACGATTAAGCTATTGTCTCGAGTTCCATACCATTGCTACGTTCATTGACTTATTCCTTGGACAGTCCAATTTGTGTTTATATACATAAAAAATAATATATTTTTACACATCGAGATCATATTTTATATACTTTCCACATTTACAGCTGTTTCAACTAAAATTTTCAACAAATATTTGTTTGAACTAAATGGCTCCAATTATATTTTCAGTTACATTTACAGTCAGTTTTTCTTATAGACTAACGAATTGCATTTCCCTAGATTTTTGTATTGTAAGCATTATAACATTAACAAGATTTAGATGCGGAAAAAAATATAGATTCATTATAATTATTTATTTAGGAAATATAAATTCGATATGTGCATAATTTCTTTATTTTTAAATATTTTAAAAAAAATTAATTATTATTAAACATATTTGTCTATTATAATTAATTATTTATTTAATAAATATAAACTAGATATATACATAATTTATTTTCGTATATTTTTATAAAAAAATTTGAATATTGATTATATAAATAAAATAAATAATTAAATCAGATTATACAAATAAATTTTAATTGTTTTTATTTTGGATAAACAATAATATTAGATAGCTAAAAGATTGTAGATGTGAAATATATTCAATTAAATCAAATTTTTGTTTGATTAATTTTTCAAAATCTCTAATATTATGCTTTATATTGTGTTTGTCTTTTATGTCAAAATATTTTTTATGTCAAAAAATAATTTATATATAATATATTGTTAAATATTTATCTAATATTATTTTCATAAATATTTTATTAAATTATGTTTTATATAATATTTGTATTAAAATATTTTGATGATATGAAACGTTATCGTGATATATTTATAAATTACACATGAATATAATGTTTATCTGTTAAATTGTTTCTTAATTAATATAGGAGGGATGTATACACATATCAAAATCAAATTATTATGAATGAGAAATAAGATTATCTATCTTATTATGGTTTGCCTTTTTATTCTGAATAAAAATACTTGACTGCTGATAGGCTTCTCCAATAGGAGTTGAATGTGGAATCAACTTGGCTTCCTATGCAGCTTTCTTAGCGATTCGAAGGACTATCTATTCTTCAAGTGTTCATGTTCATCGACAGTGTGGAAAAAGTTACTTGACATAATACGATAATAGATTTAGATCCAAGTTTTGCATAGTAATAAGATATTCGTATATTATAATTAATTAATTATTTAATAAATATAAATTAGATATATAAATAATTTATTTTCAAAAATATTTTTAATATAAATAAATAATGCATTAATATTTTATAAATTTATATATTAATTATCTATTAATATATAATTTATTTTATTTTATTATCATATATGTAATTAGTTATATATATAGTATTATCATGTATTAATTATATCACTTAATTCAAAAATATTTTTATAATTTAAATAAATTATATATGTCATTGATCTTATAGTAAAATATATTAATTTGTTAATTAAATTAATAACAGTATATTGTAATAATTTTAATATATTTCTATAGTTATTTGAATTTTTTTATGAATTATCGTGTATGTAAATTAAACAAATAAAAATAATTATTTTTATGAATCTATTAGTATTTTTGGTTAGTTTAATGAAATATATTAATTATCTAACCAAACTAATAACAATGACATATATTATAATTATTCTAGTAATTTAAATTCATTTCTATATTTATTTTAAACTTATTATATGATAACATATCATTATAATATTTCTGTTAATAACATAGTAATGTTAATTTTTCAAAATTTTTCTCAAATAATATAGGAAAATTGACTAAAATAACATTATTTCAAATTTTAATTTTAATATAATATTATTTATTTAAATTTCTAAAAATAACACAAATTTAATAATAAAATAATTAAAAACTTATTATTAATAAAAAATTAAACTCTAAATTAGAAAAAGTGAACCCAAACATTATGTTTTAATTTTATATATAGTTAATTTAAATTAAATAATTATTTTCATATAATAATTTGTGTTATTTTTGAAATTTTATTTTTATTATACTAAATTTGAAAAATAAAAGATAATAATATTTTAGGATATTATATAATAATATATTAGATATATTTATTTTAAAATTATTGTGTGATGATAATGCATCTGATATTTATGTTAAAAACATAATAAGATTATTTTTTTTCAAAATTTTAAATAATATATTAGAAATATTAAAGAGAAAAGATTCCAATCACATACATGCGGTTAGCTGAATTAATCATGTCAATTAGACCAAGACCCTAAGCTCCGGCCCGACCTTGAAAAAGACCAGACCCGGTATTAGATATATTAGCCCAACAATTAGGATTTTTGGATTAAGCCTATATAAGGCCTAAAGGGTTTTTTTTTACTTATCTCGGTTGGGTTTAGACTAATCCGAAAAACATGACAAAATATATTTTGATTTAACTAAAAGTTTTGTTTTAAAATATTTAATGATTAACAATAATGATATAAAACACTTTTATGAAGATTTAAATATTTTAAAATGGTGGAAGTATATCGTTATGGCGAGTTAACATGTGATGTTTTAAGCATCCCCATAACCAATGGTAGTATGAAAATCTGCATTTAATATGATCACACATGTTTTAAACAAATATAAGAACCATCTTTTAACAAGACACAATGAAACATTGATCTATTCACATAATTGGTTGGATGGATTTATAATCTTTAATATATTATTTGAGAAATATTTAAAGAAATAGATAATTGACAAAATAGTATTTTTTTAGTTATTTGTTCCAAATATATCATTACTAATTTAAATTTTCAAAAATAACACAAATTTAATATTAAAAAAATACCTTATAACTTTTTTAATAAAGAAAAATTAAACTCTAAATACAAAAATGAATTCAAATATAATTTTTAATTATATTTATAATTTATTTATGGTAAATATGTATTTTATTTGTGGTATTTTAGAATTTTAATTTTAAAATGCGAAATTTGAAAAACAAATTTAGAAAGTACTATTTAAGGGTATTACTCAATTCTACATTGATGTGTTATTAATATAAATGTCATATTGACGTCTCATCACCACAGTACATTTTAAATAAATAAATAAATACATTTAAATTATTATAATAATTACAATATATGTCATTATTATTAATTTGGTTAGAGAATCAATATATTTTATTAAATAACAAAAAAATACTATTAAAATTAATAAAAACAGTTATTTTATTTTTGTAATTTAAATATACAAAAATTAATATTAAAAATAATTTTAAATAAAATTTTAAATTTTATAAATATTTAATTTATATTTACTAATAAAAATTGTTATATAATTTACAAATATTTTTCCTCAGACATAAAATAGATATAATCTAAATAATTTAATATAAACTTATCATTCATATCTATTTAACAATTTTAAATCATTATCTATATGGAATGTTTACATGCTTTACACCTCTCCGTACTTAATAAAGTTTCTTAATGAAGGAAATTGTAATAGATGTAAATTAGTAGATAAACTCACAGTAATTTAGTCAACCGTCAGTAATAATTAAGTTATCAATTGTGATTAGTGCAGAGATTTATACCATTATTAACACATAATTCATTTGAGCTATTTAAATAGCCTAAGTCTCCATTCATTTGATAATTCATAAGATCAAACACAGCAAAATTCAATAACGTAATAAGCTATAAAATTTTTTAAACTCCTTGTAAATTTATGGTTCCAATTTAAATTAGATTATAAATTAACAATTATAAAACTCATGCATATATTCTCTAAAAAATCTATATTGATGTAAATTTATAAGATGAAAAAACTATATTTTGGAAAATTTGTAGAAAATTAGTATCGTAAATCGGATATCAATTAGGAATTTGATTAAGTATCGTCTAGAATTTAAAACATAATTATCTAACAAGCCAGTTATCATTGCACTAAACTAATATGTTTAATAATATATCCTTCAAAAAATATTGTTTGAATTCATATTCTTAAATATACATTATCGTTTTAAGTTCTAATATGTTCACAAATTATCTTAACATCAACTTTCAACGGTTAATAATTTGTTCATTTAAATTATTTTCTGGAAGCCTAACTGTATATTGATACGTTTAATTAATCATAACATTGTAATCTAATTAATCAAGTTAGACAAAACAAAAGTGACCTTCCCTGATGACACTGTTTCGAACGTGACAAGATTATCCCGATTCCCTGTCATGTGATGAGAACAACCACTGACAAATTTAGACTCTAATTAGGCAAAACCGAATCCAAACAAGATTTTTATGTTCTGTGATCAAAGACTGATCGATCTCTCGGTGGATTGTTCGATCCTCCAAACTTATAACCTCTTCCGTCGGATAAGATCGATCAGTGCATTTCAAAATCGATCGATACTGAAATTTTTCTGTCCAAAATTCCTCTTTTCTTACATTTATATGTATATTTTTTTGTTTTGGTTTTAGCATAGTTATTCATTTTTAGAACATGAAAGCAGGTTGTATGCAATCGAGGCCGTTTTCATTTACTAATTGTGTTTCACCAATTAATGTTTGTTTTGGTTTAGTATTATGATAGGAGTAAAGGATTTTATGTCTCTACGAATATTTTAGTTGGGATTGTTATATGAGTAATACTCTAAAATAGTACCATTTTAAGTTTATCTTCCAAATTTAGCACTTTAAAAATAAAACTCCAAAAAAGCACAAATTCTTATGTGAAAATAATTATTTACCTTAAATAAACTATATATAAAATTAAAACATAATATTTGGGTTCACTTTTTCCAGTTTTTAATTATTTTAGTATTAAGTTTATGCTATTTTTAGAAATTTAAATGATTAATGCTATATTTGAAATTAAAATTTGAAATAGTGTTATTTTAGTCAATTGCTCTTGTTATATTATATATTTGAGAAACACTGTTCTAAATTCATGTTCCAAATATTAATAAGAACTCGTGAATAAACTTTAGAAACTACCCTAATTCCTTCCTACTATATGTAATAGAAGCCAACCATCTCTCACAACCATCATTTAAAATATTCATATTTTAATTTTGCTAACATTTTATTAGGACAATTTACAAAATAACACTTTTTAAAAATTTTGTACTAAATATATTACCATTAGTTTAAAATTTTAAAAATATCACAAATTTAATATTCAAAAATCTTAAAACTTATTTTTAATAAAGAAAAATTAAATCCTAAAGTGGATAAAAATAACTCAAATATAATATTTTGATTATATTTGTAGTTGATTTATGATAATATGTATTTGCAGAAAATAATTTATGCTATTTTTGGAATTTTAAGTTTAGAGTACTAATTTTAGAACAAAAACTTAAAAATATGATATTTTAAGATATTAATCATTTTATTATGTTATCCATCATAATATTTATATTTAGCATGTTATTAATCAAAGTTTGTGGAATTTACTAAAATAGTATATTTTTAAGTTTTTGTTGTATAAATAGTATTATTAATTTAAATTTTTAATAATAACATAAATTTAAAAATAAAATATACTAAAACTTTATTTTCATAGAAAAAAATTAAAAGTTAAATTGGAGAAAAAATCTCAAATATAACGTTTAAAGTTTATGTATAATTTATTTAGATTAAATAAATATTTTAAAACAATTTTTTTTAGAAATAGCATAACTAAGTAAACTATCTTTACATTACTATTGGAAAAATATATTTAAAAAATAATATTTTTACATTATTATTTAGAATACATTAAAAAAGTTAGTTATAATTATATTGAACACTTCATCAAATCCAGTATCACATAACTTTAGAGAATTCTTACGTTAGAGATCTTAAAGTATTCGATGTGGGATTTTGGTAATAGTTACTCATCCAAATTGTTGACCGAGTTTTACAAAACAAAACCTAAAAATTAATTTATGTTGAGACCGGCGCAATGCTCATATTCATAGAGTTTGGGTCCGATTGGCTTTCGGGTCTAAAACTTAATCACATTCAAAACCTATTGAGTGTGGGTCTCACCACGCGCAGAGCATAAACTCGACCTAAGAATTTTTTTTGTGCTGAAAACCAGAAGAAGAAGAAAGCATGAGTTAAAAGAATCGTCATTCTTCTCTTTCCTTTGGAACCCTAGAAGTGATGAAGCTTCGTTAGATTGATACGCCTCCGTGGATAGGTAATTGCTGGAGAAGAACGCTGCTTGTGTTTCTCTATATCTCTCGATATCTCTCTGGGTAATGAGATGCTGTTCTTTCTTAGATTCCACGTGAGCGTCCTTCTTCTCCTTGTCTCAATACTATCGTCCTTATAGTTTTTAGGGTTTGGAGAATTTCGAAGAAGCTCCGAATTAGGAGGGATATGAGACTAGATATTCGAAATTTAGTTTGGGGTTGCTTCTTAGCTTCAAATAGTTGTTTCACCTTTCATTCATTCTGTTTAGACAAGATCTTCAACATCACAATCTGGTTCATTTTAAAGATTAGATTTTTCACTCGGATTCTTAGTTCAGCCCTTTGATCTCTTCTACAAATTTCGGGTATTAGGTAGTCTCACTTATACCTATGCTTGAGTGTTTCAAACTTCAATTTTTTTTTAGTTTTAACACAACATTGAACATATAACACTTGGCTTTTTGTGTCAGTATGTAGCCCGGAAACATGTTTTTAAGTTTTGTTTGCATCAATTGTGTTTGTGAAGAGAGCTATCTTGAAGCGTATTTAATCTTCTTTTTTTGCTACAAATTTCTCTGCAGATTCTCTTTTTAGAGATTCAGTTATAGTTTGTGGCCTTACTGGTGAAAATGAGTGGTCCAGGGAGAAAACGTGTTTCCAAATGGGATTCCAAGGACCAAGACACTCAGCATCTTACTGAAAATAAATGCATTGGGAAATCAAGTTCATATTTCAGTGACAAAAATCCGGAGCCTGCACGGTTTTATCTTAATGGTAATGGTAGAAATGAGAGTAGGAGGTCTGCTCCTGATGATGACGATGAGCATCTGAAATCTAGACAACACGCAGGAGAAGCTTGGCTTCCCAGAAGCAGAGTTTCACATGACGATGGTGATGCCATGATGGGTTACTATGACACTAGAAAGGCTTTTAAACAAGATGAAAGTAGGCAAACATATTTCCGCCAGTCACCTTCCAGAGACAGGCCTACTACCCGTAGGTTAGTGTCGGTTACAAGCTTCTTATTTATTTTGTTTCTCATTTTCTGACATAGTACTTGTGTTGATAGATGTGTGCTCTATTGTTGCATTTTGTACAGGAGTGCAAGTAGAAGTAGCAGCAGAAGCAGGAGCCGAAGCCGAAGCCCATTGCAGAGAGTAAGGCAAGATGCAGGAGGATCCTATAACAGACACAAGAAGAGAGCTAGAGATTCACCACGGTCAGAGAGAGAAACTGATGGCAGATACAATAGAGTTGGTGACTATGATTGGGAAGGTAAGAATAGAAATACAAGGGATGCCAGATATCATAACGCAGATTTCCGAGAACAACACCCTGCGAGGGTTGGTGGGAGGTCTGACTATGACTCTGATTTTCCAGAGGATAATAAGTCAAAAAGAGAAACATCAGATCCAGTCTTGAGAAGCCACATAAATGAATCAGTGAGAGACAGGGGAGCGCAGAGAAGGGATTTTCCTGAGGGAGAATTCCATAAGAGCTCTAATGTTCCATGTAAGTTTTTTGCTTCAGGGTACTGCCGTAATGGAAATAATTGCAGGTTTTCTCACCAGGGTGCTCCTCCTGCAAGGAGAAGTCCTGAGAAACAGCTGCAAGGCGTTTTTTGTAGCAAACAAGACAATAATAATCTTAGTGGCACAACAGAGAGGATGCGGAACAGTCATAGATGGAACGATATCGAAAAATCAGATACAGGGATGGCCAATGAGGTTGAAATTTCTCGTGTTAGTAGTAAATTTATGTCTGAAGCCAAGCGTAATGGTGGCAACTGGCTGGATGATATGGAGATGTCTCCAGATTGGAACTTCAGAGTTAAAACTTTAAAGGAACCTGTGAATGATGAGAATGGTGTCATATCTCAGAGCTCGCAGTCACGAGTCCCTAAAGATAATTTAGCACCTGTTTATGAGCATGGTTCTACAGCTATATCTCAGCAAGATGGAAATCGAAGGAGCATCGATAAGTTTCCAACTTTGGCAGAGAACAATGTAGCTTATTCACATCACAATTTCAATAACAACCTCGCTAACTCGGTTCCTCCAGTCCAAGCATTCAATCAGAATATTGAGAATAAAAGTGCAGTGCCTTACCAAAGCACACCAGTAGCTGTTGGAGGAAGTCAAGTGCTGCTACCTGCTTCTACAAATCTTCCCGGTGGTTTAAACTCGAGCAATCCTGAAAATGGAAATGCTCAAAACACTGTGAAGGAGCTTAATCATATTAGCAACATCTCAGCATCTCTAGCACAGTTCTTTGGAAACGGACAGGTGATTCCCAACCTTCATTCTGCTTTGTATGCCAAACAGGTCCAGGTCCCTGAGGTATATGGAAAAAAGGAACAATCTCCACAGACTCAGAATGACGACCTCAGTAATACTTCAATCCATACTGGACGAATTCCAGCAGTTACTGCATTGCAGATAAACAACAGCGCCGTGCAACAAGTGCAGATTCCCAACAATTTGGTCTCAGTAGCTGGAAATCCAAAGGCGTCTTGTGAGGAAAACCGGATCAAACACACAGACGATGAAGCTAAAAAAGAGCTAGACGAGAAAAAGACTGGAGTAGAAGTAGAAGACACTGCTGAGGATGCTGAGAACGTAGCAGAGGAAGAAAAGGAACATGGTGGGGTGGGCGACGAAAACAACAAGAAAGAAAAAGATCCCAAGGGAATGAGAGCGTTTAAATTCGCGCTTGTGGAGATTGTTAAGGAGCTTCTAAAACCTGCTTGGAAAGAAGGTGGGATGAACAAAGATGATTACAAAAACATAGTCAAGAAGGTAGTTGACAAAGTTACCGGCGCAATTCAAACTGGAAACATTCCTCAAACGCAAGAGAAGATCGACCATTATCTATCAGCTTCAAAACCAAAGCTTACCAGGCTTGTTCAGGTTGGTTCCCTTGTTTTTTTCATCATTCTTTTTTTTCCCATCATTTGTTTGTTTGTTTGTTCATACAGACATATTTCTAGCGTATGACCAAATTTGCAGTCACTTGTGGTTTCGTTAACCAATATGTTTTGTTTTGAACTTTTAGGCATATATTAGCAAAATCAAGAAGAGCTAACTGATATGGAACTCAATTGTTTCTTACTACAAAGCGACCATAATAGCTGGAGCTGTTGAGAAATGTTTCTTTCAGACAAGGATCAGGCAAGCCTATGTTTGCTTCCTCTGTCTTCAGTTGTGTGATATACCAGAGATTTTGTCAGGAAAGGAAAAAAAGAAAATCTGTTTTTGTTATTTGTGTTGTTGATTCAATAATTTACTGGAAATTAGCATAGAGGTAGATCAAGTTACATGATTATCATATATCTCTGATGGTCTTTAACATGTTGAAATTTGTCTTGTATTAAATTCTTTTACCAGATTCAATTGTTCTTAGTCTGAACTATTTGCTGGACGTTATGCAATTATCTTCTTGAATCTATACTTTATGATCTTTTATCATTAATGAGTCATTGTCCCATCATCATTAACTACATTAGATAGATGAGTAAATACAGTAACTGCAGTAACTATATCACCTACCTTTTTGGCTTTTTGTCTCTGTTTAGTAAAAGAACATAAACACGTTATCCAAATAACTCGTCTGCATAAAGCTGAGCTTTGCGGTTGAGGCTGGACTCCAGTGCTGTGCCGATTGATTGGAGATGTCTAGCCATTGGAGAGAATGTGGAAGGAAGGATGTCATTTCCAGTTTTCTCGGTGATTGAGTCGTCAACTTCTAGGTTCTGAAGAAGCGAGTTTAGAGTATCTGTGTACTCTGGGAGAAGCTTCAAGTAGTTCATTACATACCTGGTCAGGTGATGTATTCCGCCTCCAGGAAAGGGGCGTGAGGATTCATCTGAGGCTATTGCGTCTTTGAGCTTTAAGAATGTTGCGGTTGTACGATCAGCTAGCTTTTTCGACAGCTAGTATTACCTCCACAACTGATCCAGCTGCAAGATAAGCGGCTTCTGACGTACCTCCATTCAAATATATAGAATTCAATTGTGAAGCAATCCTGTTTCTCTGATAATCTTCTGTTTTGTGCTAAGACTCTTAACCAAATTAACATGGCCCTCTGTATGTACCAATTGGAGATGCTTATCTTCCGCTTTGCTACCACCAAGAACTACACATCTGCAAAAGGAAAGACCAAAAATGTCCGAACAGAAAAATCCATTTCAGCAGAATCTAAGAACAAATCTTGATGGATACACTCCAGAAAGACTAGCTTCCATACTCCATTGTTCAAACTGATAGTCTTATTGAGTACAAAAACGAAGGCCAAAATTTTCCAGGAAAAGGTTAGAACAAGAGAAGAGAACAGAAAGAAAAAAAACTCAAACTGAAAACCGTCAATAACCAAAAGGTAGCCAATTTATGAAGAATTTCAAGTAATAGAAAAGTCTTTCAGTGAAAAAGAAATAGTTAGCCAAACTATGAAACACCTATATAGAATAAAATTCAGCAGCATACGAAGCTTTTTATATTATGAAATGACAATTTCATATTGAGAAAATAAAATGTCATGCGAAAGAAGAAAACAAATTGAGACCCATTTCTCAGCTAAGAGAATCCGATAATACCCAATTTGACTACATTTTAGCAAAAATCTCACTTCAATTTCTAGGGCTTTATCGCCAAAAAGCAACAAAGCCGCACGAGAAGATGAAAGTAGGAACCTCTGGGTAACTCCAGCGAGCTGAAGCTTCTCCCAGATAACTCTGATGCGATCGGGACATTCTGGATGATCCTCGCCGTCAGGTGTGTCGTGTTTGCACATCTTCTCGTCGTAAAAAAGACCCACCTTTCGCTGACTTCTCCCGCCGAGTTTAACTTCACAATCTCCGCAGCTGCTACCGGAAGATTCGCCGGGCATGGTCATCATGGAGAAATGTGACAGTCTTATCTTCCGACGATCAAGGAGAGAAAAAGGTAAGCTGAACTCTGAAATTTCAAAGAATTTTACTTTTTTATTTTACCCTACTTCTTATTTTTTCTTTTCATTTTTGATTTTTTGATTTGACCATTTTTATTGTCTGAAACTTCTTTGGAGGGAAAGCTTATGAAAGTATCACAACCAATCACAGGTTAACACGTCACATTCTGCTGAAATATATAATTTCAAAACCGGATCGTATTGACCAAGAAAACCAATTTAATAAAACTAGTGAACCGGAAAAAAACTAAACCCAAATTCTGCACAAACCGGAATTAACCGTTTTCAATATGCTTAGTTTAGTGGAGTCCCGAATATATCCTTTTTTCGATTTTTCACTCTTCACAAAAGGTGTGTACTACTACATTCTACCGAAAGATATCTGCTTTTTTCAAAAGGTCAATATACTAAACCGAGATATGTACTTGAATCTAAGCTGCTCACTGTGACTGTACCTCAAAGCTAAAGAAGCTTATAGAGCTGCAAGACGATCCTTCTCCAGAAGTTCCACGAGGCCTCGAAGAGGGTATTCGTAGAAAACCAATCCTTGAGGTTGTTCTTCTAATCTCCTGCTGCTGGCTAGCCATTCTGCACACGAGTTCTGTTCTTTGGAGATATGATAAATGTCACACTCCCATTCTTTCAAGATCATGTCCTTGCACACTCCTAAAATCGATTTTCTTTTAAGAAATACGTCCGACTTTGTTGTTAGGGTATCGATGATCTCAAGGCTTGTTGTCTCTAAGCGGACTCTTCGGAAACCGCTGTCCCAGAGTATTTTAAGGCCATGGTATATAGCCAAAAGTCCAGTTGCGACTTCAGAGATGCTGTTATGACATCTACTGTAGCCAAATACCCACTTCCCTGATTGGTCACGCACTAATCCAGCGTATGCACTTAGATCAGACAGAGGGTTTGAAGTCCCTTCTATATTAAGTTTCACCAAGGGTGGTTCCCATATCTTCTCGAAACCAGGAGGTAAACTACCTTCTATATTAAGTTTCACCAAGGGTGGTTCCCATATCTTCTCGAAACCAGGAGGTAAACTACCTTCTATGTTCACCTTCACCTGTGAGCTTGAGGGATCACTTTTTGATCCATCGATTAATTTGAGAACCAGACTCGGGGTCACGGAGTCAGTGTCTAAGTTCATGTCAATAATACCCCCATCAAGATCTTTATCAGTTTGACAGGAAGTTCCTGGAACAAGTGCTTGTGAGTTTACGGTCTGGAGAAAACAACCCCAAAGGAAGTTTTCTGTTTTCTTCTGCGTATTGATGATAACTGCAAACACAAAACAGATGTTATTCTTAAAGCCATTCAGAACTTATGGAAAAACAAAAGAATCTGCAAAAGTACAGTAAGCATACACTGTGAGGTCTTGTCCAACAGCTTGGAGGAGAATATCAACAAGTCAGTGTCGTTTATACCAACTTTGATCATGGCATTGCGAGCTGCCATGGCCTCAAACAGATGAGCATGTTCTCCTTTACGACTGAAAGAAAGGGTGAACGTAGCATGATTAGATAAGTTTTCTGAGAATACCAATAGAACAAGAATAGCTAAACCTTCGAGAAAAGGGCTTTTGAGTACCTCTCTGTTTTCTTCTCATCTGGGAAAAGGTATAATGCGACATCTGATAGTCTTGGGCTTCTGTTAAACACATCATTCAAAATATGGCATCTAGGAAGCAGTTCTACCTGGAGTAATGGAGGCAGCGCCTTTGAAAGTCTGTGTGCCTTTCTGCTGATATTGGATGCTGGTGCAGCCCAAAACTCGCAGTCAAATTCCGGCAGCGTGGCAGAATCCACAATGCGTCCCCTGGTACAGTGGTTGAAAGAAAAAATTCATCATATACAAGCAAAGAGGAACTTCAGAGCTAGTAACTTTTGAAGCTCAAAAGATCCTAGTCTAGGAAGGAACCTATAAAGTTCACAAGAAAAAACACAACATTGGCATCATTAATCTTATTATGGTCTTGTTCTAAAAAAACCAGTAAGTTTCCGCATTTGCACATCATCAGTTTCAACAATGTAGCAGATGCATAAGATAAAGGATCGTTTAACATTCTAGCAAGAAAGAGCCTTGGATTTCCTTCAAAGAATGAAAATAAGGCGAAGAACAATGTGAAAAAGGGTATTTAACACTACATTTCCCGCTGTAATTGTATAATTCGTAAGAGTAATACCAACAATTTAGCAACATAGGCTAGAGTGATCTGATTGACATTTCTAACAATACACATATTTAGTTCAAAAGACATTATGAAGTGTTAAGTAACTCACTTCCAAGTTGGATGCAAAGCTGGTCGATATAGAAGTAACTCCGACAATTCTTCATTAGAGATTGATTGTCGTATCTCTCTGGAATCATGATTTTTAGCTCTATTACCAACTTCCACAATTGTCCCTAGAGTAACCGAGGGAACGGATGCAAGACATGGTTTTTAAGTCATGCAATGAAAACAAGTTTAGGATCTTTGGCTTTCAGAAAGAAAAGACAATAAATAAAAGACACCACCTTCTACAAGTTGTGTTGCATTAGCAGCCTGTTGCTTAACTCTTGAACGTATCTGCAAAGCACGTGGACTGGGAGGGTCAACAGTCTTCGCTTTAAGCGGACGACTTGGATTGGTTCTCTGTCTCACTGTTGTAGTACTCATACTCAAAGCTCGAAGCTCGCAAACAATTTCTTTCCTGAAACCTGCTACA
Source organism: Pugionium cornutum (assembly GCA_018901935.1). NCBI lineage: Eukaryota > Viridiplantae > Streptophyta > Magnoliopsida > Brassicales > Brassicaceae > Pugionium > Pugionium cornutum. The sequence goes on along the minus strand of CM032156.1, from coordinate 25,765,082 downwards.
GAATCAGCTAAGACAGGTCTTGGTGCTCCAGAAGCTAGGCGAGCCGGGACAGATCTTGGTGCTTCCAGGACAGGTTTAGGTCTTGGTGGTCGAGAAACCGCCATTTGATTGGCTCCAGATGAAAGTTTTATGGCTTCGTCTGGTGAATCTAACTTCACCTTTGATGTTTTAGGATTTGGATTCCCTCTGGGAACTGGATTTGAAGATTCAACCCGCAGTTTACTTCTTCCAGGGACTACTTTGATCGAATCTGAAGGTAAACTGCCTTGACCAGGACTCATCGAGCAGCAATCGAGATTGGATCGGATTCAAAAATAAGCCAACCCAAGATGAGATTAAAAAAACGTACTAAACGAACGTCACGCTACTCGCAATCGATGACGCAAACTTGCATTACCTAACTCTTTTCGAGAACACAAACCCTATTCCTGATGAGTATCCACCATCCATCATCATTACTCGAGAAGCATCCTACCGAGTCAATGAGTTTAGGGTATAATCTGATGTGAAAATTTGAAACCTATGAACAAAAACGGAGCTTTAACAGATGATTTTATCAACGAAAATCGTGTTTAACAAAGAGAAGTTCCATAAAGAAACCCTAGATTAAAAACCTGCAAAACCCCATTTCACTAGTGCGGAACGCGTGACAAGTGACAACAAATGCAGATAAACCGTAGCACAGAATCAACCAGTTTTTTTCAACAAGAAGTCCAGAAATTTCAGAAAATCATCAAAGAAAAACTAAAACCTTTTTACTTGTGTTATACGGAATAAAAAGAGGAAAAAAATAATCAAAAATCCGAGAAAAAGCATGGAAGAATATGAGAAAGAACGGTGAATTTAGACACCAAACGATTTGTCTTCATACCGTAAAATCAGAAACCGACGATACAAATAGTAGAATATTAGTAATTATTTTTGGCCAAAGATTTAGTCCCTCTTGGGTTGTGGCTGCTTGACAGACAACAAAATGTCATGTTTTTTACCTTGCACAGCGTTTTAATCGTAGTGACTTGTGTAAAACAAAACTTGTTTACTAAGAAATTGCCCACTCCTAGAATTAGTTAAATGTGGTAAATATAAAACTAATAACTATAAACATGTATTGACGTGACTAAAGCAAAATGGGAGGATTATATCACTAATATGTAAAAAGTGAACTTCACGGTAAAGAGGAAAGGTGGGTGAAAGAGCAATAAAGAAAGATGGACAGTGTCACAGCTCTGCCCTGACCATTTCTCTTCTTAACTTTTCCATTACAAAAAATATATTAATATTAACCATTAAAGTAATCCTGTTATTTCCTTCATTTACTAGTATCTTAATAGAAACAAAATGCCATCAAATAATAAATGGTTACGACAAATTGTTTAGTCAAATAAATATAGTGAGAAAGAAAATACGAATGATGTGAATATTTTATTTGGAAGAGTTTTTACCTTTTTGTTATTTCTTTTATCACTTGGGGCAGTAAATTTGTATTTAATGGGTATGAATATTTATTACAAAAATTATTACAGTCTAGTGGTTTTTGTTTATGATAGAAAGATGCATGGTAAAAAAATAAGGTACTAAAATTTTAAATTAAAGTTTCTTCGGTCAAGTGTCAATATTCCATACTATTTTTATATAAATTACATTTTAGTTATTTAATTTTTATAATTTACAAACCAATATTTATATAGTGGTCATACAAAAATTAACTATCATATTTTGTAATTTTAAATTATAATGTATATATATGTGTTTTAAAATCATAAAAATTTAAATATATATATACAATATACAAATTTAATAGTTTTAAACTATTTATAATATTGAATAAATATTGAATAAATATATTTCATAATAAAACAAAAATCGTAATAAAAATTTGAAATCTAAATTAATATATTTGCTATTAACATATAAACTGAATTTTAGAAAATGAAACATAAGTGATACAAAACAAGTTATATTTGTATACTATAAAACCTAAGGATATGATTAAGAAATATGTTTTCGTGCTGGGATTATCTAACACTTCCACCAAAAACGTAAATGTATTTCTCTAAAACACAGATTTCTAAACACTTTATTTACGGTATTAAAATTATATTTTATATATCAATGCATTCTATGCATTATTAACATATGCATCAATGTAAAATTTTTATATATATGTGGCACCATTAAAAATAAGAATTTAAATTATTATATAAAAAATAGAATTAATATAAAACATACCTTTTTATCAAATTGTGGCTCTAGGATTTTTAAAACTGAGAATGAAAACTAGTGATTAAAAGTACGAATGAAAACTAGAGGTACAAATAAACTTATATAAGAGTATTTTTTATTTTATATATAAAAATATTATGTAAGATAAATGTAAAAAGGAAAAAAGATTTTACCTAATAATATATAAGAGTATTTTTTTATATAAAATTATTATGTAAGATAAATATAAAAAGGGAAAAAGATTTTACCTAATAAAGATTTATCTAATAAAATATTAAAGAAATTAGGAAAAAAAAGGAAAGAAGAAAAAATCTGAAGAAGGATGGAAAAAAAAGAAATTAAATATATATATATATATATATATATATATATATAAGTATATAGTATAAGTTATTTTGAATTACATTTTAAGAAATCTTTGTTTTTCTCCAAAGTTATTAGTGTATCTTTATAGTAAACCGACAGAAATGAAATAAGATTAATGAAGCAGAGTGTAAGAGTGTTAGTAGGTTTCTTTTAGTAATGAACTTGAGGAGTACTTAAAGGCCATGAACATATTTGTACGTAAAGTCAGATATTAATGCACACGTGTATTAAATATTGTATATAAACATGCTACAAAGCCCAATAATTCATTAGCCCAATATTGGCTAACAAAGAAACGTCTTCCGAGAATTGCGACTGCATCTCTCAACCTTGCCGTTTGTCACTAATCACATCTCTTTGTTCGTATTCCGTTAGAAAAATAAAGAATAGTTAAATTTAACAGAATATACTCATGCTAATTGGAATCATAATCTCATGTTCAATTCGTTTTTGTTAATTGTTTGATCCGATTCTTTTGTATAACTGTAAAGATTATACACCCAAAACAAACTCATCATTGTATGCAGCGTCTTTAAGCTTATTGAGATGAATAACTTTCAAGGAGATTTAACCGACGTCGTACGAGGAATCGGAGATCACGTGTTATCGCCGGAAACTCCTCCTCCTCCGAGCATCTGGCCTCTTCCGCCTCCGCATCCACCACAGTCGCCGTCAGATCTTCACACAAATCCCTTCGGAGATCCCTTCGTGAGCATGACTGATCTTCTCCTCCAAGAACACAACGCCGTCACAAACTCCGGCTATTTCTCCACCGCCGGAGACAACAACAACAACAACGAGGGTTTTTTGGTTCCTAAGGTATTGGAAGATGATCATATACAGAGTCAATGCAGTATCTTCCCAAAAATCCGGATCTCGCATAGTAACATCATCCACGATTCAGCGCCGTGTAATTCTCTAACCATGTCGGCTCACGCTGTAGTCGCCGCCGCAGCCGCCGCCTCGCCAAGAGGGATCATCAACGTTGATACAAACAGTCCTAGAAACAGTGTGTTGGTCGATGGTAACACGTTCTCGTCTCAGATTCAGATTTCTTGCCCTCGCAATTTAGACTTTAAGAGAAAGTATAAAATTCATATTAAATGTTAGCTTTTATACAAGAAATACTTTTAATATAATTTTTTTTTGCTAAAAGCATTTAATTAACATTTCCCAAGATGGTTTAAGTGATTATTATATGCATAACAATATATCCGATTCAATTTACATTATTTTCAGTAGGTAAAGTGAACTAGGGTTCTAGGCCATTTGGTAGGTAGGTTAACAGAGATCTTTTGACAGAGATCTTTCTTTTACCAATCATTATGGATCCAAAATACTCTTTGTCTTTTTCGTTTTGTTTTAGTATATGTTATCTTCCTTTCACTTTTGTATTTATTACAAGACGAGGGAGACATAAACCACGTACAACATCTAGGCTCTAGCTAACCCATTTACAATTAGGGAATATGCACTCGGTTGTAACTTTTCTTAACTAAATAAAAGTAAAATTTGGACCCAAGTTGGTAAAAATAATCTATGCTGCACTGAAACGGGGACGGACACCGGGGACGAGGATGGGGATGGAGACAGGAAACAGCATATTACGACATAGATACGTTCAGCAAAATTTTTTAAAAAAGTCTTAAAATAAAAAATATTCAATCATTACATAACAATATAAATAAACTACTCAATAACTAAATCATTTTCAAAATCTGGCTCATCTAATGAAAGATTTGCAAATTCTAAAAATCTCAAATCTTCCATAGAATCAAATGTGTCTCCACCAACATCCCACATCTTGGTTTTTTCATCTTTATATTGATCGGAATTCCTTAATAAAAGATGTAGATTGTTATGGATGTAAACCAAATCTTGAGCACGACTTGGATTTAACTTGTTCCTTTTGAGTGAGTGAATGAATGAGTAAGTACTACAGTTGCGTTCAGCACAAGAAAATGAACTAGGTTGGCCAAGTAACTTAAAAGCCAAAGACTGAAGGAGAGGAGTTTGAGCACCAAATTAGCCCACCATTTCTTAGGCTTCATTGTAGACATCATCGAAAAACACGTTAAATCTTCAAAAGGACCACATTTCATCGAAAACAATGCATACTCATCCATAACTTTGATATGATCTTCATAACTGCAAATCAATATCTGAAAACACTTTATCCTCTCATGAGATAATTCTCCATCCCTATGTGGACCTATTCTTGTAGGATATTCGTTTAACCATGCATCACTATAAAATCTAAAATATACAAAAATGTGTTATATATATGTCAAAAAATTAATTTAAAGAACAAATATACAATTTAAATCACATACCTTGGATTTAAAAAGTGAGCTAGACAATGTAGAGGTGTGCTATTTTTTGTCCAACGAGCCACTAGTATCTAATAAATAACATCGTACAAGAGACTAAACTCAGACAACGGACGTTTTTCTCTCTTGTAGATTTCAAGTTTCACATTCTCAATCATGGAATTCCACATCTCATATACCAAATGAAGACACGGTTTATCAGTGTCACAAAATCTAATCCGGAGTGGTGCAAAGGTGGGAGATGGTAATTGGTACAGTGAGGAGAGAGAGAGAGAGAGGGGGTAAAGGAAGACACAAGCAATACATTCAAGAATGAAGAAATTGCAATATCACACATTACTTAAATTAAAAAACAGACCATCATATTCTATACATATTATCAAGGAGCCGTCTTTGTTTATCTTATGCAGAAAGGCCCCATACGCTTATCAGAAGATACGATTCTCTTGAAATTGTCTAGTCGTAACCAAAAAATATTCATCTCTCTAATTAAGCAATTTATGGTGACCATGTCTTTCTCTTAATCTATTTGAAATATTTAATGAATTATTTATTAGTTTTTTGGTTTAAAGATTACTTTTTTCGATAAACTGCAAATATAATATATATATTAAAGAGATACTTAAAGGCCTTCCTATGAATATGAGCGAGGAAAATTTGTATGAAGATTTTCTGGCCTAGAATAGAGAAGACATTGTGGATGATCTATTGTTTCTTTTCTTCAGAGCATTGTAAATGGTTACCTAGGCATTGATGACTACCAAGGTCTTTTTGTGACATGGATGAAGATAACCACCTTAGCAAGTTTGTCCAATCCGAGAATGTGTTTGGTGCCAAACCTACCTGCACAGATAGCCTATCTTGGTGAACAACTGAGAACGTGAATGCATGCTTCAAACTTCAAAGTATAGCCCTTATAATTCATTCAACCAAATTACCTTGGCTGATGTCTAAGAGCCTCCCATGTCTTTGCATAAGAGAATTCATTATGAGAGTTTGAGATTTGAGCTATATCGATGTTTGAGCAATAATAACGATAACCAAATGCACAAAATAAAATAGACACAAAGATTTTTCACGAAGTTCGGTTTTCCAACCAATATCCCTGGGACCTAGTCCAGAAACAAATCCACTATAACAAGAAAGCAATTACAATTGCATATGGTACAACATAAACAAGCCTACCATTCTTTTCTATGTGGTTTGTGGAAACAGTATCAGACACATGTCTGACTACCATCCAGCTGCACTGGTGCAACACCATCTTCAATGGCTATAGATTCCACAGAAACACCATCAACAGCACTGGCAGATTTCTCATCCTGTTAGTCTGTCTGATGGGACGACGCTAGAGACATGTCTGCACCTTTCAGCAATACCCTCGACAGCCGTGAGTCTTCATGAGACAGCCCTTTGGTAGTTATAACACTTCTCTAATCCTAGCACATAGGGCTCCCACGAGATTTGGTAGATACAACTTGCTTTCCAAGTTTATCTACTTGCCAAATCCAAATATGGACTATTTGATTTACCGTATTCAATAGATACAACTTGTCCTCCAAGTTTATCTACTTGCCAAATCCAAATATGAAATATTTGATTTTCCATATTCAATAGATACAACTTGCTTTCCAAGTTTATCTATTTGCCAAATCTAAATATGGAATATTTGATTTTCCATATTCAATAGATACAACTTGTCCTCTAAGTTTATCTACTTGTCAAATCTATTGTAGAGAATATATGATTCTCCTACAACCTCATAACAGCTCAGCAAACCACTTGCCACGTCAGCAATTGCGCCACATCAGCAATTGCACCACATCAAGTATTTGCTTCCTGTTATGTTCTCTGATGCATCCTTTGATGCCATCAAGTCAATGTTCAGTATGTTGTGTTGGATCTTTGAAATCCCAACAACTCTTTTCAGCTTTGCAAACCTTTTGCCACGTCAACAATAATGTCACATCAAATTCTTGCTTCCTGATATCCCGTTTGATCAAATCTCAACACCTTGTCTGATACATCCTTTTGTTGTATCCAACTAAAGACTTTATACTCTGAAAGACTTCTCTGATACCTCTTCTATCTGATGCATCCTCTGTTCTATCCAACTAGAGACTCTACACTCTGAGAGACTTCTCTGGTATCTCTTCTACCTGATGCATCCTCTGTTGTATCTAATCAGAGACTCTACACTTTGAGAGACTCCTCTGATATCTCTTCTACATGATGCATCCTCTGTTGTATCCAATCAGAGACTCTACACTTTGAGAGACTTCTCTGATACCTCTTCTACCTCATGCATCCTATGTTGTACTTCATCAGAGACTCTATCTCATTTGTCTAATGTCTAGATCAACCCTGTGGTTAATCTACATTCTGTGTTGATAACATCGTATCAACCACCGCATCAAACACTATCTCAATATCTATCTCATCTGTCAAATATCTAGATCAACCTTGTTGTTAATCTACATTCTGTCTTGATAACATCGTATCAACCACTACATCAAGCACTATCTCAATATCTCTCTCATATGTCCAATATCTTGATCAACATGCTTGTTAATCTACATTCTGGCTTGATATCATCGCATCAAGCAACTCTACAAACACTATCTCAGTATCTGTTGTATCAACACTGACATATCATACTCCATCTCATCTTTTAGCATCTGAGTCATCATATGTTATTATTTATTCCAACAGCTCAACATATCAGTCATCATAACACTAACATATCTGTTTATCTCTTGGTTTGCTGCAAAATGTTGTATTTCCCTGGAACTTCACAGCAACTGTTAGGTTATAGCTAGAGATTGGATAATGTCTGTGTTCGACATTGATCTTGCAGTGTTTTGAGAAGTAGCATTGTGTTGTTATTAAAAGCTTTTTTATTTTGAATGATGAGTTTAAATTTCGCGTTGAATAGAAGTGGAAGCGAAGAGATAGATCTTGTATGGTAGCTAACTAGATGCGGCTTAATCATTAAGAAACAATGACTAGTTTCACCAAAAGCACATCATTCAATAGAGGGGTATTAAGTTCCTTGGCTATAGAAAGCAATAGAAGCTCCTCTTCAAGCGCCTTCAGTAGTCCCATTGGCTCAACTTTCGCAAGCCCGAGAACACAAAACTTTGGAGGAAGTCCACGCCCCTCTACCAACCGGTTAAAAGAGATCTCATATTTTTTTCAGGTTTTTATTATTGTCGGAACAATTGTGTCGTTTCTTGTTATTGTTACTAGTGGTTATTTGTATTTTGTTCCCAGCCTCGGCCAAGCGTTCTTGGGTTATAATGGAGCATTGCAGTTTAACAACAACTCTATTATGGAGAATCAGGAATGTGACATATTTGATGGGAATTGGGTGGTTGATGATAACTATCCGTTATATAACGCTTCGGAATGTCCATTTGTAGAGAAAGGATTCAATTGCTTAGGTAACGGACGTGGACACAAACAATATTTAAGGTGGAGGTGGAAGCCTAAGCATTGTAATGTTTCGAGATTTGAAATGTGTGATGTGTTGGAGAGATTAAGGGGTAAAAGGATATTTTTGTGGGAGATTCAATGAGTAGAACGCAGTGGGAGTCTTTGATAATTATGCTAATGACAGGGTTGGATGATAAGAGGAGTGTTTATGAAGTTAATGGAAACAATATAACGAAAAGGATACGTTTTTTGGGTGTGAGGTTTAGTTCCTTCAATTTTACCATTGAGTTCTACCGATCGGTTTTCTTGGTTCAGCCTGGTAAACTGCGATGGCACACCCCGAAACGTGTAAAGTTTGTCTTAATGTTAGACGTATTAGATGATATTAACCAAGAATGGAGTTCAGCAGATTTTCTCATATTCAATACCGGTCAATGGTGGGTGCTTGGGAAGCTCTTCGAAATGTAAGCTTGATAGCTCGTTTTTAGGATGTTTTTGAAACAAACTCTTATAAGTTTGCCCATTTCTTACTGAGTTTTGGAACATCAGTGGTTGTTACTTTCAGGTTGGAAACTCTTTGAGGCTCGGAATGTCGATTCCTGCAGCGTATAGAGTAGCATTAAAGACATGGGCATCATGGATAGAGAGTAAAGTTGATCGAAACAAAACGCAGGTTTTGTTTCGTACGTTTGAGCCATCACATTGGAGGTACAAACCAAAGTTCCTATAGCCTGCTTGTTCTTGTTCTGCTTTATCTTTAGATCGTCACTAATCCAATTTTGGTATTGTTTAGTGATCACAGATCATGCAATGTTACAAAGTATCCAACCCCAGACACTAGAGGAAGAGACAGAAGCATATTCTCTGAAATGATCAAAGAAGTAGTTAAGAACATGACAACTCCAGTATCAATATTGGATGTAATGTCGATGTCAGTGTTTAGAAGCGATGGTCATGTCGGTTTATGGAGCGATAATCCATTGGTACCTGATTGTAGTCATTGGTGTTTACCTCGGGTACCTGATATCTGGAATGAAATCTTGCTCTTCTTCCTCTTTAGACAACAAGTACAAAACTTACTTCATTTCTCTGTCCTTTTTTGTTTCTCAAACACATCAGGATCAACCTCTCTTTTTTGGGGTTTAAGAATCAGCCTCTTCTTGTGGTCTATTTCATTTTAGTTACTTAATTTGCAGATTCATTAAAATGGCTACTTAGAGGTTTCTGCAACATAACAATTGAAAAGGAAAAAAAAAGAGTAATGACCCTTGAAGACTGAATCTCTAGGAAGCTAACTGCTCTTGTTTCTTCTGGAAGTAAGAGACAAAGAAAAGGGTGGATCACAAATTTTGGTAAAAGTTGAAAGCTGATTCTTAGAACTCAATTCTTTTATTGTTTGTATACGTTCTTCTTAGTTGTATTATCGTTTTAAAGAGAGTGAGAGGAGATGTTCACAGTTTTGTTTACTCCAAACAATTTTTCATCACCAATGTGAAATACCCATTGAGGAAATACTATGGATGCAGATGCTCTCTAATTACTCTGTTCAAAATTGCAACGCTTTGTTTGGCAGCTAAGAGCATTAGCACCTTTGGCATGGCTGTCCATCTTAGTGAAAATTACAGCTCCCACATCAACGTTTTGCTTAAATGATTGAGCTTGATCAAATGCAGCTTGACCAATACTGTTGTCCATTACAAATACAACGAGGTCTGGTTTCTGTAAAATGGAAAGAACATGATCATAGCCTGGAACATTAACCAGGAATAGACAAAAGACTTCAAGACAACAGACCACACCAGTGCTTAAGTAACTTGACGCATTTCTTCAAAGAGGGTAGCTTCTTGTTTATGGCGACCACTGGTGTCAAGTGTCATCAATAATAAGATCACAGTTTTTCTTTTTGAACCTATCAACCCCCTCAACAGCAATTTTCACAGGATCGGATTCAGTGTAGCTGCAAGGAATCATAACTCAGCCTTAGCAACATTCTTCTCTCTCTCTCTATCTCTCTCTCTCTCTCTCTCTCTCTCTCTCTCTCTCTCTTTTCATTTCCCTCTATTACTATCATAAGTAAATAAAAACTAGAAATAGCATAGTTTCAGTAACTGCAAATAGAAACAGAAGATAACATAACACAAGACCTCAAAAAGATCTATTTACATAAACTGTTGTGTGTTGAGCACTTTGACAAAGATGTGTGATGCTTTGATAGAGCGTGGCTCTGTAATGAATTCCAATAAAAGAGCGCAAGTAGATAAACAGGCAGGACTCATACAAACTCCTAAAGGTAAATGAAAATGTATGACGAAACCTACTGGATGATGGAAACCGTAGACCTAAACCAAACCTCGAGTCTAAACCAAATAATTACATAAATTTCGTAGTGTGAGTTAATATCCTTGGATATGCAAGCACCAAAGGTCTTACGAGAACGCAGGAAAGCTGATACTAAGATATAAATCTTCATACAAAGATTAAGGTGTCATGTAACATAAAAAGGGATTGATTTGAGATACCTTCCATAAAGGGGATCTTAGCTTTTGTGGAATTTTGTTCAACTGATCGAAAGAACCTACCATGAAAGTATCCGCACACACTAGAGCTGGTTTGTACCCTTTCTTCTGATGATAATAAGCATACTTTGTACACGTTGTGGTTTTTCCAGCACCTAAACATCGTCAACAATAGTTGGGAGTGATATTACGCCTACACATTAGAAACAAAGTCAATCAACCACGAATAGCATTTTAAGAAGACCTCACCTTGTAACCCGACTACACTAGGTTTGGCCTTTTGGGGTCAAAGGCAGGCTTTCCTGGATCACCATCTTACAAAGTTCACCAAAGGTAGCTTGAGAGAAACAACACAAGAATGAGGAGCAATTCAATCACACACAAAAATAAAAAACTTTTTTTTTTAAAACTTGCTCAATGATCTGTCGCTTGTTGTGGCCGGCTGCTAGATCCTTGAGGTTGACGTATTCACAGTAGAATAAGTCAAGTAGAATAAGTCAAGTAAAATAAGTCAATAGTTATTCCTATTATTAAGGAGCCACAACTCATATTATTAAGGAGCCACAATTTATTGTAATGTCACTTTCCTTATTTGTAAAATTTTAGTTTTTTCTCCTATAAATATTTGTAGTTCTCGTATTTGTTCATTAATAAGAAAAAACTTGTCTTATATGGTATCAGAACACACAACATCCTATTCCAAAATTTTTGTGTTTCAACTTTTTGATTTTTCCATTTTCGTTTCTCTTTCCTCATGGCTCAAACAAAATCTGATTCAGGTGAATCTGCATCAATTGTGAATCCTACTGATCCACAAAATCATATTCTCTCAATTAACATGAATAATATAACAAAATTGCATTCCACCAACTACATCACTTGGAATCTCCAAGTGTCGTTGTTCCTTGAAGGTCATGATCTTCACCACTTTATTGACAACAACACTACAATTCCACCTGCAACAATCCTTGAAGAAAACATTGTCACACCCAACCCAAAATTTGTAGCTTGGCAACGACAAGACAAGCTCATACTTATGGCTCTCCTTGGTTCCATCACCATGCAGCTACAACCACTTATCTCTCTTGCTACAACAACACTTGAAGCATGGACTATTCTAGCTTTAACTTTCGGAAGACCATCCCGAGGACATATGAAGCAGATTAAAGAACAGCTGAAGAAAAACGTCAAAGGCAATCGCATCATTGACAAGTATATGCAAAGTATGAAAACCAAAGCCGATCAACTTGCACTCCTCGGCAAACCTCTTGATCATGAAGACATAATCGAGTACATTCTTGATGGACTTGACGACGACTACCGTGCCGTTGTAGAACAAGTCAATGGTCGTGATACACCTCAAACCTTTGAAGAACTTCGAGATAAACTAGTCAATAGGGAGGCTGCGATAATCTGCTCTCAGCCTGCAAATCATTTTTTCCTGCTACTGCAAATCAACTCAACCAACGAAACAGAGGTGCTCCTCGTCCCAATCAACAAATTCTACATCAACAATTCTCCACTCCACAATTTTCAGCTCCACGGTATTCACCAAATTATAGAGGAGGTAGCCGCCCTTATTTGGGCAAATGTCAGGCATGTGGAACACAAGGTCACACAGCCAAGAATTGCTCCCTGTTTCGCATAGTTTCGGTGTCATCTCCTTCACCGATTCAACACTCCTCCACCTCTAATAGGCGACCGCGTGCCTTTGCCACAAGTCTCACGCCTTCAGACACACCGTTTTGGCTACTCGACTTTGGTGCATCTCACCATGTTACATCTGATCTTGGCAATCTAAGTTTACACTCTCCTTTCCATGGAGCCGATGATGTTACTCTTGGTGATGGCTCAACTCTTGATGTCACACATACGGGTTCAACTACACTTCCTTCCATCTCTCGTTCCCTCTCCTTACGCAATGTCTTACTTGTTCCACGATTTGAGAAGAATCTCATTTCCGTGAGCCAATTTTGCAAAGATAACAACACTTATGTCTTATTTGATCCTTGGTCTTATTAGGTGAGGGATCTAAGCACGGGGGGCGCTTCTCAAAACCGGAAAAACTAGAAATAGCTTGTATGAGTGACTGGACAATCAATCTTTCACAAATAAAGCTCAAATCTTCAACACAACCAAAACAACTCTCGTAGATTGGCATGCCCGATTGGGTCACCCATCCTTTGAAATTTTAAAACGTGTTCTTTCTCAACTTTCAATACCACTGTCCAATAAATCAAAACCTCTTTTATGCAATTCTTGCTCTATTAATAAAAGTCACCAACAATCCTTTGGTTTGTCTTCTATTCACTCCACTCGTCCCTTAGAAATACTTTTTTCAGGTGTATGGACCTCTCTTATACACTCCTTTGATGGTCACAAATACTATCTAATTATAGTTGACCATTTTACTAGATACATTTGGTATTATCCTCTCAAACACAAGTCCCAAGTTTTAGAAACATTCAAACGCTTTAAAGCTCTTTTTGAAAACAAATTTGAAAACAAAATTAAATCCTTCTACTCCAATAATGGAGGTGAGTTCATTGCACTTGCCTCTTTCTTTGCTTCTCATGGTATTTCTCATTTAACAACTCCTCCCCACACACCTCAACACAATGGCATCTCTGAACGCCATCATCGACATATCGTTGAGACGGGTCTTGCTCTTCTTTCTCAAGCTCACATGCCACTTCATTTTTGGTCTTATGCCTTTGCTACTACGGTTTATTTAATCAACCGTATGCCCAACTCAGCCATTGCTTTTCAAATTCCATATGCATCCCTCTTTCATGAATCACCAAATTTTGCCAAACTTCGCGTTTTTGGGTGCCTTTGCTACCTTTGGCTTCGCCCCTATTCAGCTCATAAACTTAATGCCCGATCAGCTCCTTGCGTGTTTCTTGGTTACTCATTAACCCAAAGTGGGTACTTATGTTTTGATATAACCTCTTCTCGTTTATATGTTTCACGTTATGTTCAATTTTTTGAATCATCCTTTCCTTTAAAAAAAAATAACCCTTTTACTCCTTTGAGTCAACCATCATCACTTGACTCTCCTTCCAACACATTTCCCACTATCACATTTCTTCCCCTTCCATCCCCTCATACTCGCCATTCTACTACCACCCCTGCTACGGATTCCTCACCAGTAGCAGCACCGCCGATCAATCACCAAATGTCAATAGTTGAATCTCCAGGTTTAAATCATCCTACTGCCTCTCCATCTAACAATGTCTCTTCTATGGTTACTCACTTTGAACAGATCGCGTCCAATAAAGCACAAACTTCTAATGAACATCGAATGGTCACTCGCTCCAAAAACAACATCGTCAAGCCAAATACCAAGTATTGTCTCGTCTCCACTGCTGTTATATCACCATCTGATGTTGAAACCAAATCTCATGTCCAAGCTCTTAAGGATTGTCGGTGGCGTAGTGCAATGGGTGAAGAAATGGATGCTCAAATTCGCAATTACACTTGGTCTCTTGTCGCACCTAATCCAAGCTACAACATTGTTGGTTGTCGTTGGGTTTTTCGAGTAAAACAAAATCCCGATGGATCTGTTCAACGCTTTAAGGCACGTCTCGTTGCCAAAGGATTCCACCAACGACCCGGTGTAGACTATTTTGAGACATATAGTCCTGTTGTGAAACCAGTAACCATTCGTCTAGTTCTTAGTCAAGGCATCTCTCACAATTGGCAGTTACGTCAATTTGATGTTAACAATGCATTTCTACAAGGAAATTTAGATGAGGAAGTTTATATGCTTCAACCTCCGGGTTTTGTTGATTCCGATCGGCCCAATCATGTTTGCAAATTGCATAAACCTATCTATGGTCTGAAACAAGCTCCACGAGCTTGGTACACAGCTTTGCAACAATTCCTCCTTCGGACGGGTTTTAGTAACTCCATTGCCGATACGTCATTTTTTATCTTCAAATCTCAATGTATTATCATTTATATATTGGTATACGTGGACGATATTATTATCACGGGCAACTCTCCCACTCACATCCAAAAATTTGTTGACCTTCTCTCCTCTCGTTTTTCACTAAAAGATATGGGTGATCTTCATTATTTCCTTGGCGTTGAGGTTCACCGCACGTCTTCCAGCTTGCTTCTCACCCAAACTAAGTACATTGCTGATTTTTTGCATCGTACAAGTATGATACAAGCAACACCTATCCAAACACCAATGTGCTCTTCAAGCTCCCTCTCCATTAATGATGGAATCTCCCTCTCTGATCCTTTTGAATTTCGATCCTTGCAATATTCCTTCCGAATGATCATTGGATCCTTCGGAATCTCCCTTCCGAATGATCATTGGATCCTTGCAATATCTCCTCTTCACAAGACCTGACATAGCCTTCTCTGTCAATCGGTTGTCTCAATTTATGCACAAGCCTACTACAGCTCACTTGGTTGTAGCTAAACGTGTACTACGGTATCTATGTGGCTCTCGCAACTTCGGTTTATTTCTATCCTCTAATTCTATCTCAGACACAGTTCGAGTCTATTCAGATGCAGACTGGACGGGGAACAAAGATGATTACACATCAACAGGTGCATTTCTAATTTATGTGGGCAACCACCTAGTCTCTTGGTCTTCACGAAAACAGAAAACAATAGCTCGCTCTTCCACTGAAGCTGAGTACAAAACAGTAGCTTCAGCGGCTTCGGAAGTCCAATGGATTGTTTCTCTTCTCCGTGAACTTGGTGTCACCCTTAAAACATCTCCTACAATATATTGTGACAACATTGGCGCTACCTATTTAAGTGCAAACCTTGTTTTTCATTCTCGAATGAAGCACGTGGCTGTCGACTTTCACTTCATTCGACAATTGGTTCAAAGCAAACAACTTCAAGTCTCTCACATCTCTGCCGTTGATCAACTTGCTGACGCTTTAACAAAGCCACTTTGACGAACTTTGTTTCATCCTATTTGTGTCAAGATCGGACTTGCTACACTCGGTCCGTCTTGAGGGGGCGTATTCACAGTAGAATAAGTCAAGTAAAATAAGTCAATAGTTGTTCCTATTATTAAGGAGCCACAACTCATTGTAACGTCACTTCCTTTATTTGTAAGATCTTAGTTTTCTCTCCTATAAATATCAGTAGTTGTCGTATTTGTTCATTAATAAGAAAAACCTTTCTTATATGACGATCTTCTTAATATTTTGCATGTCCCTCACAAGGGGAAAAGAAACATCAAACTGTAGTAGAGCGCGAGTGATATCGTTCAAGCATTCATTCAGAGCCTTCTCATCGATAATTGTCACATTGCTCTCAAACAAAGATCAAGTAATAAAAAAGCTTTTCGGAATTAGGTCAGGGCTTTGATCACAGAGCGAGAGAGCTCTTTCGTCGCAGATTGGACGATTAAGACAGGAGAAACTGATGGTTGATCCCAGGATCTTATTTTACCTAAATAAGTCTTAAAACGGTTAGGACTAAAGTCAAAACATCTCAAACATATATGAGCCTAAAGAAGCTTTAATAAGCCCATTGGGTCACCTCAAGTTGTTGGCTAAGATGCACAGTGTAAATACAAAATTTCAACAAAAAAATCAGAGCTTTAAAAATGTGATAAATTGTATATTTCTTAGTGAAAATTAGATATATGGCCCCTATAAAAACGTTAAAAAGATTGGTGGTTGTAATTTTATTTATTAGTTCACTTGTCTTTTTTGGACAAGGTTTTCCAAATATTTTATTTATTTTCATTTCTATTAAAAATACTTTTTTCCTATATGAATTGCTAGTCAAATACCACATATCTACGTATCATTCTCTTCTTTGCCACATGACCCCAAAATTTAGGCAACATATCTAACAATTTAACCAATTATAAATATTTTACATTCATATTTATATTAAAATATCCTATAAAATAAACATCATTTATAAACACATCTATAATAATTTAATATTTATAAAATTATGTAAACTAAAAATTATTTGATTAAATTTATAAAATATAAATATAAAAAATATTATAAATATATGGTTAAATCCTAATAACCTCATAAGTTTAAATGATTAAATTTCATATTTGTATTTATATTACTAATATTCTATAAAAATTTCATTTATCTTTATATTATTATTTGAAAAGTATATTTCAAAAAATAACATTAAAATTATAAAATAATTCAAGCCATTATAAATAAATAAATTATAGAACAAATACCAAATACATAAAATATTAAAATATTTATTAATACATAAAAATATTAAAATATTTAAAATTTAAATCTTTATTAATATATTTGAATAACTCTTTTATACAAAAACAAATAAATTAACTATAATAGTACATTTAACAATTTATTTTTTCGTATTTGTATTTATATTACAAATATATATAAAACAGATTTCATTTATAAATATATTGATAGTGATTTAACATTCATTTAAAAATGTAAAATAAAAAATATTTGATTAAATTCACAAAAATAAAAATATAAAAAATATAATAATCAAATAACTTCGTGCATAGCAATATAGATCAATTTCTAGTTAGCTTTATTTGATTTGAACAAGCAGTGCAATGATGAAATACGTATTTGGGGATAAAAAATAGGGATGGTAAATCAAAAACAAAAATTAAAATTTATATATAAATTATGACTATTATATATAATTTAAAATTAAAATTTAAACAACTAAATAAACAATACATTTAATCGTACACTTTTACTAGCCAATAGTTACAAATCTTTAATGAATTATAATGATTAAAATAAAAATATATAAATAAAAATATATTATATGTAAATTTCAAGATATTATAGTAAATAGTGAAATAATAAAAATGTTGATGATTTGTGGTGCTTTGTTGATACGTATTGGACTGATGATGAACATAATGTAATTGTAGGCTGAATATTGTTTACTAGTGATGCATCAATTCCTTCAAGTAATTCTATTCTAGAAGTTGAGGCTTAGGCACTCAAGATGATAGTGGTACAAGTTTGAAGGTTGGGATGCAAACAAGTTTGGTTTTGTGGTGAGAAACTTAAACTCTAAGTTAGAAAAAAAACTCAAATATAATATTGTAATTATATTTATAATTTATTTATAGTAAATATATATATTTTCAGAAAATAATTGGTGCTATTTTAAAAATTTTAAATTTATAATGATAAATTTGGAATAAAACTTAAAAAATATTATTTTAAGATATTATTTTTAAATTTTAAATCATATAATTATAAATACATATATATATATAACATTCTTAAAATCAAAATTGTTTAGCACTTTAAACATTATGCATTTACTAATATCCACACGCACGCAAATTAAATCACACATGAAATGCTAATACAACTGAGATCTAATCTCAAAATCTCATTAAGTAGGCTTGTTTCTCTTAGATTTAGTGTTTTAGAATAATTTTCTCTTAAAATTATCTCAGTCAATACTAATGATTATCATACCTGCATCATGTTTTATATGCAATATATATAACCAACCTAATCTAATTAGAACGGATATATGGATTTAAACAAGTCCACATATATATACTAGATTTTGACCCACGCCGTGCGTAGGAACAAATATTCATAATTAATTATTTATTTTGTTGATATAAATCAGATATATATAATTGATTTTATATTTTTAAAAAAATTATTTTTAAATATTAATTACGAAAAGAAAATAGATAATGAAATCGGATTATCCAAATAGATTTAAATTATATATATCTTGGATAAAATTATAGATGTGATAAATATTCAATTAAACTAAACTTATGTCTTATATTTTGTTTGACAAATTTTTTAAAATTTATATTTTGTTTTATATTGTATTTATATTTTATAAAAAAAATATATTATATGTCGAAATATTAGGGATTACATATAATATAATGTCTAATGATAGTTTTTGTAAATATTTTAGTAAATTATGTCTTAGGTAATATTTATTTTAAGATGCTCTTATAGTGTGACACATCAGCGTGACATACTTGTAAATCAACATAAGAGTATTTTGTTAAAATGATTCTCAATTAATATATTAGGGATATGCTTATTACTTTTATTTATCTTATAAATAGAAAACCTTGGAAACCCAATAATACTTTAATTTGAATTAAATAAGTTGTAGTTTAATTTGTTAGGTGTGTGATTTTATATGATCATATGATATTAATAATAATTTTTTACGCCCATAAATTACAACCGACAATATCGTTTTAATTAAAGTGAAATACAAATGATTTCAATATATTTCCAACAAATCCAAATTTTGTCGTAAAATTTCCGACCAAAACCGATTGTTTAATAATTTAATCGTTATTTAAAAACGACAAATTATTAGATTTTTGTCCATTATAAAACAATTTTTTTTTCATTTTCCGCTTTTTAGCTATTAAAAGTATATAGAATTCATATAAAAACATATTTGACAAATATAAAACTAAAGTAAAAACACTTCTCCACAAAATTAAAAGACCTACGAGTTTGAAATGCGGTCATCCAAAATTTATTCTTCAAAAAAAATGCGATACAAATTTTTGTCACTATAGATTTCATGAAAACAGCCATTGTTTAATATTGTGGTTGTTAAATAATTTGACATTTATAAATAAATCACGCTAACGTATCACATATTTTAAAGTAAATATTATCTAATACATAATTTAATAGTGTATTTATGAAAATGATATTAAAAAAATATTTAACAATATATATATATATATTTAAATCACTAATATTTTGACACAAAAGGCAAACACAATAAAAATAAATATATTAGAAATTTTGAAAAATTATTCAAACAAAATATAAAATAAAATTTTAGGTTAATTAAATATTTATTATATTTATAATTTATTACTTATTTAATAATATTGTCTATACAAAATATACATAATTTAAATTTATTAGTATAATCCAATTGAATTATCTATTTTATTTATATAAATAATAGTAAAATTTTCACAAAATTTTTTTTAATAAAAAATAACTTATGTACATATCTAATTTATATTTATTGAATAAAAAATTAACTATAATATATACATATTTTTACATGCACAAAGTTTAAATCTAGTTATTTTAATAACAAAGTTGGCATTACATTTCGTTTACTTCATAGTTAGACAGTTACAATAAGGATGTACTGTTTTGCTATATTTTAAGTAGTTCACTGAATATATACAAACATTGGTGTTTCTGTCTATATAAATTTTAAAATTGTTATTAGAAGTATGTACGTACCTAGTAGTTTCAGTTCTATATTTGATATGTCTTTGAAATAAAAATACTTTTCCCAAAATAAGAACATATTTTGAGATGCATTTGACACATATTATATTACACATGTCATAATCTTTTCAATTATACTAACAAATATATATATATATATATATGTAACCAAGTGTTGCAAAACTATCTTAGTCACATATTCAAAATGACTCGTAAAATATATCAAATTTGGTGTATAGAAATAAATATTCAAAGAGAAATAAATATATTATCATACATCCTCTCTGGTCGATTCACTATTCAGAGAAGCAACGTGGATAATAGTTATGTGGTTATGTTTTTTTTTACCTTTTATGTTTTTTACATTATGATGCTTACATCAAGAGTTAACCACTTCTTTTTCCGTACATACATTTACTTAAATAGTTCCAAAATAGTCAACGAAATCTAGCACTTATAAATACCACTACTCGTTGGTTTACAGATGTTGCATTGGTTAAAGATTCCATAATTTCTTCTTTCAAATTTGGAATTTAATTTCTCGAAATTGTTTCATTTTCAATATTTTGTGTGTAATCCACAATGCCTTATCCTCTATATAACCACGACATCAAAACGAAGGATTTGCAGTAAATCATAATTCAAGAGTGTAAGAAATATGGAGACCGTAGTGTTGATTGTTGGAGCTGGACCGGCTGGTTTAGCAACATCGGTTTGTCTAAACCAACATTCAATCCCAAATGTGATTCTTGAGAAAGAAGACATCTATGCACCACTTTGGAAGAAACGAGTCTACGATCGTCTCAAGCTCCACTTAGCCAAAGAGTTTTGCCAACTACCTTTCATGCCACACGGTCCTGATGTTCCAACCTTTATGCCTAAAAAACTTTTCATCAACTACCTTGACGCTTACGTTGATCGTTTCAACATAAACCCTAGATACAACCGCATCGTGAAGTTCTCGACGTTTGATAAGTCCAATAACAAGTGGAGGGTCGAGGCCGAAAACAAGGTTACTGGAGAAACCGAAGTATATTGGTCGGAGTTTCTGGTGGTTGCGACTGGAGAGAACGGAGATAGGAATATTCCGGAGGTGAAAGGGATTGATACATTCCCTGGAGTGATTGTGCATTCCAGTGAGTATAAATCCGGTCGTGATTTCATCGGTCAAAATGTTCTTGTGGTCGGAGGTGGAAATTCCGGTATGGAAATTAGTTTTGATCTTTGTAACTTCGAAGCTAATACGGCCGTTCTCATTAGATCTCCGGTAAGATATTAATAATGTTGCTTTTGTCTTTTAATTAAGCAATGCACACTTGTCATGCATGTAAGTGTGGTATAGATTTTTTGTCAGTGCGAAAATTACTAATTAATATGCCTACTAAACGATAATTGATATTTAAGACCAATATAATGTGTACATACCTTTTATAATTTTGTTGTAATTTTGTGCAGAGACACGTGTTGACGAAAGAAGAGGTGTACTTAGGGATGGCCATGCTGAAGTATTTTCCGGTCAGGTATGTCGACATATTAGCGAAGTTTGTGGCAAAACGTGTGTTTGGAGATCTCTCCAAGTACGGACTTTTCCGACCAAAACAAGGCCCTTTCGCCACTAAACTCTTTACTGGAAAAGCTCCTGTCATCGATGTCGGAACTGTCCAGAAGATTCGTGAGGGCAAGATTAAGGTATCTTCCCTTTATTAACTCAATCCATATAAATATTCACTAAAAAATACTTAACTTTAATTGGTAGCTTATGAAAGAGAGGCAAGGAACAAGATCAAGAAAGTGGCAATTTAATTCTGTATAAATTTTGGTGTATTTTTAGATTTTCATATAAATGATTTTAAGCTAATTAAACTAGATTTTAAAAAGATTCTTTTGTGTATCTTTTTTTTCCTAGTGTGTCAAAAGCTTCTTGATAACTTATTCTGATGATAAGTGGCAAAATTTAAACAAATTAAAACATTATTAACCAATTAATATTGCAACATTAGGTAATCAATGGTGGGATAAGAAGCATCAACGGCAAGACAATAACGTTTGAAAATGGAATAAAACAAGATTTTGATGCGATTGTGTTTGCGACTGGTTACAAAAGCTCTGTCTGCAATTGGTTAAAGGTATTTATAACCAAAGATATTCAATTCAAAAGAAATTTAAACCAGTTTCTTTTCAAACCGGTTTAACTATATAACAACTATGCTAATGATTGATATGTTTTTGTGAATATTATAATTAAACAGAACTATGAGTATGTGATGAAGGAAGATGGTTTCCCTAAAGCACCTATGCCTAAGCATTGGAAAGGAGAGAACAATCTTTACTGTGTCGGATTTTCGAGGAGGGGAATCGCTGGAGCCGCTCAGGATGCTGTGTCCGTGACTGACGATATCAGATCTATCTTGGCGGCTATCAAATATTGAAGATGTATCGTTATCAGAAGTCAAAATAATATGATTTTATGAGAAAAGGTGAAATCATATTGTGTTTTAGACATATGCGTTTTTAGACATATCGGTTGTATAATATTGTATTTTAAATAAGACATGTCTTTTTGGTGGTTTGTGTCTTAGTTGAAATAGTTATCTTCTCTGATGTATCATAAGAATAAATGCTTTTTCGGTTATGTATAAATGGCTATGTTCGTTTTGTCAGTTTCTGCTTTGTTCATAAATTATTGTTTATTTATCTGGTGCAACTATTTATGACTAGTTGCAATGGTTAAATTTTGTATTCGATGTCATAATTTTTTGACCGTTGATTAAAACAACGATACGATTAAAAATCTTCGATCAATTACAATCATAAATAAATCTACGGTTTTCTATGTTGTGACATGTGCGCTACACCAATATTTTTTTTACTTTAAAATTTTTTTGAAAAATTATTTTAATATTTTAAATTTAAATATTTTTTGAATATACCCTATACTAAAAAGATTTCTACATTCATCACTGATCACAACCGATGACAACACATAAATAAATAATATTTATTACAGCCGTAACTATAGTATTAACCGTAATATTTATTATAGCCATAACTACAGTATTAACCGTAATTACGACCGCAACCATCTGCTACGTACAATATTATCTTTATATTTACAAGATATATATATATATATATATATATCAAATAGATTGTCTTTAATTTACAATTTATATATATCATTATAGTTTACATTCAAATAGATTTAATTTATTTTGGGTTTTGTAATCTAGTAAAGAACACAAATGATTTTACTCATTTACAAACTAATTTACATGTGCATTTTACTAGAGGTTAGCTAGTAAGATTATTATATTGTGATTAAAATTCTAAGTCTTACATTGTTTGAAGAAACAAATAGAATTAGACCATATTATATTTTTGCTAAAATGTTTCAAATAATAAAAGACGACACTATTTTACTACATAGGTTATGGTTGCCTACGGTTTTCCACCTAAACTTCGGATCTCTCTATTACACCACATAAACTAACAACGCACACCTTAATTTTACACGAACTATTGACATGTCTTCACAATTCCACAAATCGTTATCTTTTGAATAAATCGCGATCAATTGAAATTAATTATATTTACCATATAACCCGAAAACCGACCCATTGAGTAATTGTAGTTGACGAGTTTACTCCTTTTAACCAATTGAGTAAACACAATTGTGAAGATTTGAGTTATGTGAATTATGTGGTAGACGCAATTAACTTCAATTGATCGCGATTTATCAAAAAAAAATAGCAATTTGGAGAATTGTGAAGATATGTCAATAGTTCATGTAAAATTAAGGCGTGTAATCTTAGTTTATGTAGTATAATAGAGAAGTCCAAAGTTCATGTGGAAAAACTATGGGCAACCATAATTTATGTAGTAAAATAGAGTCGTCAAAAATACAATCACAATTCACTACTCATTGTCTGGGCCAGACGCAAATCATGGTCCACAAAAAGCCCATTACAACTTAGCCCATTTAAGAGAGGGATGCAGTACTCCGTTTTGACCTACCTATTTCCAACCGTTGCCACTAATATAACAATATATGTATATTTCCAATCAAAAAGGAATATTACTATTCGACGGAAAAAGGGAAATCACTATTTGCCACGTGGACGGCTAAGATTAATAACTCCCGCGAAGACAGCCATTAGATGAAAAATACAAAAGGACGATTTTACCCTAACCGAGAATCAAAAAGATTATAAATACATCTTCCTAAAACCCTAAACTGAAAAAATATCATAACGCAGCTGCTAGGGTTTTTGCCTCTCTTCCTAAACTCTCTTTCTCGAAACCTAGCAGTAGCTTCTTCTTAATTTCCCCATGGGCAAGTCAGCCAAAAAATCCGCCACCAAAGTAAGCTTCTTTCTTATCCTTTTTGGTTTCCAAATATGTTTGTTCTTCTTTCTTACTCTGTTTTTACTTTTGTTCCTGTTTGTTTAACAAATTTAACGCAATTAGTTTTGTGTTTTGAATTTTTCAGGTTGAAGCAGCGCCTGCTGTGATTAAGGCCACTAAGCCTTTGAAGAAAGGTAATAGCATGATTTTATTCTGGGTCTGATTATTATTTGTCTCTCTTTATCTGTTGCACGATCCTATGAACTTTACGTCTTTACATATATATTGCTCGTAATGGTATTGCTGATAGATATTTTAATTTGGTTAACCCATATTCTCATTAGTTAGTCATTCATGTGTTTTTAGACATCTCGGTGGTATAATATTGTATTTTTATAGCTATAATATTTGAAGTATATAAGTTTGTAAATCTTGTTTTGAAGACTCTGTTGATATTAAATTTTGTTATGTTGGAAGAGTTATTTGATTTCAACGTTGTATGCTGTTTTCATTCAGGTAAGAGAGAGCCTGAGGATGATTTGGAGACCAAAGTGAACCTAAAGAAGCAGAAGAAAG
This sequence comes from Pugionium cornutum, assembly GCA_018901935.1. Taxonomy (NCBI): domain Eukaryota; kingdom Viridiplantae; phylum Streptophyta; class Magnoliopsida; order Brassicales; family Brassicaceae; genus Pugionium; species Pugionium cornutum. Next base: position 25,740,071 of record CM032156.1, on the reverse strand, counting down.
ATGTGATTGCTGCTGTCCAGAAGGAAAAATCTGAGAAGAAGGTCCCAAAGAAGGTGGAGAGTTCTGACTCATCCGATTCTTCTGATTCCGAGGAAGAGGAGAAGGTATAAGTTTAAAAATTTCATACTTACACGTTATCTATTGTGTGTGTTCGCTGAAATTTTCTCGAAGTACCTTGTTCTTATTTATCTTCTTCAAAATATGTCAGCCAAAGAAAGTTCCTGCCAAGAAAATTCCTGCTAAGGCTGCTTCAAGCAGTGAGGATGACTCATCTGACGACTCTTCTTCAGATGACGTAAGAGTTTTGTTGCTGTTTATTTCTGTGTTGTCAATTACGTTCCAATTGTAAGCATAAAATTTTCAATTCATTTTTATAGGAACCCGCTCCTAAGAAGGCCGTTGCTTCTACTAATGGAACTGTAGCAAAGAAGTCAAAAGATGACTCATCTTCTGAGGATGAGTCTTCGGATGAGGTTAGTTTTAACTTATTAAGAAAGTTAGCCTATTTTCACTCGCATTATTGCTAACAGCCCGTGCTCCATTATTAAATTTAGGAAGTTGTTACCACCAAGAAGCCGGCTGCAGCTGCTACAAATGGATCTGTTAAGGCCAAGGCAGAGAGCAGTTCTTCTGAAGATGAATCTTCTGATGAGGTAAGCACCTCACAAATAGTTCTTTTTGGTATTTTCTGTATGTAATCTAAAGGATTTGACTTATTTTGGTAAATGACTAGGAACCCGCAACAAAACCTGCAACGAAACCTGCTACGAAACCTGCTACAGTAAAGACAGCTGCTAAAGATTCTTCATCCTCTGAGGATGAATCAGAAGATGACTCTGAGGACGAGAAGGTGATAAATTTGTCATACTAGTAATATCCTTAGTTTTCTATTTGCACTTGTACCCCTATTTCAAAAGGGTCTCTAATGATCTGTCTTATGTAAATAGAAACCTGTTGCTAAGAAGGCCGCTCCTGCTGCTAGCAAGGCTGCAAGCAGTTCAGATTCGTCTGATGAAGACTCTGATGAGGTTAGCTATTGTACATTAATGAGAACGTCAAGTATGGTCTGCTTAAAATTATGAGAACATTATTCATTTGATTTTTTCAGCGATTCTCTTAAAGCAGCTTTTGATTGTCTATGTTTCATTCATTGAACCATTCGTTTTTCTGGTTGATATTTTAGGAAAGTGAAGATGAAAAACCTGCACAAAAGAAGGCCAAAGCAGATACCAAGACAGCTAAAAAGGAGAGCAGTAGCGATGATTCTAGCGACGATTCTGATGATGAGGAGAGTGAAGATGAGAAAGAAACTCCAAAGAAAAAGGTGCAAGCATTACTTCCTTGCTCTTATTTTAGGCAATTGCGATTATATAGTTTTACCCTGGATCCCATTCTTATTTGTTTTTTTGGTTTTTCATAATCTGTTCAACTCACTGTTTTCTAATGAATTTGTTAATTCCGCTGTGATAAAAACAGAGCTCTGATGTAGAAATGGTGGATGCTGAGCAGAAGCAGGTAACAATTCCTTGTACTAACCTTGTGGTTGCTTTAGTATCTCTTTCTGGTTTGCGATGCTTGAAGTTAATATTTTCGTATCATGCTTTGACGTTCAGCCAAAGACGCCATCAACTCCTACTGCTGGAGGATCAAAGACACTTTTTGTGGCCAATCTCCCCTTCCAAGTTGAAAGATCAGATGTGTAAGAAGCAGTTTTCCTCCTCTTGTTCTTTGCTCAAACTTAACATGATCTGATTTTTTATCTTCCATATTCAGTGAAAATTTCTTCAAAGAAGCTGGCGAAGTAGTTGATGTTAGACTTGCTACATCAAGAGATGATGGAAGTTTCAGGGGTTATGGTCATGTTGAGTTTGCTTCTTCTGAAGATGCACAAAAGGTGAGATTTAGTTTTTTGCTTATGATGGAAAATATTTAAGAAGTCGTTTGTAAGTATGATTGCTAATTATATCTTTGTACTTAGGCGCTGGAATTTCATGGTAGAAATCTGCTTGGTCGTGAAATTCGTCTTGATATAGCACAGGAGAGGGGTGAGAGACCTGCATATACTCCACAAAGCGGGTAAATTTTGGTTTTTTGTATCGCTTGGATATTTGATTGTTAAGATGATGTTTTGTTGATAGTATTCAAACTCTAAATTATTTCAGTAACACCGGTGGTAACTTCAGAAGCGGTGGTGGTGGAGGCCAAACAATTTTCGTTAAGGGATTTGATTCTTCCCTTCCTGAGGAAGATATCAGAAACGCATTGAATGAACATTTCTCTTCATGTGGAGAGATCACAAGGGTTTCTGTTCCCACAGACCGTGAAACCGGTGCTTCCAAAGGGTTTGTGATTTCCTCCACTCTATCTCCTCTTTATGAATTTTCTCAGATGTTAATAAACCATTGTTTCATTTTTTTTACAGAATTGCTTACGTTGATTTTAAAGAAGGCGCTGAGAAGGCTTTGGAACTTAGTGGTAGTGACATGGGAGGATGGAATATTGTAGTTGATGAGGCTAGGCCGAGGGATAACAGTGCTGGTGGAGGAGGTAGAGGTGGTGGCAGATTCAGTGGTGGAAGGGGCGGTGGTGGCCGATTTGGTGGTGGAGGTGGTGGCCGTTTTGGTAGTGGAGGCGGTGGCCGTTTTGGTAGCGGAGGTGGTGGTCGTTTTGGCAGTGGTGGTGGCCGTGGCCGTGGTGGGAGAGGAAGAGACGGTGGTGGTCGTGGAAACAGACCTAGTTTTACTCCCTCAGGTACATAATCTTGTTCTTAGTTCTTAATCGTTTATTCTTGATAACAAAGGAGCTCATCATTAATTTTTATTTTGGCAGGTAAGAAGACTACCTTTAGCGACGAGTAGAAAGCTTCTGTAGAAGAAGAAGGATTATCTTCTTATGTTTTTTGTTCTTGACTTGTGATACGTCGCATCTTATTGTTTTCGTTTTTTTGTTTGCTCTAGTTAAGTCTTTTGCCTGAACTTTAAATTTTTGTCTGAATGTTTAAAGTTATAATCATAATCAACCTTCCATTATAAACATAATCTCCCAAGGGACACAAATTTACATTTCTCAGTTATAGTCTCAACTTGGTTGGCTACTTTCACATTTCTTCTCACAAAAAAAAAGTATAAGCATATTGAAAACGAGGATTAATGGTAACTTAAGACTGATACTTTAGCTTGAGGACCACCTTGTACATAGACGAAATCGTAAGCTTGTCCTGCTCTCAAAGTCTTTTGCCATTGAGGTATCTCGTAGATATTCTTTTGACCTGTTGGGTTTAGACCCCATATAGGTCCTGAGAGATCTTCAATCTTAAGCTTGAGATCCGATATGGGTTTTGGAGAATTGTTCTTGATGATCACCTTGTGTCTATAGTATCTTGTGTTGCCAGCCATCCAATTCGCAGTTATCGAATGAAGAAACTCAATGGTTTCTGCTCCTGATTGTTTTGGACTATATGTTGTTGGTGTTGCTTTGTAAGATGATGAAGCTAATTTGAGAGGAAATGAGAATCAGACACTATCCTTAAAAAAGTATGTAGAGGAAGCTGCAAGTAGAATAAGATCAACCTGGTGGTTTTGTTGTTTGGTAAGGAGTAGAAGATCCTCCTCCATAAGATCCTGCAATATGCATTTACATTACTTGATGATTCATGGCATAAAAGTGATTCGACAACATGGTTTATTGTTAAGTTACCTAATTTTCCAGAGAGTTTAGCGAAGAGACCAACAAGTGGAGCTGTTCCAGACAAAGTTGGTTCTGCTTGCTCATAATTTGTCCGATCATCGGAATAGTAATCATTCTGGTCTGGTCCACCAACAAGAGCACCATGTATAACATTAGGATCAGCTTGAGATCTTCTATACCAAGAATCAAATCCTTGAACACAGCTCACTGATGAACGTAGAACAAAGATTGAAGCGATTGAAGCGCCTCTATGGTGAACTCGGATTGGATATTTCGATCCATATCCAACTAAGTAACTCATTCCTTGAGGATTCTTTCCAAGAATGTAATCAGCCTGCAAAGGGAAACCTCACGGTTACCGGATTTCAGTCAACAAGAAAGTGGTTTATGTTTCTTGCGCAGATTTTGGTTATTATTACCTGAGATCTAGCAAAGTCAAGAAGTGCTTGAGGTGGAACCGAACCATCAGGACAATTGAGTTTAGCATTTGCTGCAGAGAGATAATCGGAATAAACTGCGAGAAGGTACGCAGCCGCAGATGCATATTGCAGATTGTTCCACTCTCTCACATACATCAAACCACCTGAAATTTCATCATTAAAAACAAAAACGCTTTAATGCTAACGTAGACTTAGATTGGTTTATATGTTTAAGTTATTAACTTACCAGGAGTTGTTTGGATGTTGTAGCCACCATTCTTCTTGAGACAAGCACAAGTGAAGTAATCAGCTTTCATCTGATACTGTTTCAATGTCGAAGTATACACACCGCCTTTTCCTTCTAACAAAATCTATACACACATGCACAGGAACACACACATAAAACAAGAATCAAGATTGGTATTCTTGAACAAATCAGTTAATACTATACCTTGGTGAGAAGGATTTGAACACCGGCGTATTTGTTATCCCAAGAGAATTCTTTCATTCCCCAGCCAGTTCCGCCCATGTAACCTGCATTGTCTATAGCGTATTTCAAGTAATACTGATCCCCGGTTGCACGGTGTAGCCAAGCTGCAGCCCAAAGAAGCTCATCCTTGAAAACATTTATGCAACAGAGACATAGTTAGTATTGAAACAAAACAAGTGGTTAATGTTCAAAGTGGTTATACCGAGTAACCAGATGACATGTAGAAAGCTTTTGCATTTGGAATTGAATCAGTGTATAGTCCTCTGTACTTGTCAGCAAATGAAAAGAGCTGAAACACACACACAACCATAGACCGAACCAAATATTTCAGAAACCATAGACTCTAAAATGTAAAAGAAAAGACAAAAAACAGAGGAACAAAAAGAACCTCTTTGGCATGAGATAAGAGAAGGGCAGAGTAAGAGGAGTTAAATGGTTTGAAAGCCAAAGAAGCAGCGGCTAAAGCAGCAGCTGTTTCACCAGCTAAGTCAGAGCCAGGATGGTACTGGTCAAGCTTATAAGCAGTTCTTGAAGTGGTCATATCCTCGGGTCGTTGCCAACAGTAATGATCTAATTCTCCATCACCAACTTGACCCCAGAGAACATTAGGCTGAGGATGAGCCTTGATGAAGTAATCAGTACCCCATTTGATTGACCACAGTGTCTGTTGCATCTGGTTTGAACCAGAAAGCTCTTTCCGGTTATCGACCGCAGCCCACGATAGCATTGTCACTGCGAAAGCCATTGGTAAACCAAATTTCACATGGTCTCCTGCATCATAATATCCTCCGTCCAAGCTCACCTGTTCATTCAGAATATCATATATATACACACAAACGTTAATTTATGAAACAAATAATTTTCTAACAACTTTCTTACAAAATAAATAACGACAATTAGAATCACCGCGACAAATAATCTAACAAATCTTCTTTTTGGTTGAACTGATTTTAATTCATACATTTTAAAGATAAATTTTGTTTTTAATTCTTGTGATTTTAACTAAATCATCTTTTTTTTATATATATATATATATTATAAAACCGAAAGAGTATTTGTTTTTACATTTTTTATTATAATAAAACTAGGGCAATTCTCTAAAATAATGCTTTTTCAGATTTTTGTTCCAAAATTATCATCATTAATTTAAAATTTCAATAATAACACAAAAGACAATTGACAAAATAGCAGTATTTCAAGTTTTTTTCTAAATATAGCATCATTAGTTTAAATTTCCATATGTATCACAAATTTAATATTAAAATACTTTAAAACCTCTTTTTAATAAAGAAAAATTAAACCATAAACTGGAAAAACAACCCAAATATAATATTTTTTATATATTTATAATTTATTTATGATAAATATGTATTTTTAGAAAATTATTTGTGCTATTTTGGAATTTTATGTTTAAAATATTAAATTTGGAGTAAAAACTTAAAATAATGCTATTTCAGGGTATTAGTGTAACATAATTTTATGATTAAAATATTTTTTAATAGAAAAAAACTAAAGTTTAAATTGGAAAAATAAAATCAAATATAATGTTTTAAATTTATGTATAGTTTTATATCATTATTTATGATATTTTTGGAATTTTAGTTTTAAAATACTAAACTTGGAATAAAATTAAAAAAATTATTTTAGGGTATTACTGATCAAAACTAACCTTAATATAATTAAACTTAAAGTATTGGTACTTTTAACTCATCTAAATACGACTTAGAATATAAGTAATAATGCATGATGTGTATGTATGGACTTACGCCTTGAGCAAGACCATCCTTGAGACCAGAATGGCTACGCCATTTGACACGTTGAGCAGCCGGTAACTTCCCTGATCGTTGAGCCTCAAAGAACAAGAAGGTCTTGTCAAGTGCACTTTCATAATTATAATACTCAGCTGCTGCGGTGGCTGCTGCAAGAAAAACGGTCAGTAATAAGCCGAACTTGGACATATTTCTCTCCGTCAATATTAGTTTTAAGTTTTCTCTCCCAAGAAATGTTCTTCGTTCAAAATATATATAGAGAGAAAGAGATTGTGTCAGTGAGTTTGATTAGAGACAGATGATTGTAGAGAATCAAATAGGTACAAATCTATGATCACTCATTGTCGTTTGTGTGTTTGTGATCGTGTGTGTTGTATATGTTTAGTTATGGCCTTCACGTTTTGTTAGAGCTTCTCACGTTGTAGTAACCATTAGACTTTTGTTTTGTGTAGATAAGCTGAACCAAATATTGACTTACCACGTGTATATCTTATTGGCCGTTGGATGAACATGATGTTGACTATCTGTCTGAATTAGACGTAGATGAATGTATCTATTGAATTAATTAATAAATGTTAAGAATAATATTTTGGTTGAACTTTGTTAAGGTGTCAACGGACATATAATCCATTCGTGGTATTCACATCTTGCAATTCTTTTTTTAATTGATTTTATGTACTATATACAAACTAAATTAGTAACACATCAACAATTTAAACAGTTTTTTGCACTCACTGTTATAAATTTTGAGTGCCTAGACGTTTATTATACATCTATTAGGTTAACAATATATGGGTGTCTCGATTTTGATTAAGCAATTTAATGAAAGTCAACCATTTTTTTGGGGTTTAAGTACCACATTAACCGGATTAGACGTCTGATTAATATAATTATATAAACTTTACTAAAGAGAAATATAATATATTTAATATTAGATTTTAAATTTCACATTATAAAACCATGTTCGAATACGTGTTAGTCGGACAGTTGAAATGAGTCTAACGCTTAAAAAAATCAAAAGATTATTCGGCGATTATGCAAGATTTAGTTTTCAGTTTATTTATTATTTTATATTTAATAATTCATAATTACTTATAGTTTTAATACAATTTTACGTTTGAAATTATATAAAACGCATTAAACTAATTTTAACTCCAATTATTATGATTTTTATTTGTATTTTGAACATAAGTTACATTTATTAAATTTTGAATCTAAATTTTTTTAAAAAAATATTAAAAGAATTAAGCGGCCGCAACCGTAATATTGCAACCGCAACCGTAAACAAGATATATCGCAACCGCAACCGTAATATTGACTGAAGTCGCAGCCGCAACCACGAACAGCGTGTTAGTGATTATTATTTTATAATTTTTTATCATTTATTTGACTGAAAACGAGGTTGAATTAAAAAAAAATTAATTCCCAAAATACTATTTCAAAATATCAGTGATTACTGTTTTTGAAATTCTACTTCTATATTTTTCTGATTTATAAACAATATTCATGTTCGACTAGCATATTTAAATTCATAATTAAGATTGTAACATGTGAATTCGGTATCAAGTTATAGTCTCACCGATGAAATTAATTGTGATATAAAATGATAACATTTACAAAGCAGTATAAACACACAAACATTTATACGCCATGTTATAAATTTTCTTATAAAGTTTATAATTTTAATAAAAAATATTATAAGGTTTTCTAAAGTCCTATCAAATTTATTATAAAAATGGAGAAAATTATAACAAACCAAATTATAAAATAGTATTTTTGAAAAAATATTTTGGATAATTCCTTCATAATATTTTGAAAAAAATGTATCACAAAATGGTGACTCATATTTCTCAGTCACAAACTTGCGAATGCATTTTTTTAGTTATGTACTATTTTGTGTCATTCTTTTTCAGATTTGAATTTCAATTGTACCTATTGATACAAATTGAAATTCAAGGGATGTGTACTTTGAGAACTTTTGGATTTGCGGAGGATTAAACGACACAATATCCTGTCGTTTTAGTTCCGTCACTGCCATTCTAAGCGCATTCGTTGTCACTTTTGTTCACCTGAGCCGCGGCGAAAGAAAAGGGAGGCGAATCTGTTAGGATTAGGGTTCTAGGATTGTTTGGTGGTTGAAATTAGACGAATAGCAAGAGGAAGCTGTCAAATAATGGCACAAGACTCGGAGAAGAGATTCCACCAGATCATGGACAAGCTCTTTACCCCATCGAAATCTCAGCTTCCTTCTTCCTCCACCAGGTCAGTTTCTTCTTTCTGGCTTTTATTTTATTAGTGCGACAAAAACAGCTTCGAATTAGTTTCGTGGATCGATTCACCTTCCGTATCTTAGTTTCCACACTCTTACGGTCTTAATTTAGCTGATTGAGGTTTGTATATTGCTTGAAGGAAGCGACGATCTTGTAATTTTCTTGTCACAATGCACTTTAGAGGCTCAAGCACCAGGAACATTTTCTGACATGATCTCCTTTATGTTTCTGTAGTTCACCTGTAGAGCAACAATCAAGAGGCAAGAAGCGTCCAAATCCTTCATCTGTGTTAGCACTGGTTGAGCCAAAGACAGGATTAGCTACCAATACCATTGATAGGTCTTCGGATTTGAAAGTTCCCGCCAGGACATCACCTTCTGGTATTTGCAGGCCATGGGATAGAGGAGACCTTATGAGGAGGCTGGCTACATTCAAGTCGATGACATGGTTTGCCAAGCCCCAGGTCTCGCTTGTCTTTGACCCGAGTTTTCTTTTTTGAATTTTCTATACATTCAAGTCGGCTCAATCTGGTGGTTGCTATGAGACTCTTAGCTGATTTTTTTTGCGTGTGTGGTGATAGGTTATTAGTGCTGTAAATTGCGCGAGAAGAGGGTGGGTAAATATTGACACAGATGCTATAGCTTGTGAATCTTGTGGAGCTCATCTTTACTTTTCAGCCCCATCTTCCTGGTCAAAGCAACAAGGCACGGTTAACTATTTTTTTTTGTAGAGTCATCTCTATTTAGCTAGTACTCTGATATAACTGATATTGGATATCTTCTCTTTGATCTTATAGTGGAGAAAGCGGCATCAGTCTTCAGCTTAAAGTTGGATGGTGGACACAAATTACTTTGTCCATGGATAGAGAATTCATGTGAAGAAACACTTTCTGAGTTTCCTTCAATGACACCGCAGGATTTAGTCGATAGACATGAAGAACGGTCAGAAGCTTTACTTCATCTTTTAGCCCTGCCTATTATTTCACCAGCTGCCATTGACTACATGAGGAGCTCTGATCTGGAGGAATTTCTCAAACGATCTATTACAGCTGCATGTGGCGACACGGCAGCCGAATGTTCTCAAACAGAATCCCTTATCAATCATGTTGGAGCAAGTCCAGCTCAACTTTTCTACCAGGTTTGAACTGTACTCAAGGAATCTCATTTAATCCTAGCTAACGTAGAACACTTTGGAATGTTGTTGTTTCAGCTTTTCGCATAACATTTTCATGCTCGTGTTTTTCTTCCAAGGTACTTGTATATATGATTTTGGTGGAATAAGATGATCCTTAGTTTATTGCGCCCTATCAATATAGTTCACTTTGATCCTCCAGAGAAAATCATATGGCAAAATTTTCCTTCCCAGTTCATTCGATTCTGTTCATATGATATAATTAGCTTACAGACTACAGTTAATCATTGACTATTGCATCCTTTATGAAAGGCATTTGGTATATTTTTGAGCCGTACCTAATAATATTAGTACTGATGCGTTGATGTTTGCAGGCACAAAAACTTATCAGTACCTAATAATATTAGTACTGATGCGTTGATGTTTGCAGGCACAAAAACTTATCAGTTTATGTGGTTGGGAACCACGGGCACTTCCTTATATTGTGGACTGCAAAGATAAAATGGGTGAGGCTGCTAGGGGTACAGATACTATTGATTTACTTCCAGAAACTGCTACCCGCGAGCTTCTGAGTTCCTCCAATTCAACCTCGAATCCAAATGAAATATCAAGGAATAGTGAAAACCCAACATTGCCAGACACATTAAACTCTGATCCCAGTTCTGTTGTACTGGACTGTAAGCTCTGTGGAGCCTGTGCTGGACTCTGGGTTTTCTCAACTGTTGCGAGACCACTAGAATTGTGTAGAGTCACTGGGGATACTGAAGTGAATACAGAGAAAAACACCAGAGTTGGTACTCTTCAGAAGCAAACTTCAAACTTAAAGTTTACCATAGCAGGAGGACCCCCAGCAACAAAGCAAAACTTCAAGGCAACCATATCACTGCCTATTATTGGCAGGAACCTGAGGTCGAGGTTTGCTTCTTACTCTAGAGATCGTGATCATGGAACTGTCAATTCTATTCATGATCAACAGTGTAACAATGGTGGTGCCACTGAAAGTAGTGATCAAGCAATGAATGATGATATAGGAGATAAGGTTGATGGAGGAAAAAGCACATCCGATTTAAACAGTAATACTACACCGCAAACCAAAGACAAACAATTGATGATAGAAAGATCAAATCTTCCTGAAAACAACAACCCAAAGAATTCAAGTGCAGGTAAATTGCTAAGAGTATAAATGCGGATACAAAAATTTTAGACTTTTACAGTTACTAGTTGTATCCAACTAATGAAACTATTTTCCTAGCTGAGGTCCTTGATTATGTTATAGTTTATAGCAATTCATTAGGAGAATGATGAGCCAAACAATGCTTAAACCCATCTCTCCTTGTGAGATTACAGGTAAATCAGCGACATCAAACAAACAAATGGAATTTGATCCAATAAAGCAGCATAGGCATTTCTGTCCTTGGATCTGGTCAACGGGTAGAAGAGGCCCTGGATGGCGACAGACTCTATCTGCGTTACTACGCCATAAAGTATCTGGTCAGACTCCACCATCACCATCGTCCCTTTTCAAGGTAACACATTCTTTTCATTTATTCTTAGGCAAGTTAAGTCGTTTTATAGTGTTAGGATGGAATGAAGCTAATTACAGACTGATAGTCATCTCCGACCATACCCATGTTTTCTCTGACAGATCATATAAGCCTCCTTTTGTAGTAACAACTAACAAGATCTAAAATAACCCACAGCTTAAGCAGTACAAATTCTTTTTTAAACTTATTATGCATGATATTTCCTCGATTTGATATTGTTGTGGATTTACTATGAGCATGAGATAAATGATCTAACTCCCCTAAAGAACAAGGAGAACCATGATCATCCTGTAAGATTATTATTATTTTGTGATCAACTTCTGATAAGACTGTGATGGGTCTTTACGTGATGTTGCCAGGTAGATGATCCGTTAACATCTGTTCGGAACTTATTTAAGTCGCCATCCCCAAAAAAACGAAAACTGAACAGAGGATCTTCAAGCTTAGACGCCCTTGATTTTGTTCCTGAAAAAACTTGAGCCATCTTGGTCAACATTGCATCCGGAAAATTGAAACTTGTAACATTCATGTGTTGAGTTAGTTGTTGATTCCTCAGAAAGCAATCTCTGTTGTTTAACCGGAAGAAAGTTCAGGTTCATAACATCAGATTGTTTCAGTAAAATGAATCTTAAGAACCGCACTTCTGTTTACGAACTGGTGAAAAAGGATTAAGCTTTTGAGAAGTTTACGTTTTTAGAATTATTACGTTGGTAACAGGTGTCATCGGTTCCTGTAGTTGTTCTTTTCGTTCTATGCAGCACATTTATGTATCTGATCAACAAAATTGACGTATGTAAGTGGGTCAGAGTTATTAATTTTGAAACTTTTTTTTACTTTGTATTATTACATTCACATATGTCAAACTTACATATGAGAGGATCTGATGAATTATAACTATCTTGCGTATTATTCTAACGTCAAATCTATTATGGCAAATTATTGGAGATAGTTAGGTAAAGTATAGAAACTGTCGTTTTCTTGTGCTTGGCAGGACTAATATTAGTAGCACTGTTTTTTTAACCATTGCAACCCATTCTTCAATTTCAGTTAACCTTGTTGTTGTGTGTAGCACGTCTTCCAATGTAAATGGCTTACTAAACATCAAATCATTGAAGAACCTGAAAGAGTCAATAATTGCCAAGTTTTTGGGTTAGTTGGAATAATTTGTAGGATTGTTAGTTTGTTTTGTTTAAGTTTTTTCATTTTGTATTCGTAGCTATTATTTAGTCTTAATTTTTTCATGATTTATAATCTACTAGTGCTATATATAGCCAAGCTTTCTAATGAATGAATAAACAAGTATTTTCTCTATTCTCTACATTTGGTATCAGAGCAAAATACTAAACGTAAGAATTTTTTTTCTTTTTCTGAAAAGTAGTAACTTGAAATCTCAAACCCAGAAAAATGAGTGAAGATTTTTCTTACCAAAATTCCACATTTTGATGGTCATTATGATCACTGGAGCGAGCTCATTGAAAATTTGTTACGAGCAAAAGGTATCTGGAGTCTAGTGGAACGTGGCTTTGAAGAACCAACATAAAGAACCCAACTCACAGATGCACAACATAAACGATTGGACGATGCTAGAACCAAAGATCACCAAGTAAAACACTATCTCTATCAAGCAATTGATAGAACTGTTTTTGAACAGATTTTGGATCAGCGTTCGTCAAAGGTGATGTGGGACTCACTGAAGAAGAAATTTGGTGGTAATGAGAAAGTAAAGAAATCATTGAGAAATTCTCTAAGGAGAGAATTTGAAATTCTGGAAATGAAGAAAGGAGAAAGCATCACCGATTATTTTGCAAGAGTAATGGTGATTTCGAACAAGTTGCGCATCAACGGAGAGGACATGCCGGACTCTAAAATCGTGGAGAAGGTCTTGCGAACTTTAACTGAGCAATTTACATGTGTGGTAGTGTCCATCGAAGAATCCAAGGATACGAATACAATAACCATTGACGAACTACAAAGCTCATTGGTGATGCATGAGCTGAAGTTCAAACGTGTTAACAAAGAAGACGACGAGCAAGTCTTGAAGGTGGAAGAACGAGCAAGTTATGTAAGGGGTAGAGGTAGAGGATTAACTCGTGGCCGTGGAAGAGGCAGAAGGAGGTACACTGTGAATAAAGCTATTGTGGAATGTTTTAAATGTCACAAATTAGGACATTATCAATATGAGTGTCCTACTTGGAACAAAGAAGCAAATTATGCTGAGCTTGAAGAAGATGAACTTCTATTGATGGCTTATGTGGATGAACCTAAGGAAAGGAGGAGAGATATTTGGTTCATTGATTCAGGATGCTCAAATCATATGTGTTATGACAAGGATTTATTTTCAAGCTTGGATTTGAGATTCTCTCATTCAATCAAACTTGGAAACAACAAAAGAATGCAAGTAATTGGCAAAGGAGTTGTTAAACTAGATCTAGGAGGCGTGATATACAACATAGTAGACGTCTATTTCATACCTGATCTTAAGAACAATCTGTTGAGCGTTGGCCAGCTACAAGAAAAAGGTTTAGCCTTGCTGTTTCAAGAAAAAATATGCAGTATCTATCATCCACGAAGAGGTTTGATTGCTCAGATTGAAAAGAGTGCAAACAGAATGTTTACCATCATTTCAGAATCACAAAAGGTAAATAATGTGCAACAAGAAAGAAGCAATGATGTGAACTGCCTTCACACAAATGGGGATGATCTGTCTAAACTTTGGCATCAACGATATGGCCATCTCAATTACAAAGGTTTGCGTACACTTCAATACAAAGAGATGGTACATGATCTTCCAAGTTTCTCAGCTTCAACTGTAACATGTGTGGATTGTTTAAACGGGAAACAAACAAGAATTGTAATTCCAAAGCATGTCTCTTGGAGAGCAACTCAACCGTTGGAGCTTGTTTACTTAGACATTTGTGGTCCTATAACTCCAACATCCAACAGTGGCAAGAGATACTTTCTAAGCTTTATTGATGATTTTAGTAGAAAAGGATGGTTGTATCTGTTAGCCAAAAAATCAGAGGCTTTGGAATTTTTCAAAATGTTCAAGGCGTTGGTTGAAAAGGAAACAGGGAAGCCTCTGAAATCTCTAAGAACGGATCGGGGTGGTGTGTACACCTCCATTGGTTTTGATGATTTTTGCAAGGAGAATGGAATTCGTAGGAAATTAACAAATGCCTATACACCTCAGTAAAACGGTGTCGCCGAGAGGAAGAACCAAACAGTAATAAATATGGTATGAGCACTGCTTTCAACAAAGAAAATTCCAAAAAAAATTTGGCTAGAAGCAGTTAATTGGACCTTTCACGTACTGAATCGGTGCCCCACTTTAGCAGTTAAAGATGTCACCCCTCAAGAAGCTTGGAGTGGAGTCAAGCCTCACGTGGATTACTTCAAAGTTTGGGGATGTTTATCTCATACTCACGTTCCAAAAGTCCATAGAGACAAACTAGATAGTAAAAGTTCAGTTTGTGTTTTCTTGGGAGTAAGTGAGAATTCTAAAGCCTATAGACTTCTAAATGTTGAAACTAACAAGATTATTGTGAGTCGAGATGTGGTGTTTGAAGAAAGTAAGCAGTGGGAATGGGGAAAAGACTTTGATAGACTTGTGGATGCTGATTTAAAATGGGGCGAGAAAACACAAAATGAGAGAAAAAATGGTGATATAGAAAATGAAGCTGTTGAAAATGAGATTGGGGAAAGAAATGAAGCTGGTGAAAATGAAGCTGCTGAAAATGAAGCTGCTGAAAATGAAGAAAATACAGAGGATGGATTACGAGTTTCAGAGAGAGTAAGAAAAACTCCAACTGGATGAATGACTTTGTAAGTGGAGATACTTTGTCTGATGAAGATGAAATTAATATGGTGCAAGATATGAGTTCTGAAGATCCAATTTATTTTAAAGATGCAGTGAAAAAGCCAAAATGGCGACAAGCAATGGACAGTGAAATCAGTTCTATAGAGAAAAACAACACTTAGACTCTCACAGAACTACCAAATGATGCAAAGAATATCGGAGTTAAATGGGTGTTTAAAACAAAGAGGGACGAAAATGGAAAAATCACAAAGCACAAAGCACGTCTTGTACCTAAGGGCTACTCTCAAAAACATGGGGTTGATTACTCTGAAGTTGATTACTCTGAAGTTTTTGCTCCAGTGGCTCGTTTAGATACAGTCAGAACAATAATATCATTAGCAGCTCAAATAGGATGGAAAATCTACCAGCTTAACGTAAAATCAGCATGTCTACACAAGTCTTTGTTGATCAGCTCAAAGGCTATGAGAAAGAAGGAAGTGAACAATTAGTGTATCAACTACACAAGGCCTTGTACGGACTAAAACAAGCTCTTAGAGCCTGGTTTAGTCGAATCAAAGCTCACTTCATTAAAGAGGGATTTCAGGGCTGTTATAGTGAACAAACTCTCTTCACCAAAAGAAGCGAGGAAAGTAAAATTATCATCATTAGCATTTATGTCGATGACTTAATTTTTACTGGTGATGACGAATCCTTGATGATGGAATTTAAAGCTTCAATGATGAGAGAATTTGACATGAGTGGCTTGGGATGTATGAGCTACTTTTTGGGTATTGAAGTTTTGCAAAAGAAAGAAGGGATATTCATTTGTTAAAAAGGTATGCAAAAGAAGTTTTGAGGAGATTTGGAATGCTAGAAAGCAAGTCGGTAAGCAATCCTACTGTGCAAGGAATGAAGATTCACAGTGATACATATGGGGTACTTGTCGATTAGACTTACTACAAACAAATAATAGGAAGTCTTATGTATCTCACTTCTACAAGACCTGATCTAATGTATGCTACAAGTCTGCTAAGTAGATACATGGCTAAACCCACCGAGCTTCATTTGCAAATCGCAAAAAGGGTTTTCCGGTACCTTAAAGGAACATTGAATATGGGAATTTTCTATAAGAAAGAAAGCCAATCAAAGGAGTTTGAAGTATACACTGACAATGATTACGCTAGTGACAATGAAGATCGAAAAAGCACTAGTGGGTATGCATTTTTACTATGTTCAGGTGCTATAGCTTGGAGTTAAAAAAACAGCCTATTGTGATATTGTCTACTATTGAAGCAGAGTTTGTGGCAGCAGCCGTATGCGCTTGTCAAGCTATTTGGATGAAAAGGATACTCAAAGTATTCAACTATGAAGGAAATAACTGACAATAGTTATACAATCAAATTATCAAGAAATCCAGTTATGCATGGTCGAAGCAAGCATATCGACGTTCGTTTTCACTTTTTAAGAGATTTATCAGAAGAAGGAAATATCTCTTTAGTTCATTGTGCAAGTGTTGATCAGATTGCAGATATTATGACTAAGCATTTGAAGGTAGATGCATTTCAGAAACTTTGAGCTTCACTTGGTATGTGTGACGTTGCAGAATTAAGTTGATATGTCTTCATGACATTAGCTTAAGGGAGAGATTGAAAGAGTCAATAGTTGTCTAAGTCTTTGGGTTAGTTGGAATAAGCTCCTAATTTGTAGGATTGTTAGTTTGCTTTGTTTAAGTCTTTTCAGTTTGTAGTCGTGGCTATTATTTAGCCTTAACTTTCTCATGCTTTGTAATCTACTAGTGCTATATATAGCCTAGCTTTCTATTGAATTAATATGTAAGTACTTTCTCTATTCTTACGGAACCTAAATTCGTACCAAAATCCGTTTCTTACAGAATCATTGTAGTTATTGCTTTTTCATTTGTTACCAAAACGCGAGATACTGCAGATATTCTTTTCAAACTTGTTTTAGGGCCATAGTGAATATTGCTTAAGGAATGCCTTGAAAGTTGTCGGAAATTTGTCTATGGAGTTTGTTTTGCGTCATGAGAACCAAGTCAGTGCAACACCGCTCAGGTTTTCCACAAGCAGTTTACAATAGCTAACATCTTTTTTTTATAGGAGCAAGCGTTTTGTCATATCGCAATAATGAAGGAAGTCATAAAGTAACGGAGGTCTACGTTTTCTTCGTTTGCCAAACATTTGATGTCCTCGTGTGACGCACTGAGATCCTAGTGATTCGAGACGTGAATGGGAATTTGTGTGTTTCTTCTAGCATGCGTTCAATTTATGAGGCTGAGCTAATAGCACTGTAGATTTAATAGCTCATGTCGACGATCCTACTCTATCGATCTCGCGATCATATTTAATGATACCGTCTCTTGTCTGAGCTGGATAGATTGTCGAATAGGATTCGTATAACGTCGATTCAATTTTGACATGCATCTTGAGCAATAGTTAAAGTTTGGAGTCGTTCATAGGTACTTTGGGTCACCGCAACTTAACGCTCTAATGTGTTTAGTGTTGGCTAGAGGAGAACAATGACTTCATGTGCAATGTTCCTGATGTCTTGTCGTGTTGAAAGTTTTGTTGTTGTTTTGTGCATTACTCTAGCTTTGAGTTTGTTGGTCGTCATTGATGGGTGGTCGGGGGTAATAGAGATGTCGTTCCGGACTTCTTCGAGTCTTTTTTCTTTAAGTGGAAAAAATCTTCCTCTCTTCACAACGGCGTCAGTTATTAAACTATAAGTTCAACTATTAAATCAAGTATTCTCTCATGTATTCACGTACAATCACTGGAATGCTCGTCGGAGGAAACTATAAATTATTAACAAAGAAATATATGAGAAGATGAATTGGTATTGCTTTTGCATTATAAACTTAGAGAAATTGAATTGGTATTGCTTTTGCAGTATAAAGTTCGAAAATTGGAATTATTTTCCTATATCATGTGCGTATAAGAGAATCATTTCAACCACACAAGAGAATCCATATGTGAGAAGAACCCAGATCCGGCCCTGAATTTAATAGGGTCGCAAGCAAAAAAAAATACTAGGCCGTTTTATACTACCAAAAAAATGGGTCGTTTTAATTTTTTTAAAATTTTGTTGTTACAAGGACTCAAACTGAAGAACTCAAAGAAACATTTTATTTTTATTTATCATTTGTGCTAAGAATATTTTTAAAATAAAGACTGATTTTTTTATATTAATATTGAGGGCCGTAAGCACGAGCTTGTTTTGCTTGGGCCCAGACCCGGCCATGGAAAAACCTCTTCGTATCTAATTTTTGTTACGACATGTTGTACAATTACCTTGTCTGCAAGAATTATCTTCTCATCTATGAATTGACCAATGTCGGAACAAAGGGAAATTTTTGCCTCTTACTCAGACAGGTTTAGAGATAGTTTTGTGAATTGGTTCTTGAGACTTCCCATGCTCATTGAGAGTGGACGACATTCTATCAAAAATGAAACATTACCGTTTATTTTGGCTGTCAAGACAGGTTAGGTCTTCCATAGGAAGTGTAGTGTAATCTTTTATAGCTTCTTCAAATGCCTCAAGCATGGCATTTGAGTGATTTGCATCCGTTTGGCAACGGGTCAAACAAGGTGAGACCCACTGATATGATATTAATTATCACAGATCTATTGAAAAGTATTAAACAAAATCAATCAAATAATTTCCATCAACTATACGAATTAATCCGAATAAGTTTATTTTTATTTGTACTTTTTGAGTATTTTTTTATATGAGAAGATGAATTGGTATTGCTTTTGCATTATAAACTTAGAGAAATTGAATTGGTATTGCTTTTGCAGTATAAAGTTCGAAAATTGGAATTATTTTCCTATATCATGTGCGTATAAGAGAATCATTTCAACCACACAAGAGAATCCATATGTGAGAAGAACCCAGATCCGGCCCTGAATTTAATAGGGTCGCAAGCAAAAAAAAATACTGGGCCGTTTTATACTACCAAAAAAATGGGTCGTTTTAATTTTTTTAAAATTTTGTTGTTACAAGGACTCAAACTGAAGAACTCAAAGAAACATTTTATTTTTATTTATCATTTGTGCTAAGAATATTTTTAAAATAAAGACTGATTTTTAGGGCCGTAAGCACGAGCTTGTTTTGCTTGGGCCCAGACCCGGCCATGGAAAAAC
Organism: Pugionium cornutum; assembly: GCA_018901935.1. Taxonomy (NCBI): domain Eukaryota; kingdom Viridiplantae; phylum Streptophyta; class Magnoliopsida; order Brassicales; family Brassicaceae; genus Pugionium; species Pugionium cornutum. The sequence goes on along the minus strand of CM032156.1, from coordinate 25,720,805 downwards.
CTCTTCGTATCTAATTTTTGTTACGACATGTTGTACAATTACCTTGTCTGCAAGAATTATCTTCTCATCTATGAATTGACCAATGTCGGAACAAAGGGAAATTTTTGCCTCTTACTCAGACAGGTTTAGAGATAGTTTTGTGAATTGGTTCTTGAGACTTCCCATGCTCATTGAGAGTGGACGACATTCTATCAAAAATGAAACATTACCGTTTATTTTGGCTGTCAAGACAGGTTAGGTCTTCCATAGGAAGTGTAGTGTAATCTTTTATAGCTTCTTCAAATGCCTCAAGCATGGCATTTGAGTGATTTGCATCCGTTTGGCAACGGGTCAAACAAGGTGAGACCCACTGATATGATATTAATTATCACAGATCTATTGAAAAGTATTAAACAAAATCAATCAAATAATTTCCATCAACTATACGAATTAATCCGAATAAGTTTATTTTTATTTGTACTTTTTGAGTATTTTTTTAATTAAATAAACTGTATTTTTCTTTCGTAAGGTAAACAAACTTGATAAATTATTCTAATTACAGAAAATTTGTTAATGTTTACACGTTAAATCGCTATAGAACTTTATTTTAATTCGAAACTCTGGTTTTACCTTCAAAATAAAGCTAAATTAAAGCCATAATTTCGAATTAAAACTAAATTTAATAGCGATTTAACGTGTAAACGTTAATAAAAATTTTATAATTAATATGAAATTTATATAGTTTAAAAAAATACAGTTTATATAATTAAAAAAAATAAAAATATAAATTGGTATAATTGACCAAATTAAAAAAAAATGGAGCTCCTTTGTTTCCGGACTTTTTGGACTTGAGAAACGAAATTTCATTTCTTTCTGTTTGGGATCAAAAGGTTATTTTAATTGATTATATTAATTAGAAACATAAATGAAGCTTGGACTCGGTCCTCTCGGAATACTTGGTCAGAAGTCAGAACCTGTTCATCCTGTGAAAACTCAATGGGAGCAAGACTTGGAAGACTTAACAAAAAGTCAAGCTTCCAGACGCGTTTTAGAAACTCCAATTTGCGTTCGTCCAAAAACCCATTTCTCCGGTAGTCGGAACTCGAGATCGCTTCACAAGTCTATCGTCTCTCCCATAGAATCCGCTCTCTAGATCAAGGTCAAATAATGTTTCCTTTATCACATTGTTTTGTGATTGATTTGCTAAGGTAATTATTATTGCTCCGGCGAAACTAATTGAAACAAGATTACATACATGTTTTGGATGAATTTCATCAGATTCTGCTGATTTCGCGACACCCCAAATGTCTTGTAATGAGATGACACTGGATTTGGATGATGATGAGGAGGAGAAAGAAACATGTAAAGATGAGGCTTTTGATGGGAGTCTCGAGAAGTATAGTGAACAGAGATTACTTCTTCAGGCGATGAATGTGAAGAAAAAGAGAGACTTTGTTTGCTTGGAGAATGTTAATGAGGATATGGTTAACATACTCGAGGGACTCGAATTGCATACACAAGTTTTCAACGCAATGGAACAGAAAAAGATAGTTGATAAAGTATGTGAATTACAAGAAAAGAGTATAAAAGGAGAACTAAGTAAGTAGATGTAAACTTAAGCTTTACTTGCTTTTCTTTCCTCTCTTGAAAAACCTTCAACTTTATATACTTTGGTTAGAACGTGCGTTTACTCCTCAAGGCAAAGGACGTTCAGCTATTCAATTCGGATGTGGTTTCAACTATCGTAAAGTAAGTAAAACTCAGTTCTTGATCGGTGTTTTTCTTCATTTACATGTTCTTCTAGTGAAGTGTTTTTCTTTGTTTGTTGATAGAGCAAAGATGGAAACCCAGCGGGGATACTTAGACATGAAACTGTGGATCCATTACCACAGTTTTGCAAGATGATCATTAAAAAGTTGGTTAAATGGCATGTTCTGCCTGCAACTTGTGTGCCTGATTGTTGTGTCATAAACATCTATGATGAAGGTGATTGCATACCTCCTCATATCGACAATCACGACTTTCTTCGTCCCTTTTGCATCGTTTCTTTCCTTAGTGAATCCAATATTCTCTTCGGATCAAACTTGAAAGTTGACGAAACTGGAGAATATTCAGGTGCTTCATACTCATTACCTCTTCCTATTGGGTAAGTTTTTATATTTGGTTGTTAAACTTTTATCTCACTTTCTTGTTAATTAGGGATATTGTTAACATTTTTAAAGGTCAGTGCTTGTGTTAAACGGGAATAGTGCTGATTTAGCTAAGCATTGTGTACCTGAAGTTACCACAAAAAGGTAATTTTTGATTTATAAGACCAAGTTGATATATCACACCATCACAATATTTTAAATCAAATATTAAATAAAACATAATTTATATAATATTTTGGTAAATAACATTAGAGAAATATTTACAAATATATTATATGTAATTTTTAATATTTTGACGATATAAAATAAAATATTAAAATTTAAAAAAAATTAGTCAAACACTAATATTTAAATTTTTTAAAAATTAATCAAACAAAATTTTAAATTAATTGAATATTTATCATATTTATAGTTTTTATCTATTTAATAATATTATCTATCTGATATATATACAATTTAAATTCATTTTTGTAATCCGATTTCATTTGTATAATCAATATTGAAATTTTTAATATTTTATTTTAAATAAGAGATAAATTATCTATGTATCTAATTTTTATTTATCAAATAAATAATTAACTATAATATATGAATATTTTTTCCAATGGGTTTCAATCTAGTTGTTTTCTTATTTATATTTATGTGTTTTCCAACAGAATATCAATCACATTTAGGAAAATGGATGAATCAAAACGTCCAGTCTGGTTCTCACCGGATCCGGATTTGCAGGGGATACAGCCATTGTCATACTAGCTCTCAAGTCCACTTGTATGTTTACTAGTGTCTCAAAATATGTAATTGTGTGTTGTTTACAGTTTGATTCTTGATTGTGTTTATAGTGTGAATTAACTGTTTTTGTCTTGCCTAATTTTCTCAACTGATATTGTTTTCTTTTTGTTTCGAATATATGGTTTGATAGATATATATTTGCCCTTGCGTCACATGTGTACTTCGGGTGAGGGTTTAAGCTCGATCGAACAATGTATAAATTAGGTGTCGACAATTTAGATATTCCGTTCGGTTCGATCGGTTATTTTCGATTTCAGTTTTTTTGATTGGTAAGATTAAAAAATCATTTGATTATTTTTATATGTTGTTTTCGTTTCATTTTGGTTATATCTCGATTTTAGTGGGTTTATTTATTAAATTTTAAAATAAAAAATAATCAAAATAATTGAAAAATAAGCAAAAATAACTAAAAAATAATCGAAAATAGTTGAAATATCTAAAATATCTGAAATATTTGTGGATAACCGAAAATAATTCGATTTTTCGCATATTATTTTAGTTTTTAGTTTAGTTTCGGTCAGTGTTCAAAAAATCGGTCTAGGCGCCGCCTAGGCGTTCGATTAGGCGTCTATATGCACATAACCGAAATGATTTTACTAAAATCGATTAGAATAACTGTTATTTCGATTTAAATGGTCCAAATCGGTCCAAATCGGCCCAAATCGTTCAACTCGCTCAATTTCCGGTTTAGCTTTTGGTTATTTTGTTTTTGGTTTTTTGAATACTACGCCGTTTATGTAACAAAAAAATGCAAAAGTGGTGTAGGGTTAATTTATATTCACCAATCACCACCACTTTGTTCTCTTCGTGAACTTTCTTTAAACCTTTTTCGTCGCAATCTGAAATTCTTCTGTAAACCAACTTGTTTCCTCCTGCAACTTTAGAAGTCATGACTTTTCTAAAATTTTATCTCTAGTTTTTTTGTTTTTCTTATTTTAAGTTTTAGACTTTTAGTCAACATTCAATTTTTTGTTCTCTGTATCAATTTTCAGTTCACTTAGTTTTGAAATTATATGCTTTAGTTGTTTGTTTCAAAATAGGTTAATATTGTATGTCTGATCGTATTCATGTTTATGTTTGTTTTTAATCTGATTTTTGTTGTTTACAGATCTTTATGGCTTCGGAACCAGTAGCTTCTCAAGCAATACCATCACTTAAGCGAAACTCTAATGATGTTGGATGGGAATATGGGATTTTGTGTGATCCAAAGAATAATGATAGAGTTAAATGCAAGTTATGTTTGAAAGAGATGTCTGGAGGAGTGTATCGGATTAAAGAGCATATTGCGCACATTCCAGGAAATGTAACTGCATGTCCAAAGTCATTGAAAGATGATCAAGTTAAATGCAGAAAAGCCATAATAGAAGCAAGGAAGAAAAAGGTGAACAAGAAACATGAAAGTGATATGCTAAGAGCTGAAGTGAATATAGATATACAGAAACTTGAAGATGAATTAGAAGAAAACCTTGGTACTCCAAAGCCAAGTAACTTTCAGGGTCCTATGGATAAGTTTACAACAGCACTACGTCCTGAAATTCTTCTTGGTACACAAACAAGACAACAAAACATCAATGATGCACTTTTTAAAGAAAAAACGCATCAAGTGCATCAATATTGTGCTAGATGGATGTATCAATCAGGTATTCCTTTCAATGCCATTGATAATGATGCTTTTAAAATGTTTTGTGAGGCTCTTGGACGATTTGGACCAGGATGGATTCCTCCAACTCAATATCAACTAAGGGAACCACTATTAAAAGAGGAAGAAGAAAGAACTAAAGAGCAGTTAAAGAACCAAGAAGCAGAATGGGAACGGTATGGTTGTTCTATCATGACTGATGGATGGACTGATAGAAAAAAGAGGAGCATAATGAATTTGTGTGTCAATTCTAGAGAAGGAACATGTTTTTATCCTCAAAAGATGCTTCCACAGAATCTCACACTGGGTTATACATTTTTGAATATGTTGATCGATGCATTGTAGATGTTGGTCCTGAGAAGGTTGTTCAAGTAGTAACAGACAATGCTCTCAATAATGTGGCAGCAGCAAAGATGCTTAAAGAGAAGAGGCCAAATATTTTTTGGACAGGTTGTGCTGCTCATACAATTGATCTAATGCTTGAAGCTATTTCTAAGTTGCCTAAGTTTGCAAAGATCATTGATCAAGCTAAAGAGCTTACGGTTTTCATATATGCTCATCATAAAACATTATCAATGATGAGATTTCATACCAAAAAGAAGGATATTGTACGGCCAGGAGTGACAAGATTTGCTACAACTTTCTTGACACTACAAAGCTTATTGGATAAAAAACACAACTAAAGACGATGTTCACATGTGAAGAATGGGACAAATGCAAACATTCCAAGAGTGCAAAAGGGAAAACCAGCTTCTTAACTGTTATGAGCCCTGCATTTTGGAATGGTGTGACATTTTTATTGAGGGTTTTTGGACCTTTGGTGAAACTTCTTAGGATTGCTGATGGTGAGAACAAACCTTCGATGGGTTTTATTTTTGGAGAGCTTTTAGAAGCAAGGAGTAAGATTAAGTTAGCTTCTAATGACGTGGAGAGAAATTACAAACCTATCTTTGACATCATTGATGATAAAATGAAAGGTAGGTTGGATTCTCCTTTGCACTTGAGCGCTTATATATTGAATCCATTTTATTTTTATAAAGATACAACCATGGAGCATGATCAGATGTTAATTGATGGATTTATGAATTGCGTGGAGACTTTTTACCATGGTGATTATGAAAAACAAGATAAAGTCGTAAATGATGAGTTTAATATCTACAAGAGGAAGTCTGGAGCTTTTGGGAGAGAAATAGCTATGAGAGGATGTGAAAAGAATGATCACAAATTTGATCCAGGTATTTCTTTGATCTTAATAACCTTAATGGTTTTTTGATCAGCCATGTGTCTTGATATGTAATATTTTTAGGGAATTGGTGGTCAATATATGGTTGTCATGTTCCTATTTTGCAAAAGTTAGCTACAAGAATTCTCTCTTTAACATCAAGTTCATCTGGTTGTGAACGAAATTAGAGTGCATTTGAAGGGGTAAGTTTTTTTGCCTCTGAATTTTGTCTACTAATTATTTGGTTTTGAATCTTTTACTTATTTGTTATTGTAGATCCATACTAAAAAAAGAAATAGACTAGATGTTAATCGACTTAATAGTCTAGTTTATGTCCAATTTAATGCTAAATTGTTCAACAAGCGACGAAAGATCAAAGAAAAAAATATTGATGTGATTCTTGATGATGGAGATGAAAGCTATGCTGAAGAATGGTTAGTGGATTCACTTCAAAGTGATGAAGAACCTAATGGGGATCCTATTTATCAAGCTCCAAATGATGAAATTAGAGAAGATATTGACGATGAGCATGATATTACCACTGACATTGAATTTGAGTGTGATACTGAACAAGTGATGAATTTGGATGTACTTGAAGAATAAGAATGATATATTTTATTTTTTTTACATTAGAGGTTTTTTGTTTACAATTTTATTCGAAATTCTTTAGATTTGAAGTATTTTATGATTTTAGATTTTCTTATATTACAAATTTATTAGTTAGACATTTCATCAACGTAATTATCTAATAAAACATAGGCTCAGGTTAATATTTTTTAAAAATAATTTGTTAATGCCTAGGCCCCGTCTAGGCTCCGGTTAATCCGTAGAATTGCTAATCCCTATCAAACGCCTAACAACCGCCTAGCGATTTTTTAAACATTGGTTTCGGTTAGTAAACAATAACCACAGTTTTTTAAAATAATTTTCATTCCGTTATTTTTTATAACTAGATATCAAATAAAATCGGTTTTTTGATTCGATTTTAATTCGAATTATTCAGTTCGGATTATTTGCGCAAGCTTAGTATAAATGGAGAGAAGCTCAAAAACGCATTTAAGACTTACGATGTGCAGCAACGCAATTCATGGGTCGGTACCGAATGGTTATTTATTTAAATTTTTAACTTTCACAAAACCAAAGTAGATTTCAATTTCTCTTTCCACCAGCAAAATTCAGATTTAGGTTTTGACTAGGAAAGAAGAAAAAAGAAAAAAAGAGAAAAATTTTAACAAGTCAGTAAAAAAAACAAGATCGAAACTCCACGTGTTTGCATGCATGTGTCTTTACTAGCGGAACCTGTCTCCATTTGTTTCACCTTCTTCTTCTCTCTCTCTTTTGCTCCTTACACATCTCTCTATCTCTTCTCTTCGATAATGGCTGACCGAACAACCGTTATCAGCCATACCCAACACCGACCCATCTACAACGCGACCACCGTCCCACGCGATAACACCATTAACCATCCAATCGCATCTCTCCTCCGTCAGCTACAATCATACGCACCGAATTATTCAAACCAGCTCTTCGGCCTCCTCGCATTCTTCATCTCCGCTGGAATCCTTCTCTTACTCACTGGAATCACTGTCACGGCTTCCGTTCTCGGATTCATCGCTTTCCTTCCTGTTATCATCATCTCAAGCCCTATCTGGATCCCTTTGTTCCTCCTCCTTACCGGATTCTTGTCCTTCGCCGGATTTTTATTTGGCACGGCGGCTGTCGTGTCGTGGACCTACCGGTATTTCAAAGGCATGCATCCCCTAGGGTCGGATCAGGTGGATTATGCTCGGAGTCGGATCTATGACACGGCGACTCATGTCAAAGATTATGCTGGTGGGTACTTTCATGGTAAGCTGAAAAATGCAGCACCTGGTGCATGAAAGCTTCAGCTTCGTTTCATCCTTTTATAATTACGTTGTTTTTGTTTTTGTTTTTGTCTCTTTTGGTGTGATCAATGATGTATAATGAGATCAATTAAAGCTTTGAAATTTAGTATGTGTTTGTATGAAATGTCAGTTTAAACAAAGTTAGGTGGATTTGTCTTTTATTCTGATTCACTCAAAAATAATAATGAGCATACCGAAGTGCTTTTGGTCTAATCCCAGCAAAATCTTGCCAAAATATGTGATAGTAAATTAGATAAGTACCCAATTCTGGTTTTTTTAAGAAAAAAAACTATATATATATATATATGCATATAATTACTTACTTTTTCTTGGTAAAAATACAAGTGAAAACGAACTTTTTTTTTTGAGTTCTTTTCATGTATTTGTTTCATTTTTAAAGTAAACTTATTTAATTTTAAATTATTTAAATTTAAATATTTAGTTGAATCTCGTTAGAACACATTTTAGTTTTATTTGTTACACAAAAATAATTGTAATGACGCTTTTTAACTTGCATCAAAAACTTATGCGCAGTTTTGGACTCGATAATTGACTTTTTACGTATAAATACTTTCAAATATACCATAATATTATATTAAACTTCATTATCAACATTAAAAATAATAACCAATTAACCATATTTTCATCTCAATATAAAATTTATAGATATAATTTATTTACATGAATAATTCAGTATATAAATAATATTTATTTTATTGCGATAACTGAGATTGTATGATCATATCATTTTAAAAAATCAATTAATAAAAAATTATATTTATTGAAAATTTTAGAAAATTATTAACTATCTAATATCTAAAATTTAAATAATACTATTTCAAAATCTATGTAAAATTATACTATTTCAATTTGGTGGTCATTGAGGTTAAGCATGTTAATTTATATGCTAAGACCAACTTGCCTCAGAAATTTAACTATAAAACTGTAACATTTCTCTTTTATCATATCAAAGATTTAATAAAATGTAATCTATTTATATTAGAAGATGAATGCTCCATCATTCTCCAATTTGTATATTTTTTTCTTCTTTATAGTGAATATAATGTCGACTTGTAAAGATTGCCATTAACTTGTTCTTGATAAGCATGTAAATATGACCAAGTGGGCATGACTAAATCTTGTCCACTAAGACGAATATATCGAAATTATAAATAATAAAATACCTATTGGATCTTTTTTAACAACTAACGAATCAAAACTGAACTAAGTCAAGTGAAACTAATAAATCGGATCGACTCAATATTTAAAATGAAAACCAATATTCAATAAATAAATACTAATGAAATATCTTTTATTCGTTATTGGCTTAATGAGATCATCGAGTTGGCTTAACATATTTATTTCTAATATATTATTTAAAAAATATTTCTAATATATTATTTAAAAAATATTTTCAAATATTTCTAATATATTATTTAAAAAATATTTTAAAAAATAACTTTCAAATAATTTTCAAATAATTTTCAAATAATTTTCAAATAACTTTCAAATAATTTTCAAAGAAATCTTAAAAAAAATAGATATATCATCATCACAATAAATTTTAAATAAATATATAAATAAATTTAAACTAATAAAATAATTACAATATATATTATTGTTATCGATTGATTATAAAATTAATATATTTTATTAAACTATCTAAGAATACTATTAAATTTGTAAAAAATAAATTTTTTAGTTATTTATATATACAAAATTAATATTAAAAATAATTTTAAATAAAAGTTAAAATTATATAAATATCTAATTTATATTTACTAATAAACAATATTATATAATTTACGAATATTTTTATTCATAATATAAGTCTAGTTTATTTTTATTATGTATTGAAACATTTTTCAGTATTATTTAATGGAGCTTAAATGTAATTGTGTCACCATATCGGATATTCGAATTTTTCTTATTGTAATATTTTTAAACGCCTTTGAAAACATAGTATTATTGGCCTTGACTTGGAATGGTAAATGGAAAAGCTAATTACTTTTATACCTAAATGAAATCCTCAGCTTACAATACCTATTTGGATATTGAGAGTGTTAATGACCTATCCGAATTGCTGAATAACTTAAAAATCATTAATAAGAAAAAACAAAAACAACTTAGATTAAAAAAGATACACAATAACATATTTTATATTTATATATACAATATTTATTTGCTGCTTAAAAATCCTTCGTTTAACGATTACCCGAATTAAGAACGGGTCGGGTAATTAAGTAACGGAGTGCTACGTGGAGACCTCGGTGGCATCTCTTTTAACTGCTGTCCGTTACAGTCGTAATAAATCACACCCGAGAAATCCAACGGCTCACATTTACCTCCCATCAAAATCTGTCTCTGCCAAACGCCGTGCTCCTCCGTCATCACAGCTGTTTTCTTCTTCTCCGACTTAAATCCTCCATCGTATCCGGTGGTTTTACGGCCGACCATCGTCATCGCCTTATTGCTTAAAGCCGTGAGCAACTCTTTCGGCCGTGGAGATCTTACCGGCGAACTTCTCAGATTCCATTGGAATCTTTCTCCACCGGAATCATCGATGTAAGTTCGCTTCTTCGGCTTTAGCTTTAGGTTCTTCGATAACCGATTCGCGTGTCTGGCGCAGAGAACCATTAAAGAGACAATAAAGTTCACGCTTAGACGCTTATGGGAAGAGGAGGTGTTATGTTCCGGCGTGGATCGGTCCATATCTTCGCCGAGAAATAAGCAAAAACCCTTCTTTTGTGTTTTGTTTAGGACAAATCAAAAGTCAAAGACTTAAATTGAGAGGCGATGTAATCTATAGTGTCTGAAAGAATACATAAATAGAGACGATGAGAATTATGAAAAGGGTGTTAGGTTACCGGTGGAACTGGTCGCCTTTGCGTTGGTTTAAATTATTTATTATATTTGTGGACAGTAAGAGATTTTTTGAAAATTTGAAACATTCGTTTTCTTTAGATTAATGTTGAATATTTGAAAGTTTAAAGATCATGAGAAGGATATGCACTAACGATCTTTGGCATTAATTAATAGTAAAATATTCTTATGAAAGATAAGCTAAGAAGTCAGCTATATATATTGGATCGTCTACATAGAAATTGTAAATCTTTTTCTAATTTCATTAAAGAAAATGGGTTTGAGTTTTGAAAAGTTTATGTATTGAAAAGTTTCAAAATTTTTATACTTTTATTTATTTTCGTTTTGTTAAAATGAGTTTATTTCCTAGATAACAAAAATATTTTAGAAAAAAAGGGTTAAGATTTTCGGACAAAAATAGTGTATGATATAAATAATAACAGATTTGATATACAGTAAAATACCATAATATTTGAATATGCATGAAATTCTAGTTTAGAAAAATATATGCTTTAAATAAGTAATAGTAATGTCCTAGCATTTTAAAAAAAATTGTTCTAAATTTAAGTTCTTGAAATTAAAATTTCAAAAGTAACACAAACAATTATGTAAAAATATTTATTTAGTTTAAATAAATATATATGAATTTTAAAATTATATTTAGATTCTTTTTTTTTAAATGTTTAATTTTTTTACTAAAAAGTCTTAATATATTTTAATTTTAAATTTATGTTATTATTTGAAATTTAAATTAATAATATTATTTTTAAAACAAAAATTTGAAAAAAAATATTATTTTATAAATTAATACTTATTTTTCAATAAGTAAACTTATATGATTTTAAATTTTGCCAATTTTGTTCATTTAATCGTCGTAGATGGTTGTGGTTGTGGTCAACATTGCGGTTGCGGTTGTGACATATGTTGTTCGTTTATCTGCTGCTGGCGTTTGTAGTTGCAATTGATCGTAGATTTTTAATCAGATCACTATTTTAATCAACGGTCGAAAAAATTGTAACGTACAAGACAATGACATATATAATGGAAGTGACCATACGAAAAGACTCGAAGATATTGATTGGTGATTACTTATTATTGGTAAAAAAAAATGTAATGATAATCAAAAATCACCAATAACCTGCATGCATCCACTTCTCCCTCATTTCAGATTTTAATATAATGCAATGGTTGAATTCCAAGAAAAAAATGATTATTGATGAAACATTGCAATTGATGAATCCAACATACATTTTCTTCTCAGTAATTAAAAAAAAAAAAGAATAATTAAAACCGGTTTAAATTACTGTTATTTTAATTACCAAACACAGTTTTATTTCCAAATACTTTTATTATGTTTACATCTACATTCAAACATTCACAAATTTCATAGACCATTAAAATGGTAAATATTTTTTCTAGATCATTTACAATTTAGAATATTAAAACAAATCCTGTAGTTCCGTAAACACATTTGTCTATATAACAAATCCAATTATAAGTTCATTATATATTTTTTTATATATCCAATTTAATAATAAATTCGTAATATATATATATATATCACATTTAGATAGCTATATTGCAATAATATATATTTAGTTAAAACTACTTAATAAGAGATCATTATACATATATAAAATTATTATACATCTAAAATTATTAAATCAAAAAATTTATTTAGCCGTGCATAGTTATAAATATTTACTAAATTATTATTTATTTTTTTTACCAACAATATTTATTAAATTATTTAGTAATGAGATAGCTAACATGTGACTTATAAAATAAGTCATTTAACCAATTTTAATTAAAAATAAGGCATTTTAAAATTTATGAGCAAATATCCCACTATACTTTTTAATACTATAGTCTTGTTCGTTTGGTCGTCTCATATCTTTGCGAATGCGGCTGCGGTTGCGATATATATTATTCGTTTATCTGTTGTCAGCGGTTACAATTGTAGTTAATCGCAAATTTTTAGTCGCACCGCTATTTTAATCAGTAATCGAAAAAATTGCAACGTACAACACAACATCTCACCGCTACGTCTACCACAAATAGCTGTGATAATTAAATAATCAATAATTTGTCGCAGCCGCAGCTTATTGCGTCTGACAAACCAATATGACACTTTTCTACAAGCAAGTAAATTGAAGTAATTTAGTTATTAAATTGATTTGGACGAGTATAAAGTTAGATGATGGTGTGGGTAGAATCTAATTAAGCAAATAAGTTAAAAAGATTGAATGGATCATCCATGTACTCTTACCTAATTTTTTTCATTTTTAATATATTTTATGACTATTCACTTCTTCTACATTGGTTCGTTTGTTTATCTTTAATCGTTTTAAAAACATAAAATAAATTTTTTGTACTATTAAGTATATATTTTTCTATTTTACTATATTTTGTTGTTTGTAAATTAAAAATCTTACATAAATGATTTGAGAAGGGAGATAGTATATATAGATAACAACTTGTGAATTAGTCGATAGTGTACAATTAATTAGAAAAGAATTATGAGTACGTTACATTTAAAGGTCATATAACAAAATATTCATGATAAACAAAAAAGGTATGTGTTATTAAGATTATATACATGTAAATCTTTCCATGTAAAAATATGCTCGTGAGAATAGTGATTAGTTTGTATGGCTATGATGAAAGAAACAAAAAAAGAGAGAAAGTCCATCATCTTAGGTGAGTTAATTTCAATAGAACCAATATATATATATATATATATAATCTCTAATATATTATTTGAGAAATTTTTTAACAAACTAACCTTACCCTGACGTGTTAATAACAAAAATATCATGCTGACGTGTCAACACCACACCAAATTTCAACTTAAATATATAAAAGGGTCTAACTTACTAGAATAATTATAATACATGCCACTGATATTAATTTGGTTTAGGAATAAATATAATTTATTCAACTAAATAAAAAATACTATTATGTTTGCAAAAATAATAATTTTTATTTCTTTAAATTTTTTATACGTTAATTTATAAATAATTTCAAATAAATATAAATATATTTAAATTACTACTGTAATCCCTAATATATTATTTGAGAAACATTTTAGTAAAATAATCTTATTTTGACGTGTTATTAACAAAATAATTACAATAAATTTTAAACAAATATATAAATAAGTTTAACTTATTAGAATAATTACAAATATATCATTATTATTAATTTGGTTAGGGAATTAATATATTTTATTAAGCTAACAAAAAAAATACTATTAAATTTGTAAAAAACAATTATTTGTTTTTAATTTGTATATACAAAAACTAATATTAAAATTAATTTTAAATAAAAATAAAAATTATATAAATATTTAATTTATATTCAATAATAAAATATAATTTACGAATATTTTTCCCCATGCATGGTGTGGGTATGAATCTAGTTTTGATATATTTTATGTAAACTAATATCAATACTAAAATGTTAGTATACTATTAAGTGGGACAATTGTATAAAATAACATAATTTTGAGTTTTTTTCTAAAAATAATATTGTTAGTTTAAATTTCAATAATATAACAAGTTTAAGATTAAAATACATTAAAATTTCATTTTACTATAAAAAATTAAATTCTAAATTGAAAAAAAACTCGAATATAATGTTTTAAATTTATGTATAAATTTTTTAGAGTAAATAACTATTTTCACATAATTATTTATGCTAATTTTGGAATTTAATTTTAGGATAATAGATTTCGAACAAATATTTTAAAATATATTATTTTAAAATATTATTCTACTAAGTAATATTACTTTCATTATTATTTGTAAATTAGACATGTTTAACTTTTTAATTTACAAGTATATTGTGTATGTTTTTAGGTTATATTTTTTTATTTAGATAGAAATGTTTTTTTATCATTAAAAGACCATGAATGTTGTTAAAAAATCATTATACAATGTTCACGTCTATCATAGTTAACATGTCATTATATATTATTGAATCTCTATTTTTCATATACTATCATTTATAATTATTTATCTTCTATATCATTGTTTGTTCATCATCGACCCTAAACATTAATTTATTAACTTTAAAGCCTTAGATACTACCTTTTTATTAATTTTATTTTCGTATTATTTGATATAATAATTGATAAGGAATTAGAATGTTCAAGGATGGTTAAAACATCTAGTTTTTTTAACTAAACATATAAACATCATACATGCATGTATATGTAATTGTTATATTTTCAAAAATTTTGTCTGCTCATATGTATCATCTATATCCAACTCCTTTTACATTTATTTATAAGAATTGATTTACATGTAATAAAAATAATATTATATTATGAATAATATCTTAAAATAGCATAATTCAGTTTTTGTTCTAAATTATTCTACATTTAAAATTTCAAAAATAACATAAATTATTTTTTTAAAATACATATTTAGCATAAATAAATTATAAATATAATTAAAATATTATATTTTAGTTTTTTGTATTTTATTTAGGATTTAATGTTTTCTTATTAGAAAGAAGTTTTAAAGTATTTTAATATTAAATTTGTGTTATTTTTAAAAATTTAAACTAACGATGGTATATTTAGAATAAAAACTTAAAAAAGTTATTTTTGTCAATTGTCCTTATATTATTATTAGATAGGGAATTAAAATTTCTAATATATAAATTGAGGAACATTTTAAAAAAAAAACATCAACCTAACGTGTTATTAACAGAAATATCATATCGACGTTTTGTCAGTACATTGTATTTTAAATAAATATATAAATGAATTTAATTTATTAGAATAATTATAATATATATCATCATTATTAATTTAGTTAGAAAACTAATATATTTTATTAAATTAATTAAAAAATATTATTAAATTCGTAAAAATAATTATTTTTATTTTTTTAATTTATATATATATAAATATTAATATTAAAAATAATTTTAAAAAGAATTAAAATTATATAAATATTTAATTTATATTTATTAATAAATAATATTATATAATTGTGAATAGTTAGAGTTAAATAAGGAGAATGGTAAAAACGAAGAGTAGAAATGTAAACAACTTTTAATAAAAATTTGACCAAAAATTATAAAGATTTGTGATTGCATATTGATAGTGTTAAAATCTCGAAAACTAATTGATAATAGGAACGTAAACGTCACTTGGACGGCGATGCATGAATTTATATTGGCAAACAATATTCAATATTCCATTCATTTCGATTTGACTAAGATACGTTGTTTAGCTATTTATTATATCATCGAAATTCGAATCTGGTTTAATAGGTTTTATTTATAAAAGAAATCACAATATTTTACATTATAGTCTTTTTTTTGTTTGGTCGCTGCGACCAACATTACTCTTCTAGTTACATCTTATCTTATTCGTTTGTTTGTAATTAGTGGTTGTAATTAATCACATATTTTTAATCGTACTGTTATTTTAACTAATATTTAAAAAATAATGATACAAAACACAGAGTTTAGCACAAATGGTCATGTTCGTTTGGCAGCCGTAGGAACCTGCAGCTGCGGCAGATTTTTGTTCGTTTAGCTGCCGCAGGTATTGTGGCAGATGCAGCGTCAGACGATGCGTTTTGCGTCGCAATTTTTTTAACCGTTGATTAAAACAGCGGTGCGACTAAAAATCTACGATCAACCGTAACCGGCGGCGACAGACAAACGAACAACATCTACCGCAGTCGCAAGATTGACCACAGCCATAGCCGCAGCCGCCTACGGTGATCTAACGAACAATACCAAATGGATAAATGTGACAGATAAATAAATAACAATCTACCATAACCGCATATACAAATTTTTGCGACTAATAAAAACATGACATATCTTTTTATTTTCTACCTATTTGGTGCTAAGTTGGTGGGGCCTCGTGCGTTGACTTTTTGTTTCATTATTACAAACATTTACTCAGTCTCTTTCGGTTCGTCATTCCTTTGTCATTTCTGTGTTTTTAATTTTAAAGTTGAATCTTGACAAAAACTTTTTTACTACTGATTAAATCTCTTTTCTTTTTCATCACATATTAACTCTTTATATTTTATTATTAATACAGTCAAAACTGGAAATTTTTTAAATCTGCATTAAAACATATAACGACACATAATTTAAAACAAACTAACGTGAATATCTTTTATCTAACCTTATTCAATTTTCGATTTCAAAATGAAATTAAAAAAATTGTATACTTCATATTTGGAATACTTTTGTTTACTATTTTATTTTTGTTTATTTTTCTATTTTACAATAAAATATAAAATGGTGTTAGAGTAAAACCCAATACTATTTTAAAACGAGTGTATGCAACTTGATGGTATGTAGTAAGATGCGATCTTGTCATTATTCTCATTCAAATTTTATAGCATGAATGTTTTATGAGTATTTTAAAGTTGGGCAACTGATAAAATTATACTATTTTAAATTTTTATTTCAAATATATCATTATTAATTTAAAATTTTAAAAATAACATAAATTTAATATTAAAATATATACACTAAAATTTATTGTTAGTAAAAAATTAAACCTTAAATTAAAAATATTCAATATAATGGTTTAAATTTATGTATATCATTTTTTATAGTAAATATGTATTTCAGAAAATAATTTGTGTTATTTTTAAAATTTTAAATTTAAAATGTTAAATTTACAATAAAAATTTAAAAAGATGATATTTTAAAATATTACTTTTTAAAAATTTTGTTCTGAATTTAGAGCATTAATTTAAAGTTTCGAAAAAGCATAAATTTTTAAGTGAAAAATATTCTTTTATTTTAAATAAATTACAAATAAAATTATATTACGTTTAATTTTTTAATTTAAAGTTTAGTTTTTTTACGGATAATTGTTTTTTTAATTATTTAGTATTAAAATTTTGTTGCTATTAAAAATAAACTAATAATATTATATTTGAAACAAAATTTTTAAAAAATACTATTTAGAAAATTTGGCAATGCTAATTGTAATAAACAAAGGAATATTATTAAAACATGAAAAGCCATAAAGTATTTGGAATTAATTGACCAGTCGTAATGAGTGCTCTGAATTGTATTCGTAACCTTATGTGATCCCCAAAAGCTTTCCTAACAAATTTCCCCACCCCAAATGGTTCTTTACTTTCATTATTATGAAGCAAAATTTTAAGCAACTAGGAGAAAATAACACATCTTTTAATATAAATCTTAAACCTTTAACTAAGAAATCCTAAAACCTAGAGCTTTAATTTAATGCCATACATAATATAAACTAAAGTTATTTTAAAATATATATATTTAATTATTTTTGAATAATATTCTAAAATAACACCAATAATATTTATCTTAAAACAATGGATAATAAATTTGGTTAAGAATTATGACTATTTTTATCTTGAAATGACTAGTATCTTTATATTATTATTTGGGAAGTACATTTCAAATAATAACATTAAATATGTAAAATATTACTTTAAATGTCATAATAAACTTGCATTAATTTTTATATTTAGTTTCACATTTGTATTTGTATTTTTTTGTGATGGTACCACAACGGATCCGTCCAATAGTCTAATATTTTCATACGAAAATTTAACATTTTTATATGAGAGAAGGTGGAGTCGAACTCCACACTTACGGGATGGACGTAAAGGTGGTGCAACCACTAGCTCACTTACATCTGCTCAAATATATAAAAACTAGATTTAGATCCGCGGCTTGCACGGAAAATATATTCGTATACTATATTTAATTAATTATTTAATAAAAATAAATTATATTTACATAATTTATTTTTAATTATTTTGAATATAAATAAATAATACGTAAATATTTTAAATTTAATATATTATTATCTATTAATACATAGTTTAATTTATTTTGTTATCATGTATTTAAAAATATATATACATAATATATTATTAATTATATATATATATATATTATTATGTCATTGAATTCAAAATTTATTTTTATAATTTAAATATGTCATTGATCTCATGGTTAAATATATTGATTTTCTAACCAAATTAATAGCAGTAGAATATATTTTAATTATTCTAATAACTTAAATCTATTTATATATCTTTTTGAAATTATTTATAAATTATAAAAATAAAAATAGTTATTTTTATGAATTTAATAGTGGTTTTGGTTAGTTTAATAAAATATATTGATTATCTAACCAAATTAATTACAATAGACATATGTTGTAATTATTCTAGTAAGTTAAATCCATTTATATATTTATTTTAAATTCGATGACACATCCGCTGGCATTTCTGTTAATGTTAATGTAATATTATTTTATTAAAATGTTTCGCAAATAATATATTAGAGATTTTAAAATCTTCATGAATATTATGAAATCAAGTATTTCAAATTCAAATATTTATTAATATACTTTAATAACTTTTTTATCCGATAACAAATAAATAAATTATAATATTACATCTAATAACTTAAAGTTTTAGATTTGTATTAACGTTACGAATATTTTACAAAACAAATATCATTTCTGAATACATTAATAATAATTTAATATTCATTAAAATTCTATAAACTACAAAATATTTGATTAAATTCACAAAATAAAAATATAACAAAATAGTATGATAAAATAACTCTGCCACAGGGCAATTTGTAATATGGTGGTAAAATCCCAAACAATGAATTGGTTATATAAAAAAAAAATCTAATGTCATCCATACATAAGATAAATTGGTGGCATGGGCTCAATTAGACTATATTGAAAAAGTCATAAAGGGCCAATCATCTAAACCAATAAGACCATCTTCCTAACCTAAGAAAAGCCTACGCTTTTAAATTATTTACATATAATTATTTATTTCATATTTTGGGGTTGGGATTATAATTATTTATTTCATATTTTTTAAACTAAATTCCACTGTTTGAATTTCATCAACAACTCACAGATACTTTACATATTTATCGAGTTCTCTTTTTTTTTCCTCCTTTCTCTCTTCTCTCTAGATTTTTGTTTATTTATCCTTTCTTTAATTCAAATTTCAATGGTGAATTTAATTTTGTGACAAATATAAAAACTACAAGATAAATTTTGTGATAAGTTTCTTCACTCCAATATGCTCTGAGACAGGTAAACATTGGAGTTTAGTTTTACTCCAATATTTTTGTTGCAGATGAACTGTCAATACCAACTACATGACTTTTCAAGAAAGTTTGCGATTATCTTTTCTTAATAAAACTTC
Source organism: Pugionium cornutum (assembly GCA_018901935.1). NCBI lineage: Eukaryota > Viridiplantae > Streptophyta > Magnoliopsida > Brassicales > Brassicaceae > Pugionium > Pugionium cornutum. Next base: position 25,701,060 of record CM032156.1, on the reverse strand, counting down.
ATATAATAAAATTAAAATATATGATACTTAAAGAGCATTAAATTCGACATATAAATTAAGAATTATCATACGGGTCAATCGATTAGTATATATATATATGTACATTATAAGCTACTATTAATACTATAAATTTCATTTTATATAATGATAGAATCGATTTTTTTTTCTCATCTAAATTAGTTATGTCCAAATATCCTTAACTATAAAATATACAAAATCTGAAGCTATACTGATAATATTAACGAACCCTATTTCTTAGATCAAGAAAATAACCATAAACAATTGGATACAACAATTTAATACACTTCACAATATATATAATCATGATCCACGGTCATGTATATAGTAGTCATAACAATATATTAATACAAAAAAAGCAACAAAATATATAAAATCAAATAAAAGTTAAAAAGAAAAACAATGCATTTAGCTAATGATGCAAAGGGTTTGGACCGCTAGGTACGATCCTTTCCTCATCACTATACCAAGAACCAGTTTCTTCTCTTGTCGGATTTTGACTTCCATGTTGACGTTGACTCCAATCTTTGTTCTTGAGAAACGGTGTAAAGTCAAAATTACTTGCTAAAACTCTCTTATGGCCGAGACCAATGCCGGATTTACGCTTATAAGAAGTCGTAAATGCAAAAGAAACAAGAAGAACGACGAACAAGACAGAGAGTAGAGAGATGTGGAAGAGGAAACTACACTGTTTAGGTTGTTTCTTCATGGTCTTGTGGAGAAAATATTGATGAAGATGAAGAAGAAAGTGAGGTCATGGAAGCAGAGTGAGAGAGAGAGAGAGAGAAGAGATGGTTAGAGAAAGAGATGTAAGGTTTAATTATTTAAAAAGGTATTTTATTTTTTATTAATCTCCAAGAAACTACAGCTTGATCGTTTTATATAAGTTAGTAGAATAAAGTACATAATAATTAAATTGAATTTTATATTATGATATGGAGTAATAATGGGAATATATGTATGGGATTTGTGAAAAAAATGTATGAAATTGAGGGAAAAGAAAAAGAGTAAAAAAGGTTACTTTACGTTCAAGGAAGAGTGGGAGGTGGAGTGGTGCCACTAAAAGAGGCGAAATAGTCAAAGATTTGAATTTATTACATTGTATTTGGTATGACCTAATTTTATTGAAGGTTGAGCACATTATTTAACTTTACATCTTAAATACTTAAATTTAACTTTTTTTGTTTTGGTAAGTAGTTAAATTTTAGTTTGGTTTTACTTAATAAATATAGGACAAATTTTCGATCTGAATTAATTGAGTTGTATAAATAAATTTAGTAGTTCGACGTTTTGAATATTGCACATTCGTCCATAATGCACGGTGGTGGTTGACTTGATGATGACTTTGATTTACATTCTTTTTTTTTTAAGTATATCAAATCTTTACGTTATTATTCCACAAATACATCTAAAAAGAAAATAATTTGTAAAATATTATTTTAAAAATTATTATAAATAATTAATTTATAAAATAAATATTAAATATATAAGAAGATTAAAATAGGCATTATTATGATGATATATAATATTTAAAATTCAGATTTTTATTAATCTATTTAAATATTTTTTTTATCTAAATAAATAAATTAATTATATGAATATATCTAACAACTTAACAAATTATAAAAATTTAATTTACATTTATATTTTACAAATTATATTCATGAATATAATAAAATTCAATATTTAAAAGTCAAATCTTTATTAGTATAGTTGAATAACTTTTTAACCTAAAAAACTAACTATAATATTATATGTTTCGTATTTGTAGTTATATTATGATTATTATAAAAAGAATTTTACATTCATTAAAAATTTATAAACTATAAACTATTTGATTAAATTCACAAAATATTATAAAATATTATAATTAAATAACTTCACACATAACATAGATGAATTTCTAATATATAATATTTGAAAAAATAATATTCAGATATAAAATAAAAGTTTGCATTGCTATTCCAATGTAACTATAGATGGATTAATTTGAAACAATTGACAATATGGTTTGAGTTATCTGATTGGAACTACGAAATCTCTATGATTTGATTGTAACTGTATTCAATTTTTTTTTACACAATGTGGTTTGAGTTAACCAAATAAAAACTATGTTCAATTATTTATCCTATATTTAATTAGTTAGCTAAAAAGCTTTTTCAAAGAAATGTTTTCATTTTAAATTAGTTAGGCATTACTATATTTATACAAATATCAAAAGGTTATATATCTGAAAATATCTTATTTATGTTTTCCAATTTGACAAATACACATTTATTTAAAAGTAACTTTTTTATATGTGAGAAAACATTTTTGTTTTGGCTTAAATTAGAAAATGCAATTTTGTAAAATAACATCCTTTTAAATTTTTGTTTCAAAATAGTATCATTAATTTAAATTTTCAGTAATAATATAAATTTTAAAATTAAAATACATTTCTAAACCCTAAATTATAAAAAAAAACTCAAATATAATATTTTAAATTTATGTATAATTTATTTTAGAAGAAATAAATATTTTCATATATTATTTTGAAATTTAATTTATGATACTAAATTGGAAACAAAAATGTTAAAACATGCTATTTTAGAGTATTACTCTAGAAATATTATTTTAAATAATAAAGAATCAAATTTGCATTGGTTATTTACTTATTGAAATGATTAAATTTATCAATAATGATAATTTAGTCAACTAAGCGTGATTTTTTAATAAAAAGGTGAATTTTAAAAATTTAATCTCTTTTTAAATTTATTTTTCGAATTTTCTTGTTAAAAAATCAAATTAAAATGTGAATTTAAGAGGGAATAAAATCCAGAACTCATCGACCTCTCATTTGCTTTTATATTCTTCAGTAAAAGACACTAAGTATACAAATCCATATATATATATAGACAAGAAGCAAATGAGTTAGAGACTTGAGATTTGTAAAATCTCATGTGAATATTTGATGATAATTTGGACATAAAATATAAACTCAAATATATTTATAAGATTGATGGCATAAATAAAGTACGAATGAACGTGAAAACACGCAAATGTTACATTACAGCGAACATTTTCTTAAATTGTACTCTAATATTCTCATATCCCAAACTTTTGGCCTTAATTGTTTACTTAATTACTTTCGTAATTTACATATTGAAATTTGTTACTTACAATTAAAACAAATCTTCTATACTTCTTTCTTCCGTACATTACGCTGTAAACCAATGATTAATATTTCAGACTTATATAAATTCATCTTCCGTACAATAATGATTACAATTTAATAAGGGCCTAAAATAGACCTCAGCTCAAAGAAACCCCAATAATGGCCCAAATAAGCCCACCAATTTGGCCTTATTACAAAAATCAATATATATATATATATATATAATTCCATAATTGAATAAATTTAAGTAATACTTTAAAATAATACATTTTAAAATTTTTATTTCAAATATAACATCATAAAATTAAATTATAAAAATAGTATAAATAATTATGTAAAAATAATTATTTATTATAAATAAATTATATATAAATTTAAAACATTATATTTGAGTTTTTTTTTTCTAAGTTAGAGTTTAATTTTTTTCTATTAAAAATAAGTTTAATGTAGAGTAATAGCTCAAATTAATATTCGAAAATGATTATTTACCTCAAATAAATTATATATAAAATTATAAAATAATGTATGAGTTTATTTTTTCAATTTAGAGTTTCAATTTGTTTATTAAGATGAGATTTTTAATTATTTTAATACTAAATTTGTATCAATTGAGAAAAATAACACTCTTTTAAAGTTTTGTTCCAAATGTATCATCATTAATTTAAATTTCACAAAATAATACAAATTTAATATTAAATACCTTAAACCTTTATTTTTAATAAGAAAAAACTATAATCTAAATTGAAAAAAAATTTCAAATATAATATTTTAATTATATTTGTAATTTATTTTTATAAATATGTATTTTCAGAAAATAATTTGTAATATTTTAGAATTTTAAGTTAACAATGCTAAATTTTAAATTAAAATTTTTAAAAGTGCGATTTTAAAGTATTATTTTTAATTTATTTTTTTTAGAAATTTAAATATTTAGTGTTAGAACAAAATATGCTGTTTTATACAATTGCTGTTTAATATATTTTAAATTTAAATTTATGTTATTATTGAGAATTTAAACTAGTAATATTATTTTTGAAACAAAAATTTTAAAATACGTTATTTTAAAGAATTGTTCAATAATTTTCAACTAAATGATTTGTTTACGATGGAATAAAAACGCTTGCAAACTACAAAAAGATTTCAAAGAAAAGTGAGAGTGATCGTCAACTACAAGAATCTTATCTTTGTGTACTCTTTCCTTACGATTGACACAATACAAAACGAATCCAAATTGATTGATGCTTTTGAATACGATAAAGTATACACTGCTCTGTATTATTATGCGCATATGTCTACTCTTATCATGCGCATCTAAGAAAAACCCAACAGGAAGAAGTTTCACAAAACAACAAAACACAAAGAATCTGACCCATTCAGATACACTATCATGCTCACCACACGATTAACACAAAGAAGAGAAAGAGAGGAGAGAGATATTGAAGCTATCGAATGGAGAATGTGGTGGTGACATGGAGCAGAGATGAAGAGAAAGCATTTGAGAATGGAATTGCTATGCATTGCGTAGAGGAAGAGATAACTGAGGATCAATGGAGGAAAATGGCGTTCATGGTTCCAAGAAAATCCATTGAAGAAGTGAAGAAACATTACCAAATTCTATTAGAAGATGTCAAAGCAATCGAGAATGGACAAGTTCCATTACCTCGCTATCACAGAAAAGATATAATCGTCGACGAAGCAGCAGCAGCAGCAGCAGCAAATTCTCCGGCGAACAGAGAGTGTCATTCATCTGGCGGAAGTGGATCACCGGAGAAGAAACCAAATCATGGAATCTCTGGAATAAGTAGCTCCAATGGCGGTGGAGGAAGAAGAAGTGGTTCAAGAGCTGAGCAAGAGAGGAGAAAAGGGATTCCATGGACAGAAGAAGAGCATAGGTTTCTTCTTCCTTCTATTAAGATTTGAGAATGTGAAAAAGAAAAAGATGGTAACTTTTATTGAATTTCTCTGTTGTTTTGATAGGTTGTTTCTATTGGGTTTGGACAAATTTGGGAAAGGAGATTGGAGAAGCATTTCAAGAAACTTTGTGATCTCAAGAACTCCGACACAAGTTGCAAGTCATGCTCAAAAGTACTTTATACGGCTTAACTCAATGAACCGAGATCGAAGAAGATCTAGCATTCATGATATTACAAGTGTGAACAATCAAGCTCCTGCAGTTACAGGACAACAACAACAACAGCAACAACAACAAGTGGTTAAACATAGACCATCTCAGCCACAGCCATCACAACCACATCATCCGAGTGCAACAATGGCTGGATTAGGAATGTATGGTGGTGCACCCGTGGGACAACCGATAATCGCACCACCTGATCATATGGGCTCAGCTGTTGGAACACCAGTGATGCTTCCACCTCCAATGGGAACTCATCATCTTGGAGTTTCTCCTTTTGCTTATCTTGTGCCACCATTACCTCAACATCCACCTCCATAGACAATGCACTTTGACAAACTTGTGTACATTAGAAAACAAAAACAAAAACATAAACTGCGACTGAGACGAGCAATAATGTTCAGCAGAGGAATCTGTTTTTTGTTTCCATTTCAAAAATTTCTGCTTTCTACAAACCTGTCTGTAAATTTCTGTCTAGAGGGTTTTATATTCAGATGAGAGTAGAGAGAAAGTTGTACACAAATAGAAATATATAACTATTTGAGAATATAATCTCATATCTGAAAACAATTTCAAGTAATATATAATAGATCACATCTCATATATGTCATTTCCTTATAACTTCAAATTTATGTGTCATTTTTTCATTAATTTATAATCTTAACAAATATATAAGAGATTAATAGAAATACTATGTTGGCGTGTCATCATCACAATGAATTTCAAATAAATATATAAATGAGTTTAAATTATTAAAATAATTATAATATATATTAGAGTAATACCCTAAAATAATACTATTTTAAGTTTATCTTCCAAATTTAGCACAGTAAAAATAAAATTCTAAAAATAGCATAAATTATTATGTAAAAATAATTATTTACATTAATAAACTATATATAAAATTAAAACATAATGTTTGAGTTCATTTTTTCCAATTTATGGTTTAAATTTTTTTCATTAGGAAGAAATTTTTAATTATTTTAATATTAAATTTATGCTATTTTAAAAAATTTAAATGATTAGTGCTATATTTAGAACAAAAACTTGAAATAGTGCTATTTTAGTCAATTGCCCTATATATTATTGTTATTAATTTGATTAGATAATCAATATATTTTATTAAACTAACTAAAAATACTATTAAATAATTAAAAAACAATTATTTTTTTATTTCTTTTACATATACAATAATATTAAAATAATTTTAAATAAAATTTAAAATTATATAAATATTTAATTTATATTTATTAATAAATAATATTATATAATTTACGAATATTTTTCCCGTAGATATAAATCTAGTTTAAATAATATAAATCAACTAAAACATATTACAAAAGTAATATCTTTTGTAGTATTACTTAAAATGAGAACAATCAACTTACCTCTCCAAATCTCTTTTTCCTTAGCTAGGCAAATATCCATTTTGATTTGATTTGAAAAAGCATAGTAAAATGTTAAATTTCAATATCATTTAAAAATAAGAAGAAATCACAAGTATGTCTGTATAAATAAAATTATATGTATTTTGTATAATAATTATATGTATACGTGAATTTTATGAATTAATGTTTACGAAATTGATTATTATGAAAATAATTTTAAAGGTGCTTAAGGCCTGCCGTGGCCCAATGCTTACCCAAATTCATCCCAAACTTATTTTAAATGTTTCAGAAAATTGATTATAAAAAACAGATATAACGCCGTTGCCGGGGATCGAACCCGGGTCACCCGCGTGACAGGCGGGAATACTTACCACTATACTACAACGACTCGATGTTTATATAGACATTTAGTATTTATATAACAAAAATATTGTTATTGTTATCCACAATTCAAAATATGTTTTGCTGGAAGGAACAAGTAAAGACATTTCACATGACAGTCGATTGGATTCTTTATTCCTTTGCCTCAATCATTACTTTATTTGCTTATTGACATAAGTCAAAGTCTTTATAAGAAAAATAAACCATGTGATTGCACAATCATGCTTACCATTATCAATTACAATAATTCTCTTAACACCCAAAGCCAATAGCAATTTAAGTTTTCTTTTCTTTTACATAAATATATTATAATTTTTCTGAAGTTCCAATAGAAGTCAATAAAGTTCCCAAGTCAATCGTTTTTGTTTTTAGCTGAAGTTTTGTTTGTTATTTGATACCAAGAATAAAACTAACTCGATTTATATTCAAAGGAAAAAATATTTTAAAAAGTAACCGTAAATTATATAATATTATTTATTAGTAAATATAAATTAAATATTGATATAATTTTAACTTTTATTTAAAATTATTTTTATATTAATTTTTGTATATATAAATTAAGGAAAAAATAATAATATTTTATAAAGTTTATAGTATTTTTTGGTTAGTTTAATAAAATATATTGATTTTCTAACCAATTTAATAAAAATGATATATATTGTAATTATTATAGTAATTTAAATTTATTTATATATTTACTTAAAATTCATTGTGGTGATTACAAGTTATCATAATATTTCTATTAATAACAAGTTAGAGAAGTTATTTTATTAAAAAATTTCTCAACTAATATATTAGGGATATTATTTAATTTTGGATAACTAAATGCAGAATTTAATATGGAATATAATTATATGGATTGCGAAAGTTAATCTTAAAAGAAAAATATTTTAATTTTGTTATGTGAATCCTAATTCATATTATATATATATATATATATTTTCCTTTTGACCAATCATTTGTTGATACTTTTCATTTTACATCACCACATCATCAACTTCAATAAAAAAAAGATGTACACATCATCAATTGCACATCATCATAAATAGTGGTTGAATCTCAAGAATATAATTTTGTAAACTTCAATAAAAAAAAGATGTACACTCATATGGTCTGCCATATTCAAAGAATGGTGACAGTAGAGAGTTAGTTTCATTAATAAGAAAAAGAAAATCAAGATATTAATTAGGAGGAAAATTATTAAATTATATGCAACATTGTCATGTTGTAATATAAATTGCAAGGGTGTGACGAAAATTTCAAACTAATTCAAGTTGCAAAGATTAACACTTTATATAAACCAAACCCTTCATTCTAACGATTTTAGACAAAACAAAAACAAAGAAAACAAACCCTAATCGTTTTACAAAATGGGTCGACCAGATAGTATGAGTCCGAGAATGAACAATAACATGAATCCAATGTTTCATGCACAAACTGGACTTGAACCAGTGGTCGATCAGAAACGGATGGTTCAAGCGGAGCAGAAATATATCAATAATGCTGGAATGGTTAACCAACCAAGACCTGGTCAACCTCAATATATCAATCATGGTGGAATGGTTAACCAACCAAACCAAGTACCAATGGGTAGACCTGGTCAACCTCAACCTTATGGTGCAGTACTAATGGCTCCACCGTTCAACCAATCATCGAATTGGACTTCAGGTCTTTTTGATTGCATGAACGATGGCGAAAATGGTTAGAAAATGTTTCAATTGTTCCATTTTTATTGTTTCTTTTTTGTTTCTTTTATAATGATTTTGACAAGCTTTATTTTGTATGTTTCGGATCAGCTATCATTACATGTTTCTTCCCATTCGTTACGTTCGGACAGATCGCAGAGGTTACCGATGAAGGTGCAACGAGTAAGTAATCATAATTTTTGTTTAGGTTTGACAATAATATTTTTTAAGGTTTTGTTATAAATATAACATTATTAATTTAAAGAGTAATAATTTTAAATAGTATTTTTAAAATTTTTTTGTTAAATTTAGCATTGTAAATTTAAAATTCCAAAAGTAACACAAATTATTTTATGAAAATACATATTTACTATAAATAAATTACAAATATAATTAAAATATTATATTTGGGTTCCTTTTTTCAAATTTATTATTTAATTTTTTTTATTAAAAAGAAGGTTTGAAGTATTTTAATATTAAATTTATACTATTTTAAAAAATTTAACTAATAGTGCTATTTTTGAAAATTTAAACTAATGGTGCTAATTTTAAAAATTTAAACTAATGATATTATTTTTAAAAATTTAGACTAATGGTGTTATATTTGGAACAAAAATTAAAAGAGTGATACTTTTGTTAATTTCCCTAATTTATATTTTCTAAAATAACACAAATTTAATATTAAAATATTTTAAAAATTATTTTTAATAAGGAAAATTAAACTCTAAATTGAAAAAACAAATCCAAATATAATATTTTAATTATATTTATAATTAATTTATAGTATATATGTATTTTCAGAAAATAATTTATATTATTTTTGAAATTTAAATTTAGATTACTAAGTTTGAAATAAAAAATTAAAAATGTGATATTTTAGAATATGATTCTTTTATTTATTACGGTTGTTGCATAGTACTTAATAATAGAGATCCATGGTTTCATTAATCAAAATTTAATTTTGTTTTTTTTGTACAATATATAAATTTATTAAGAAAGTAAAAGTTTATAAAAACAATATATATAGGTTGTGGGACAAGTGGAATGTTGTATGGATTGATATGTTGTCTTCTTGGGCTACCATGTGTATACTCATGCACATTTCGGGCCAAGATCCGAAACAAATACGGGTTACCAGATGCTCCAGCTCCAGATTGGATCACTCATTGTTTCTGTGAATATTGTGCTCTTTGTCAAGAATATCGTGAACTCAAAAATCGTGGTCTTGATCCTGCCATTGGTAATTTACAAACTCTTCTTCACCTTTAATTATTTCTTGTTTGATATTTAATTTCTTAATATATATTTTAGGATGGATTGGGAATGTGCAAAAGCAACGAACTGGTCAGCAACAAGAGATGATGACTCCTCCAATGGGTCAACGAATGATGGGTTGACTTTAGATTATTATTTTATTACCAACATGATTTTTTATATCTGTTTTCTTTTTATGTCACGACCAACAATGTCAATAAGGCTTCCTTTTCGTGGGTTGCCATGAAGGCATAAACTCATATATGCCGTATTTGCTACAATTTCTTAAAATTAATTATCATATGTTGTGGGGACTAGATTTAATCCCAAAATCTAAATTTGCTAACCGAAACAAGATATACCAAAAAGAAGTGAAACCGGTTATTTTAATTACGTAACGGTCAAAAGAATTAATTATTTTGTAACGGACAATAATCAATACTATAACGTTCAGAAATTAATTATGTTATAACTGTTAAATCCGTAATTAATTATATATCTGAAATTAATTGCAGATTATAATATAAAAAGGGCACAACTGTTATGTGATAGAGGACATTGAGAAATAAAAATAACTATTCAGAAAATATTTAGAGAATTTGTGTTAGAGCCGAATAAAGTACAAATTTGGTTCCAACATTTGGCGTCGTCTGTGGGAACGACTCACCCTAAGTAAAAAAAAAAGAATCATCAATCACAATGTTGAGCTCCGGCGATGATCGCTCTCGGAGATTAAGGCTCTGTTGATGGACCTCAAGTCAACTGCCGACAAGCAAAAGGAGTCCAATGACAATCTCGTGGCGTAGTTTAACACACACAAAACCCAAGTCCTGACGCAGCTCAACAACCTTGCGAAAGCTCAAGCCGAGCTCGAGTCGAGAGTAATGGCGCTCAGTGCACAGAGCGGTTTCCAAGTTGAGGAACACCCTCAACAGAGATCCGCTAGAATGCGCCTCAACTTTGGCGCCCGGCCCGAGGATCGAGTCATTTTCAGCACGACTCCTCGCGCCGATCTCCTCCTAGGAGAAACATCGGGCACCCCACCGTCACCGCAACCTCACACGGGGCTGTCGGGAGAGGAACCCATGCTATTCCCTGTTCTTGGACAAGGCGTAGTCCGTACTCAAGCCCTACCTGGAGGATGCTACGAGAACTCTCAGGAAAACCCCAATGTGGCGGGATACGAGAGTCTCCGGAGATCCATTGAAAGAACTAACGCCGGGCTCGCAGCAATGACCTCTAAAGTTCATAAAGCATCAAGTGCAGCCCCAGAGATCGATCGCGTGATCGAAGAAACTGAGAAGTCACCATTCTCATCTCGTGTGCGCGAACACGCAAGTGAAGGAGACTGGCAAGCTGAGATTGTCGGTCTACGAAGGAAACTCGGATCCGAAGGCATATATGACAGCGTTCCGAATCGCTGCGAACTGGGCCCACTTCAGCGAGGAAGAAAAAGACGTGGGATATTGCAGGTTATTCGCAGAAAATTTAGTGGGACCTGCGCTCGATTGGTTTTCCCAACTACCAGAAAACTCGATCGATAGCTTCAGTCAGTTATCGACAGTGTTTATCAAGCATTATTCCATCTTTATGGGAAGCGGAACGACTGATGCAGACTTGTGGAATGTCACGCAAGCCGAAACGGAGTTGTTGCGGTCCTATATAGATAATTTCAAGAAGGTGAAGGCCAAGATAGCTGGAGTCAGCGACTCGACAGCACTCGCCGCCCTAAAACACGGACTTTGGCACGAGTCTCCTTTCCGTTTCGATCTGACAATTCATAAGCCAGAGACAATCGAGGACGCATTACACAGATCGACAAATTGGATAATAGCCGAAGAGGAGAAGTTGGCACTCGCCAAAAAATTCAAGCCGAACAAAAGTGGAGCAGAATCTTTTCCAAACCAAAGGCGGTTCGAGAAAAGAGACGGAAAGGATACTCGTACGTACGGCACTGGAAAACTAGCATATGCTATAGATCGCAACCCTGAAAGAAATGCAAAGGGTAGTCCAAGAAGAATGGGTCGAGACGAGAATGCGTACTGCGAGTTCCATAAGTGTAATGGACACGCCACTAAGGACTGCTTCACCCTAAGAGAATTCTTAACGGCAAAGTATGTCGCAGGAGAGCTCTCAGACTACGGGGCAAAGATAGACGAGGGAGAAGCCCAGCGCAACGAAGAGGAAAATGCGAATAATAAGCGGGGCAGGCCATCTTCTGAGAAAGAGACGAGGATTCAAACACAGAAGAAACGAATAGATTTCATAATGGGAAGATCAAAATACTACCGCGACTCCGTAACCTCAATAAAGACTTGGCAACAGAAAGCCGACTTCGGACGGTCTAAGTTTGAAGGAAGCTCTGGGCTAGTCCTATCTTTCTCCGAAAAAGATGCCGCTCACCTCAACAGCCCGCATGGTGACGCACTAGTCGTCGAGCTAGATATCGGACCCAATTGCGAGGTGTCAAGAGTCCTAATCGATACCGAAAGCTCAGTCGACCTACTTTTCCTAGAAACGCTGCAAAAGATGGGAATCGACAAGGATGAGATTCAAGGACCTCCCCTTCTTTTGACTGGATTCAATGGGGTAACCGATATGTCATTAGATACTTTGAGGTTTCCCGTCTCTGCTAAGGGGGTGACTAAAATGGTTGAATTCACGGTGGTGGAGAGACCAGCAACTTACAACGTCATCCTCGGCACGCCCTGGATTTACGCAATGAAGGCGGTTCCTTCGACATATCATCAGTGTGTGAAATTCCCAACACCAACAGGAGTAGGAGTTTTGCGAGGGAACCAAAAGAGCTCACGGATATGCTATATGAGCGGATACCGTCTCCGACTTCAATAGCAATTAACAAGCGGGGACGAGTCTAAAAAATCAAAAAAGACAGAAAATCAGAAGGGTCCCCAGTCCAACTCAATAGTTCAAGTCTCCCTCGATCCAACAAACCCGGATCGGAGCGTCGCCATAGGAGCAGACTTGGACCATACGATCAGACAAGAGTTATAGACTTTCTTAAAAAAAAATAAGAATACGTCCGCTTGGACCACCGAGGACATGATCGGAATCCCTACCGATGTAATCACCCACGAGTTGAACGTTGACTCGGCATTCAGGCCGATCAAACAAAAACGGAGACGGATAGGGCCGGAGAAAGCTCAAGCCATGAACGAAGAAGTAAAAAAACTTCTCAAAAATGGAATGATTCGTGAAGTCCGATACCCAGAATGGCTAGCTAATCCAGTGGTAGTCAAAAAGAAAAATGGGAAGTGGCGAGTCTGCATCGATTTCACGGATTTGAATCGAGCATGCCCAAAAGATCGCTTTCCACTGCCACACATAGAAAAATTGGTGGATTCAACGGCGGGAAATCAATTGCTAACTTTCACGGATGTATTTTCTGGATATAATCAAATTCTTATGCATCGAGACGATCAAGAAAAGACGTCATTCATCACAGATATGGGGACCTACTGTTACAAGGTCATGTCATTCGGGCTAAAAAATGCTAGGGCCACTTATCAAAGACTGGTGAATCGAATGTTCTCGAATCAAATCAGGAGGACTATGGAGGTTTACATAGATGACATGCTCGTAAAGTCTGCGTGCAGCGAAGAACACGTGGATAATTTGAAAGAATGCTTCGACATCCTGAATCAATTCGGAATGAAGCTGAACCCCACAATATGTGATAGGGGACATTGAGAAATAAAAATAACTATTCAGAAAATATTTAGAGAATTTGTGTTAGAGCCGAATAAAGTACAAATTCGGTTTCAACATTTGACACCGTCTATGGGGAAAATCCCTCCTAACTTTAAAAAAAAGAAAAATATCAAACTCCAACGACGATATTCCATATTTACAGGACATACTCAGCAGACTCTACAACTCGCATCAAAACAAAATAAAAGGTACAATTTCGTTATTATTGATTTATATTTTGATGCATGCAGTCAGGACGATATATAATGAAATCGTACCCGACAAAATTTTTTAAAAGTGTTTACACTTCAGAAAATAATACCAAACCCTAACAGGGGTAAAAAAAAGACAAGCAGTTCCTCATAAGAATATGGACAAGTAGCCGTTACAAAAACGAGGAGCACTTCGCTAAAATAAAAAAAATACAAGCAGCTCCTTGTAAAAAATACGGAGACGTAACCGTTACAGAAACGAGGAGCACTTTGCTAAAAAAAGCGTAAGCAGCTTCTCGTAAAGAATACGGACACGTAGCCATTACAGAATCGAGAAGCACTTTGCTAAAATAAAGAAGCACAAGCAGCTCCTCGTAAAGAATACGGACATGTAGCTGTTACATAAACGAGTAGCAATTCGCTAAAAAAAAAGTGCAAGCAGCTCCTTGTAAAGAATACGGACACGTAGCCTTTACAGAAACGAGAAGCACTTCGCTAAAATAAAGAAGCGCAAGCAGCTCCTCGTAAAGAATACGGACACGTAGCCGTTACAAAAACGAGGAGCATTTCGCTAAGAAAAAAGTGCAAGCAACTCCTCGTAAATAATACGGACACGTAGCCGTTACAGAAACGAGGAGCACTTCGCTAAAATAAAGAAACGCAAGCAGCTCCTCGTAAATAATACGGACACGTAGCCATTACAGAAATGAGGAGCAGTTCGCTAAAAAAAGCGCAAGCAGCTTTTCGTAAGAATACGGACACGTAACTGTTACAGAAACGAGAAGCATTCCGCAAAAGTAAGATAGCCAACATAAAACAAGCATGACAAAGACAAAATAAAGTTTTCCGAATCGACATTTCACGAAACTTGGGGGGCTTATTGTGGAGACCAGATTTAATCCCAAAATCCAAATCCGCTAACCAAACCAAGATGGACCAAAAAGAAGTGAAACCGGTTATTTTAATTACGTAACGGTCAAAAGAATTAATTATTTTGTAACGGACAATATTCAATACTGTAACGTTCAGGAATTAATTATGTTATAACTGTTAAATCCGCAATTAATTATATATCTGAAATTAATTGTAGATTATAATATAAAAAGGACACAACCGTTATGTGATAGGGGACATTGAGAAATAAAAATAACTATTCAGAAAATATTTAGAGAATTTGTGTTCTAACATATTTAGAGAATTTGTGGAGCCGAATAAAGTACAAATTCGATTCCAACATATGTGAACTCATTTGATATTCTTCTGAAATTTTAACACTAATCAATTCTTTTCTTTTTTGTTGTTAGTTGTTGTCAACGTACACGAACTTATATCTTAAAATGGTTTAGATATATATTATTACTAGTTTTTTCTTTTTTTAACATATTTCTAATATATTATTTTAAAAATATTTTTAAAAAATAACGTTATTTTTAACATGTTATTAACAAAAATATTATGATGATAGTTTTAAATAAATATATAAATAAGTTTAAATTAATAGAATAGTTACAATATATGTTCTTATTATTAATTTGGTTAGAACATCAATATATTTTATTAAACTAACCAAGAAATAATATTAAATTTATAAAAAATAATTATTTTTATTTTTTAATTTGCATATACAAAAATTAATATTAAAAATAATTTTTAAGAAAAACTAAAATTATATAAATATCTAATTTATATTTACTAATAACATAAAATTATATATTTTACGAATATTTTTCTCTACGTAAGAAATGAGTATAAATCTAATATTATATTATACTTAGTACAAAAATTCATCTAAATACAAATTTTTTAGTTTTAACTTATATTCAAATTTGCGATAAGCGCTAGTTGGACGGTCAAGGTAGAACGTAACTAGCACCTAATTCAAAAATCGGAAATTGCAATGAAATTATCTGGGGACTAATTTTTAAACTATATAATATATTTTATACATGTTAAAATTTGAAATAGTTTAAAGGTTTTAAAATGTATTGTGTGCAAAAGTTATAAAACAACCAAATATAAAATCTTATACTTGATTTCTTCCAATTCACATCTAAATCAAATATAAAAATCAACCTCAAACACATGTTACAAAAGAACAGTCTTGAATTTGCAAACTTACAAAAATAGTTTTGAGTGTTTCGTACAAGATCGCTAGTAGAAAAGTCAATGACCAAAACACAACAACCGTTGTTATCTCTTTTTCTTTATTGTTTGAAAATAGATTAAGACTAAAAAATTTCTTGAATAAGCACCACCATCTAAAAGTGACGATTTTATTTAAATCTGTCAAATAAATCGAATGTCAATTTTTATCCATATAATCCACCTAGTCATTTATACTGACCACCTATTTTTTTTTTTTAATATTTTTTTAAAAATTAATCAAAATTATATTTAATTTACTTTGATAATATAAATGAAAATTATAATATATTGAATCTAAAATTAGTTTTAATGTGTTTTATGTACTGTTAAACTTAAAATTATATTATATTTTAGAAATAATTATAAATTATCATATATATATATATATATAAGATAATAAATAGGCTGAAAAATAGTATGTGCATAATTGTGGAGTAATCTCCAATTTTTTTATTAGAAGTTAGATCCATCTCAATATTAGCGCATAGTGCTTATTGGAATAATGGTCATGGTGCATTCTAGGATTTCTCGTGGAAGAGAAGCTTTTTCAACTCGCAATTGTGTTGCATCTTCAAAACGCAGTGTTTTGCTTTTGCATAATTGCATGTGGGCTTCATGATTTGGGCCAAATTCGAAGCTAGGCTAGCGCCTTGAATGAGATTGGCAATTACACAAATATTCAAAGATTTTCTTATTCGACGGCCGCCGTAGTTGATTACATGGACCACCGTACAAAAGCGATGATTTGCTATGAACGCCACGTTTTTCCGCTGATAACCGCCAAATGCGGCTGCCGAGGCGCTCCCGATTTTTTTAACTTAATCTTTTTTCACAAAATATAATTACATTTTATAAATAAATTAGGGAAGCCTGAAAAATAAAATAATTATTAAATAAATTTAATATAGTTTTTAAGTACAAAAACTATTATCTTCTAATATCTAAATTCCATTCATTTTTGCCAAAATGTGTAATGATCGATTTTTATCAATGTAATGAATATTTTTATTTTAATTAAATATGCAAACAAATTTATATAAAATGTGTTTTGTCCATTAAATAACTAAAACGACAAAAATTATTTTTATTTAAGTGATATATTGAATATTTAAAACATATAATGTATTTTATTTATAAGAAAGAAATGAAACGCACCGTTTCATTTTCTCTCTTCTCTTTCTTCTGCAACTGCAACCGAGTTTTCCGGCGTCCTTATCGACGTCGGTTTTCCTTCAACGAACACCGTAGATCTCGTCTTCTCTTCTTCACGAAGAGTGATGTCCGTCGATCCTCGGTGGTTTTTTTCTCTTCTCTCTTCTTTATATCCTACAACAGAAACTTCCCATTTCTCCGATTTTTGCAAATTTACCCGGAAATGTCTGATAATCTATCTAAACAAATGCAAGAAATCTCTCTGGGAATTTCGGAACCGGCAATCTCCTTGCCTCCGGAGATTTGTACTCAAGCCGTCCACGAAACCAGATTCTCCCTAATTGCATCCCCGGTGAATCCCCGTAAGCAAAATCTCCGGGCTCTTCTCACCACTCTGCCTCGGCTCTGGAGTGTCGGCGAGGCCATTGTGTCCCGTATTCTTGACGGGAACAAAGTTTAATTTTTATTCCAGACTGAGGAGAGCCTGATAAATGTACTCCGGCGTAGTCCTTGGAGTTTCAATGACTGGATGCTTTGCCTTCACAAATGGTCGCCAAGAATCACATATGCCGACATGAAATTCATCCCCTTCTGGGTACAAATCAGAGGCATCCCGTTATAGTTTCTCACTTACCAAATGATTATTTGCATCGGCGGCAATCTCGGGACGATACTTGAATCCGATTTCAATGCCGAAGGTGTGCACCAGGTTGAATTTGTTCGTGTGCGAATTCTTTTCCACATCGATTCGCCATTAAACTTTCAACGCATCTTCAAGTTCGGGGATGAAGAGGTTGTGCTCCGGTTTCGATATGAGAAATTGAAACATTTCTGTACACTATGTGGATTAATCACCCACGATAAGAGTGAGTGTACTCTCGGCGTTTTACCACCTCCGCCAGAAGATTCCGACGATTCAGACGACGGTCACGATCTCCCCCCACCAGGGTCATCCGGCAACTGTGAGGCAGAACCGGCTTCTGATGTCTTCTCCGGCGACGATAATTGCCTTCCCGATGCCAAACGCTGAAATGCAACGTCTTCAATGGACCCTGGTACGTTTTCTCAAACCGTACCGGTTAGAGAGGATTTCACTTGGTTTAAGATGGTATGGAATTTATACCAGCCCAGTCAATGTCGGTTAGGGATTTCTTGGTTTAAATTAATAAGGATGGTTATGCGTCATGGTTATACAAAAACCGAATTTAGTAATTGGTTTACGCGGTTTGTTTGGTCCAAACCGAAATTCAAGGTATTTGGGTCTGGTTTTCAGAAAATGATTTTTCATAAACAGCCTGAATGGATTATCTGGGTTATGTGGCAAGGATGGAATAAAAAATTATCAGTATGGGTTACTTGGAGTTTAGCATTCAGAAATTCAGACATTTTTGGATATTTGATTATGTGGTTCTACAAACATGTTAAGAACTCATTTGGTTTTACTTTTACACAAGGTGAGGGTTCGGTGGACCATAACCCACCGGGAACCAGATGGATGTAGCGTTTTGGAACTGTCGGGGTTTGGGAGGGTCTTTGACAGTTCGACGCCTAAAGGGAATAACGTCTACTTATTCCCCGGACTTACTCTTCCTTGTAGAAACTAAAAACTCTAATGATGTAATTCATGATGTAGCCGCTATTTTAAATTATCCTTGTGTACTTTGTATCCCTCCAAAAGGAAAAGAAGGAGGTTTAGCTTTATTATGGAAATGATCTGTAGATTTGGTTATTCTCAGTGCTGATGAAAGACTACTTGATTGTAAAATTAAAGATGCTGATTTCGAATTCTTTCTGTCCTGTATTTATGGCCATCCTAATCGTAAATTCAAACATAATCTTTGGGAAAGATTAAAAAGAATCAACCTATTACGGAATAAACCTTGGTTGATGTGTGGTGATTTCAATGAAATTTTAAATATCAATGATAAGAGGGGAGGACCTATTCGCACAACAGCGAGCCTGATAAACTTTAGGAAAATGATATCATCATGTAATATGTCTAATCTCAAATTCCATGGCAATAACATGACATGGGTAGGAAAAAGACATAATCATATGATTCATTGTTGGTTAGACAGGGCAATGGGAAATGACGAATGGAAAGCCATGTTCCCAGGGTCCTCTGTCCAATTTTTAGATTTAATAGATTTTGATCATCGACCTGGAATAATCAGGATTAGGAGAGAATCAGAATTCGGCAAACACAGATTTACATATGACCCCAGATGGATTCAGAATGCAGACTTCGCAAACATAGTCAAGTCTTCATGGAATCAGATACCACACACTCAACATTCGGCATTATTGCAAAGATTACTAACATGTCGTCGGCAAATGGCTCAATGGAAAAGAGCTTCGTTTATCCCCGCAACACAGAGAATTAAAGAATTATCGACAGCTATTGATTCAAGCTACATGGAAATCCCGATGGACTATACAAAGATAGCTCACTTAAGGAAAGAATTAGGAGCTGCATATGCTGATGAAGAACGGTATTGGAAAATTAAAAGCCGAAATCAATGGCTTTCAGAAGGTGACAAGAACACCAGATTTTTCCATGCGGTCACTAAAAATCGTCGCTCGACTAATAATATTAACTCCATTAAAGATTCCTCAGGGGTTGACATCTTTGGAAATGAAGCAATTGGCTTTGAAGCTCAGAGATATTTTATGGAATTGTTTCAATCATCACATCCTGGGAATATGACTGAGGCAATCAACAATGTTACACCCGTAGTATCCGAATCTATGAATCATGATTTGATTCGACCGGTCACTAAAGAAGAGGTTTATGCAGCTGTATGTTCAATTGGTGCTAATAAAGCTCCAGGATCTGATGGATTATCGGCAGCCTTCTTTCAACAACACTGGGAGACGGTTGGCGAAGCAGTATATCTGGAGGTGGTGAAGTTTTTTGATTCATGGTATCTGAATGTGGAGTTTAATCATACTAATATCCGTCTTATCCCCAAGATGAAATGCCCTTCGACCATGGCAGATTTTCGACCAATATCACTTTGTACTGTATTCTACAAAGTAATCTCTAAGGTATTAGTATTACGCCTAAAACAGATACTAGACCGGATCATTTCTAAAAATCAAGCAGCCTTCATTCCTGGAAGACTTATCACGGATAATATCCTCATTGCACATGAAGCCTTACACTCTTTACGAGTATAAAATACTTGCTCTTCATCATACATAGCAGTTAAAACAGACATCAGTAAAGCCTATGATCGTGTGAAATGAGATTTCTTGAGGAATGTTCTTATTCAGAAAGGCTTTTCTAGTAAATGGATTCATTGGATCATAACATGTGTTACTACGGTATCCTATTCAGTATTGATTAATGGAAGTCCTTATGGTCACTTCTTGCCCCGACGAGGACTACGACAAGGGGATCCACTGTCACCGTATTTGTTTATTATCTGTGCTGATGTATTAAGTGCAATGCTACACAATGCGGAAAATAGGGGATTAATCAAACCACTTCGCATCACACGTGGTGGACCTACAATTTCCCTTATTTTTTGTGGATGATGCCCTCTTCTTTACAAGAACAGATCACGGTAATGTTCAAGCTCTCCAAACAATATTCCAAGAATACAGTAGAATATCTGGACAAAATATCAACATGGAGAAATCATCAATTATTTTTGGTCAGAAAGTGTTCCAACATACGAGAAACACTATACATTCTACTCTAGGTATTACTAATATTGGTGGAGGTGGAAAATATCTAGGTTTGCTGGAACAATTCAGCCGTAACTCAAGGCAGAGATTGCAATATGTGGTGGACAAAGTTAAATCCAGGATTTCTAGATGGCAAACGAAATTTCTATCGACTGCTGGAAAGGAAATCTTGATTAAAGCAGTTGCTTTTGCTTTACCGGTTTACTCGATGAATGTGTTTAAATTGCCGAAAACAATTTGTCAGAAGATTAATCAATCAGTGAATCAGTTCTGGTGGGGAAATACTCCGACTCAACGGAAAACTGCATGGGTTTCTTGGAAAAAACTAGCAACACCAAAAACACATGGAGGTATAGGATTCCGAGATATTCAGAAATTTAATCAAGCGCTATTAGCAAACTTATGTTGGAAATTAATGGAGCGACCTACATGCTTGCTTTCGAGGATTCTAAAAAATCGATATTTCAAGTCTGGTGATTTCATGTCTGCCAATCTTAGTCCACGATCATCTCTTGGATGGCAGTCAATCTTATATGGATGACAGTTACTTGAGAAAGGTATTTTCAGAACTATTGGTACCGGAACATCCATTTCACTTAGTGATCCGAATTGGCTACCAGTACATCCTGCAAGGTCTCCGCATCTACTTCCCTATACTAATCCTACATTACCGGTTAGTACTCTGCTTGATAAGAATACCCTTCAATGGAATGAGGATGCTATACATGATCTAATTGAGCAGGATGACCACCACCTCATTTTCAAGATATTTGTACCGCCGAATCCTTTAACAGATGGATATTTTTGGAAACATACACCGAATGGTATATATAATGTGAAATCGGGATATCGTCAAGCAGTTGAACAAGATATTCAGGAGAGGACTCCAATTAAGCCTATTCTTGCTAATCATCCAGATTTATCCATCCAGATTTGGCGTTTAAAGATCCCTCCAAAGATAATACACTTCATTTGGAAATTATTATCCAAGGCATTATCAATTCGATCCCAGCTGTTTCGGAGGGGAATAACTCAAGACGAATCTTGTCCGCGCTGCGTAGGCACAGAAGAAAACAAGGTTCACACCTTCTTCACATGTATCTTTGCCCAAATGATTTGGAGAAGAATAGGTATCTCGACACATATTATCTGTGATCACAGTACGAATATCCATGATAATATCAGATATTTATTGGCAAGTTATGATCAATTGGCCAATGATTCACCTCAAAATTTTTTACCATTTTTCACACTCTGGAGAATGTGGAAGACACAGAATGATTTGTGCTTTAATCACAAAGAGACATCTGTTGATCAACTTCTTAATAAGTGCTATATTGATGTTCAAGAATGGATGGAGAATCGAGACACAAAGGTACCAAAACCTCCAGACTCATTGAATCAGCGACGAATACATCTTTATTGGTCACCACCGCCGACTTCATGGGTCAAATGTAATTACGATGCCGTACATAGGTATGGACCCTTGCATTCCGGACTTGGTTAGATAATACGCGACCACAATGGAGATTTTGTCTTTGCTGGTATGGGAAAGTTTCATGGACGACATACTACTATTGAGTTAGAGGCTTCAACATTAATCTGGGCTTTACAAGCAACATGGTCAATGGGTTTTAAATCAGTTATATTCGAAGGAGATAATCTCGGTTTAAACAGAATCATCAACAATCAACAATCTAATCATCACCTGCAACAATATATCCTTACTATAAAACAATGGATGCTTCGATTTGATCGTATTGCTTTTCATCATAAAGCAAAAACTTGTAATCAGGTGGCGGATAATCTGGCGAAGTCTTCTCTTAAATCTCTTGTACATTGGCAATTGTTTAATGTTTGTCCGTCTTTTATACGACACCATGTAAACGATGATTTGTTACGCTAATAAAGCTATTGAAGGCAAAAAAAATAAATAATGTATTTTATTTATGAATTTTGAAATGAAATGTTTTAAAATTCGAATTAATGAGCACCAGATAATTTGCAATTTCGAAAACAATGCCAAAAATATTTACATAAAAATTTGCATAGTTATATTTAATGATATGGATATCTGTACTTTTAATCAAATCGCATTTTAATATATCATATCTGTGTTTGAATAAACGCTACGGTTGAAATTGGTCTAGTAACTACCAAAAATTTCATCTATTTATTAATTAATAGATGGAAACAAAAATAACTGGGAACATATATAATAATAATCAAAGAAAAATAAATTCTTTCTTAAAACATATATAATAATAATTAAACAAAAAAACTACTCAGAAAAAATGGAAAAAAAAAATATTAAAATTTTCTTCAAACGCAAACCTCAGAAAGGCATAATAAACAAACAACAAAATACAGTTTAAAAGAAACAGAGTCGTTGAAGAGAAATCAGATGTTGATGGTCGCATCCCAAAGCCGGAGAACTCCGTTCCGGCCACCGCTGCATATCCGTTTCCTCTCGAGATCTGACGCAACACATCTCACCTGAATCAAAAATTCAATTCAGTCAAAGTTAAACACATTTAGATACATCTCAACTGGTAATGTGAAGGAAAAAAAAAGAGATTATACCACGGCGGCTGTTTTTTGTGGTACTCTATAAAGTTGCCAGCCTGAGACTTTGGTTCCGGCACTAGAAGGACGATGAAATAGAGACATTGAGTTATCTGCTGCTCCAATGCCTAACCAATGTTCACCAGCGTTGATAGATAGTATAGAAGAACTATGAAGTGTTATGTTCTTCACGCATTTAATGCTGCCTGAAAACCAAAGGATTCAAGGATTATCTTTTGGTGCAGCTAATAACTGGTGTTTATAATTGCAACAACGTGATTTTGTAACATAAGCGCACTATAGAAATTAAGCCAAGTGGGTCAGCTCATAGTCAAGGTTCTTACCTTCATCGTTTTCCCAAAAACGGAGCAATCCATCGGCCGAGCCTGCAATGAAAAAAAAAGACAGCAATGCACTACCTTAAAGCCTTGAGATGTTATTTGCGAAATCACTGCTTCTCAATTATTATTTTTGAGAATTGATCAAGTTGAAATTAGCATGGACCTGTGATTATTCCTTTGTCCAATGTGGAGTACTCAACAGATTGTACTGGCCCAGCGTGGCATGCCAAAACGGCATCGCATGATCCTCTGGAGACAGACCAAACTCTTGCTGTCCAGTCATCGCTTCCAGTTATCAAGGTATCTTCCACCATTCTAATTGATCTGCAGAATCACGATTTGATCAAATAAGTCACAGATATGAAATTTCCTACAACAGTTTAACCAATGGTTAATATCAATTCCATATTAAGATCAAGCAACCCTACAACCCGCACATATAACAAAATTAATAAACTTAAAAGAAACAAAAGTGTTGAAGAGATCATTGTGAGGCTCACCGTATCCATTTTGTATGCCCTTTCAGTTTATGCATCTGCTTTCCTGAACGAATATCCCATATATTCGCGACCCTGATTATTATCCAATCAGTGTAGCTTAATACGTTAGTTACATTCAATACCCAAACTCCATATGATACTTCAGTGTAATATAGCATACATACGTATCTCTGCCAGCAGCAGCCAAGATTCCTGTGGAATCATCATATTCAATCGAAAGAATGGCACTAGAGAATCGGCCAACAGTTGCAACACACATATCAGTTCGAACATCCCACATCTTAACTGTTCCATCATGTGCAGCAGTGAGGACACGTTCACCTGAAAGCATCTTGACACAACTTACCTGTACCATATTTTTGGAAAAATACATTTATTCAGAAAGAGTGCAAGTTACCATTAATAAAGCTCTCTCTTTGGTTCCTTATGACTGATTGAGAACTAATACTTGGTCAATGATATCAACTTTACAAAGTTACATGGTCGTTGATCAATGGTCCAAATAGGATTCCAATGATGATAGTTATCTGCTTAGATTAGTTAAAATGCCTACATGTTTACCTTGTGTTAACCATATTACTACGTTCCCCTGATGAATGTCCTAATATCTTAAAAACACTAAGAGTGTAGTGGAAACCTGTGCATCATGGCCTTTCAGTTCTTCTAGAAGCTGAGTTGTCTGTTTATCCCATACGATAACAGACTGATCATCTGATCCTGAAACTATCTTTCCTCTGTCAGAGCTTATAGCACGAACGGTTCTACAACAGAATTGAAAATAAAAAAGAAAGAAACCGCTGTTAAAAAAACCACAACATCTGAAAATAACCAAATACCCACAGCTTCCAATAGGCATCAATGCAAATACGAGATAGAGTATACCCAGTATGTCCTTTCAGAGTCGCTCGAAGTTCAGAACCACGCAAACTTGGATCCCAGATTTTAACCTGCTCATATATTCAAGAAGCAATTAAAAGAGAATACTAGGTTGTCTTTAACCATTCTGAATTAGCAGAATTAAGGCTAACCTCTATCTGAATTCCAAGAAATGAAACACCAAAAGGCTATCCTATTTGAGAGAGTGATCATCATCTCTTGAGTGAAAATTTTTCAATCAATGACTGTCCCGTAAATGTTCAATTTACTATATACGATTATGGTAACATTAATAGCAAAATAATACACTTATCTCTATAAAAATAATAGCAGCAACCGTATGAACTACCGTTTGACCATCTTACGTAATAGTCATTAGATCTAGGAGATAGTGAATGCAGCCATCGTTTAAACCTATTAGAATACAACACTCTTTACGTCATCAAGGGTGCGTGTTCCAACGTAGATAGCAAGCACATTTAGGAGCAAAGAATATTAACTAAATAGTTAAAAACTGACAAATGATAAATAACGATATAAATATTCGCTTAAACAAACATTTAATACCGACCAGACAATCTGTACTGCCACTGATGAAGAATCCAGCATCCTCACGATCGCCCACAAGATCACAGACTTCCCTTCTCGTCACAGAGTGCAAGGCAGTGACAGCACCACTGTGACCCTTCAAAACACGCACATTGGTCTGAATTTTCTTCTGTGCAGCAGCGGTTATGTCTGTTTTGCCAAGTTTAGGATACTGAGCAACAACCACGAATGGCAACTACAAAGACAAAGAGGTAATCATGTATATACCTGACGAAGCATTATCCGAAACCCACTTACGAACACGACTGAACGAGTTCGCTCTGGATGCCGTATCTCTGCTGAACATACTCTGAACCCAACTCCTTCCAGAAGCTTCCGCGGGTTGCTGGGTTTCATCTGATACATCTTTTGGACGTGGGGATGGCAATCCAGAAGATATGGACTGCTGCTTAAATGAAGAAGCGCCCCAATAGCCGACACGAAGTTGCTGAACATGCGACAAAAAACCTCTGAGTTTAATCTGAAACAAAGTTCAATAAAAAAAATATTAGGCCTCAGTAGGTTAGGATTTCCAGAAGCCCAATCAAAGCTTGAAAACTGTAATCAAATGAAGTATAAAGTACAGGAAATATGAGATACATTTCAATAACTGCAGACTGAAATAAACATAAAACTTAGTTTACCAGTAATTTGTATCCAAGTTTTTGCTTCTCTGCTATTGTCTCTATCATGTTCCAAGCCTCTGGATCAGGAAGTCCCAAGCCAGCCTGCACAAGAGCAATAAATAATGTGAAGACAGAGTAAACAAGAGGATTGTAACCATTAGGAAAAGAAGGTGAAGAATAAGCCAACTCTGAAAATAAGAAACTAACCATATGTGATGCCACTATGATTAGTCTGGCTGTGACCAAGGTAGCATAGTTCACTGATCTGAGAGAGTACAATAAAGGCTTACACGAATTAGTAATTTTATTGATGATCCAATCAACATGTAGTATAATGAAAGACACAATGAGATGATATATGGTTTCAGGGATAAGACTTCATATACGTGTACTACAATTGACAAGTTGATGAAGCATCCTTCAGGGGAAATTTGGACAAAAGACACATATGACATGGAAGTTACTTAAAATCTATGAGCATTACAGACTAGGATCTACAACATATACAAAGTACTTTACTAAAATTAAACTTGGTTTTTTTCAACAAAAATTTCTTTTAACTCTCTTTGCTATAGCCAAAATATTAGTAGAAAGAATCCGAAGTTAGGGTGAAAAACCAGATGAACATGTATGCTACATAAGGACTTCTACTTCCATGAAAAAAACTGCAACCACAAGATTTAAATTTTAGTTGGTTTCACCAACTTATTTGTTAAATATCGTTCTCTGTGCGCTAGTTATCAGGAGCATGAAAAAAACTGCAACCATAAGATTTAAATTTTAGTTGGCATTTGTGAAATATAGTTCTCTCATCTCTGTGTGCTAGTTATCAGGACCATGTATACGAACACACAATTGATATTACCAAATGAATACAAGGTCTTAAGAAGACTCACTCATTTGCAGGCTGCTCCATGAGATAATCGAAGTAACCTTCCCAAAATCTGTAAGAAGAACTCACAATATGTCAATAATCTATTTTCTGAGCAGCATCAACAAAATAATAAAATTCACAGAACCCACAGCTTGTTGGATTGCATACCTCAATTCCTCCCAGATGGGTATAGAGATGAGATGACGCTGAACATAGTCTGAGACATTATTGACATCCTTCTTGAACATTTCTGCAGAGACTTCAAGTGCGTCCCGAACTGTTGATAAATCATTTCTTGAAGCAGCACGGCTGACAGCCATTTTAAGCTGATTTTAACAATGAACAATAATTGTTGAAGAATACAATTCTCAGAGTTTAAACAAATGTTAAACCCTTCAATAGCAGCCAAAGCATAAAACCTGAGCAAAGCTAAATATGTACAGCTAACGTGAAATTAGAAACTACTTCTCCAAAGCTGGTACCCCAAAAAAGTTACCTACCAATTCTTTGACTGCAATGAACTGCGCCTCAGTTAATTCACCATCCCAGCCCTGCAATAAATAAATCCACTATACAGTAAAGTTCGACTCAGCAAAACTGGCTCAGTATATATGCCGTACAGTTGCTACACTTACCGAATACAGATGCTCTCTTATACACTCGATAAAGCCACTCCCACCAATTCCCTCAGCATCAGATTCGATGAGAGCTACATGAGCAAAGTATGTGTTCCATTTTCAATAAAGAAAATAATAGCTCTTTCAGTTTTACAGCAGAGACAGAAATAACATAATCACAATGCCACTATTGGGTGTATCTGGCTGATTTTTTCAACCACAAAAAAGAAATCTGGCTGATTAAGCATAACAATTTGATTCATTCCTCGGTTTAACCATTTATTTGAGTGAATATTTAATGTACATTTATTCACATTCCCACTGAAATGGAACATACCCAGTATCGTGCCATATTCGAATGAAGAAAGAGGATCTTCAGCTGAACCCAGTTTCAGAAGACGGACCCATAATCCCTGGAAACCACAACAAACCAATGTAATCAGAGAGTGGCATTAGACTTGATCTTCACTGTTTCCTTTCAAAAATAAACTTATTTAGTAGGAGGACCGAATCAAGACTAATCTGAGTTATTTAAAGAAAAACTAACTTCTTAAAAGCGAAAAGTTTATACAGGTTTTATATCATATACATCTAGAATATTCTCGGGCCTCTTATGTTTTTCAAAGGGAACTTTGATGAAAAGCATATAATTTTGTTTAGCTTACATCTCCAATAGTTTGGATTTTGTTACAATTCCCAAATGTTGTGTTTTATTTGTCAATCAAGTTTGACAGAAATTGGAGCATACTCAGGAGCTAAGTAAATAGCACTACAAGATAAGAGTTTTTTCTCAAGTTGGGTACTATTACCCTCACAAAATTCTGATAAGTATGAGGATAAGCACCCTCCAATCCTATATCAATATCACAGGAGGAACAAGAGAAAGGAAATGGGCTCTGGAATGGAATCACAATTGGAGGAAGCTGAAGTAGCAGGCTTAGACAAAGAAATGGGCCTTAACCAACTAGAGGAGTTAATCATGGTTAAGGATGGTGATCCCAATAACAGTTAGTGTCAGAAATACTAACGACCTGGAGGGGAGAATAAGAGAAAGAATAATTAGAAGATTGGAGTGCAGAGTGGAGTATAAAAAGGGGAAGGAGCTAGAGGAGGAGGGCATCGATTGATCTGGAGAAAAGGGAGAGTAAGAAGATTTCTTTAGGAGAATTTCTTTTCTTACTTTAATACTTGTAATTGTTCTGGGAATACTTTACAAGTAAGGCAGTCTTTTGATTCCAAACTTACTAATTTGGTATCAGAGCGACGTTCTTGGCGACATGGGAAAGAAGCAGGAAGCTGGAAAAGAAGGTGAGGGCAACTTGAAGGAGACGGTTGACCGCATTCAGCAGGAAGTAAGCAAGATCGGGGACTTGGAGAAGAATGTTGCGAACATTCAGCAACAACTTGGTAGGCTGAGCGTGCTCGATAGAATAGAGGAGCTCTTGTCTCATGGGGATTTGCGATCTGCTTTGACAGGAAAAGCAGTGATGGGGTACACGCCAGAGAAGGGTAGTGCTGCCCACCATGCTGCGATTTCTGCCGGAGTAGTGGAGAACGGAGAAGGATCGGGGAATGCGGGGTATTCACATACTCGCGTGGAACCAGCAACGCGACGAGTGGAGCTTCCAGTCTTTGACGGAAGTAACGTCGACGCATGGATCTTCAAAATCGAACAGTATTTTGAGATGAATAGGTTCACCGGAGGAGAGAAACTTTGCACAGCAGCTATGAGCTTCGACGGCGAAGCTCTGGAGTGGTTCCGTTGGGAACGAGACAGGAACCCATTTCTCGATTGGGAGAATTTGAAAATGAGAATCACGGAGAACTTTTTGCCTGGAGGAAGCGCCACTGCCGAGGAAAGACTGTTGACTTTACGGCAGGAAGGTTCAGTGCGCGATTACTGCCGGGAATTCAAAATTCTGGCGGCTCAAGCTCCGGAGGTTCGTGAGTCGATGCTTGAGAAGATGTTTCAGGTGGGTCTCAATACTACGATTCGTACAGGGGTCCGCCTGTTGGAACCAAGGGGGCTTGATCGGTTGATGGTAATCGCACAAAGGTTAGAGGATTGGGCTCAGCAAGGGAATGGTGTCGGGTTACAAGTGGAAGAAAAATGGAGGATGGGCTCGAGGCCCAGAAATGAAATCTGGGATAATTACTCAGGCCCACGCAATTTGGGTCAACGAACCCAAACTTCTAATTTTGTCAACCCTAAGTCGCAATCACAACATGTGAAGCCGGAGGCACCGCCACGAGGACAGACAGCTCGAGCAGACGAAAGGAGGAACCCTTACCGGCGTTTTTCCGAGACGGAGTTACGAGAACGAAAACGCCAGGGTCTCTGCTTCAAGTGTGACGAAAAATGGAGCTCGGGGCACCGGTGTTGTTATCGCGAACTACAAGTTGTGTTGGTAAAGATTGATGGGACAGAAACGCCGGTTGAAGACCAAGAAGGCGATATCGACGAGGAGGGGATCGAAAGAGAGGAAGTGGAGCTGGCTGGACAGGCCGAGCTCTCTCTCAACACCTTGGTAGGACTGTCTTCACCAAAAACGATGAAACTCCGAGGGGCGATTCAGGGGCAAGTCGTCGTTGTTATGATTGACAGCGGCGCTTCCCACAATTTCATATCCGAGCAATTGATGAAACAGCTCAACCATGAAGCTGAGGAAACTCGAGGTTACGGGGTGTTGCTCGCGACTGGGTTAACAATTAAAGGAGGAGGAATCTACCGTGGTGTGAGATTGGTGCTACAGGGTGTTGAAATTGCAGCCGATTTTCTCCCCATTCCGCTAGGTAATGCGGATGTAATTTTGGGAATGGAATGGTTAGAGACTCTTGGTCAAATGGAGGTTAATTGGAAACTTCAAATCATGAAGTTTGTAAGTAACCACAGGAAAGTGACGTTGAAGGGAGAACCTGACTTATGCACAACCGAAATATCAGTAAGGGGGATACAGAAATCGCTCCGAAGGAAAGAACAAGGGCTGGTGGTCGAATTTGGAGGAGCTCAGCCGGTTTCTAACGAGGCTGAAGGGGAGATTCCGAGGGAGTTACAATCGTTACTTCTGAAATATCCTATGGTGTTCGAAGAACCACAAGGATTACCACCATCCAGAGGTAAGGAACACTCCATCGTGCTTAAAGCAGGAACTAACCCTGTGAAAGTTCGCCCTTTTCGTTATCCTCAGGTGCAAAAAGAAGAGATCGAACGCCAAGTTTCCGACATGCTAGCAGCAGGAGTAATTCAGCCGAGTGAGAGCCCTTTCTCCAGTCCCGTTTTGCTAGTCCGGAAGAAGGATAACAGTTGGCGTTTCTGCGTTGATTATAGGGCATTAAACAAGGTAACTACCGCGGATAGTTATCCTATTCCTATAATTGACCAATTGTTGGATGAGTTGAATGGAGCTAGGGTGTTCTCTAAATTGGATTTGAGGTCCGGATACCATCAGATTCGGGTAAAAACAGAGGATATCCCCAAGACGGCATTCCGTACTCATGACGGACACTATGAGTTTAGGGTGATGCCTTTTGGATTGACCAACGCGCCGGCTACCTTTCAATCTCTAATGAATGACGTTTTCAGGCAGTTTTTAAGGAGGTTCGTGCTTGTTTTCTTTGATGACATCTTAGTGTATAGCAAGGATCTCTCATCTCATGTGGAGCATTTGGAAAAGGTTTTAGAGGTGTTGAAAAATCAGCAGCTGTATGCTAATCGCCGGAAGTGTCAGTTTGGGAGTTTGAAAATCGAATATTTGGGGCATCTTATATCAGAAATGGGGGTTGAAGCGGATTCGACAAAAATCAGGGCAATGATTCAATGGCCAACACCGGGGTCTATAACCGAGCTTCGTGGATTTCTTGGGCTAACCGGGTATTATCGGAAATTTGTAAGGAACTATGGGACTATCGCCAAACCATTGACTTCACTGCTTAAAAAGGACCAATTTCGGTGGGGAGCTGAAGCTACTGCCGCTTTTGAACAGTTAAAGAAAGCAATGTCTGAGGTACCAGTCTTAGCTTTACCTAATTTCAATGAATTGTTTGTGGTTGAAGCAGATGCGTCGGGTTACGGGTTGGGAGCAGTTTTGATGCAACTCCAGAAACCAATCGCATACTATAGCA
Source organism: Pugionium cornutum (assembly GCA_018901935.1). NCBI lineage: Eukaryota > Viridiplantae > Streptophyta > Magnoliopsida > Brassicales > Brassicaceae > Pugionium > Pugionium cornutum. The sequence goes on along the minus strand of CM032156.1, from coordinate 25,669,027 downwards.
GAGCACTTTCTGACCGGGAAAAACTCAAATCCATCTATGAAAAGGAGCTGATGGCAATAGTACTAGCGATACAAAAATGGCGTCATTACTTGACAGGGAGAAAGTTTACTGTTCGGACCGACCAGCGCAGCCTTAAATTCTTGCTAGAGCAGCGTGAAATAGGCCTTGAATATCAGAAGTGGATGGTAAAATTAATGGGATATGATTTTGATATTCAGTATAAACCTGGAGTTGAAAATCGTGTGGCAGATGCTCTTTCCAGGTATAGCAACATGAATTCTTTGATGGCTGTTACTATTCCAGCAGCAATACAATTGGAAGAAGTCAGTCAGGAGGTGGAAAGGGATGCAGATTTAAGTAAACTGATCAGTGAACTCCGGCGCGATCCCACCTTACACCCAGATTACGCGATAATTCAAGGTCGCTTGCTGAGGAAGGGCAAGATAGTGGTAGCTCCTAATTCAGTGTTCATTGGGCATATTTTACGAGAATTTCACAGCAACAAAGAAGGAGGTCATGCTGGAGTACTGAAGACTCAAAAGAAAATTGCCGAGTTATTCTATTGGAGGAAAATGATGACAGATATTAGGCGTTATGTGGCTGGCTGCGACACATGCCAACGCCACAAATACTCTACACTCGCTCCCGGTGGTCTATTACAGCCCTTGCCAATTCCGATGCGAATTTGGGAAGATATAAGTATGGATTTCGTGGAGGGAATGCCAAAATCACAGGGTAAAAACTCCATTATGGTAGTGGTGGACCGGCTTTCGAAATATGCCCATTTCATCGGCTTGTGTCACCCTTATACTGCCGTGGATGTGGCTGGCTGCTTCATCCGTGAAATAGTGAGGCTACATGGCTTCCCGCGCTCCATCATCTCAGATAGAGATAAAAAATTTATGAGTACATTTTGGAAGGAGCTGTTTAAATTGTCCGGGACCAGTCTTAAGTTCAGCACGGCATACCATCCTCAGACCGACGGGCAAACCGAGGTGGTTAATCGCACCTTAGAAACCTACCTCCGCTGCTACGCGGGAGACAAGCCGCGTACTTGGTTTGCTTATCTCTCTTGGGCAGAGTTTTGGTACAATACGTCTTACCACACAACCATTAAGATGTCGCCTTTTAAGGCTGTCTATGGACGCGATCCTCCTATCTTTATCAAATATGAACCAGGATCGACCAATGTAGGAGAATTGGAGGATCAGTTGGTGGAAAGAGACCAGCATCTCGAGCTGCTTCGCGTTCAACTAGAACGAGCACAGCAACTGATGAAGGCACGAGCTGATAATCACCGTCGGCATGTCGAATTCCAGGTAGGCGATTGGGTTTTTCTTAAGATTCGACCCTACCGACAGAAAACGTTAGGAGCTCGCACCAACGAGAAACTAGCTGCTCGGTTCTATGGTCCTTATGAAGTGGAAGCACGCATCGGGGCAGTAGCTTATCGTTTGAAGTTACCACCCTATTCAAAGATTCACAATGTATTTCATGTGTCACTGTTGAAAAAGGCAATTGGAGAGAACATTGCTAGCTTGCCATTACCACCAGAAATGACCACCGAATTGGTTATACCCTGTGAACCAGAGGACATCCGAGACTGGAAGCAAGATCCAAATACAGGGACTAAAGACTTGCTGGTAAAATGGAAGGGAGCTGAAGAAAAGGATTCCTCTTGGCTGCAACTTGAGAAATTCCAAGAACTCTATCCTGATTTCAATCTTGAGGACAAGATTGATTTCAATCGGCGGGGTATTGATAAGTATGAGGATAAGCACCCTCCAATCCTATATCAATATCACAGGAGGAACAAGAGAAAGGAAATGGGCTCTGGAATGGAATCACAATTGGAGGAAGCTGAAGTAGCAGGCTTAGACAAAGAAATGGGCCTTAACCAACTAGAGGAGTTAATCATGGTTAAGGATGGTGATCCCAATAACAGTTAGTGTCAGAAATACTAACGACATGGAGGGGAGAATAAGAGAAAGAATAATTAGAAGATTGGAGTGCAGAGTGGAGTATAAAAAAGGGGGAAGGAGCTAGAGGAGGAGGGCATCGATTGATCTGGAGAAAAGGGAGAGTAAGAAGATTTCTTTAGGAGAATTTCTTTTCTTACTTTAATACTTGTAATTGTTCTGGGAATATTTTACAAGTAAGGCAGTCTTTTGATTCCAAACTTACTAAATTCTCAACAGAAAAAACCAATCTGAAGGCGATATCATCAGTTTTCGTTCAATTCAGAAACATACAAATTAGAATCTTTTAAACTACAAAATAGAAAAAACCATACCTGCAACTTTACTTGTATATCCAAGACCATTCGTTCTCTCTCTGCCTGCAAACAGTAGTTACAATATCTCATTACATAGAGAAGAAGCAACAGCAGTCATTTCGGTTTGAGTCATCAATCCTCATTATACACAAGAAAAAAATGAAGGCCAAAACAACTGTGCAGAACTTGATAAAGCATCCTACAAATCTCGTACAACAATATGAGAAATCAATCCTACAAAACATTGATACAGCATCCTAAAAAACTCATCAATCATTTTCATTGATATATCAACTGAATCATGTGTAATGATTGATGAGTTTAGTTTGATTCACTATCCATGCATCTCAGATCCATGGCCCCTCTTCATGTCACATTGACTTGTTTCAAACCATGAATAAGCAAAAAGATTATAGGCAACACTTACAGCCCTCTCCATTGAACTAAAACTGTCTTCTTTAGTGTTCGTCCCTGGGGATGAGCTGCAATAGGAAGATATAGAAAATAAGTAAGGGAATCAGATAGCTATTCCAAGAAAGTCAGAATAACCTTGGAGGATGCCTTCCATTGGATTCAAGAGCTCCGCTTGCTGCTGCGAGGATCTGCTTTCTCTTTTCTTCTTGTTCCTCTGACCTAACATTCGCAGGAAACCTGTCATAGGTATACCTGGTGGCTGGAAAAAAAAAGAGATGGATCAGAACATGAATCCAAACATGATACACGGGCAATTATTTCCCAGAAGAAACAGAACAGACTGAAATTCTTAATAATTTTTTACTGCTATGCATACTATACCAACTTGCGAATTTTTGTCTGTCCAACTACCAGTGACCAGAGCCAAAAGCCAATGAGATTATGAAGAATGGTACACTATCAATCAGATTTCTTTTCACTCTTGGTAGTTTCTTATAAATGAGCTCCAATTTTATATCATTCAGCTTCTGCGATCTAACAATACCTGATTCTTCAGCTTCTGGCTCAGCTATCGTGATTATCTCAGGCTCAATAGAAGATTTAGGCAGAATTGACATCGCATCCTGACCCCTTCCAACTGCATCTTGTAACTTCTCAAGGAGATTAATATTGCTCTCATCAGAGCCTAGACGCCTTTCAAGGTAATCAAGGAATGCAAAAGAGCCCAAGAATTGAACCAACTGAAAAAAATGGAAGAGTACTAATAAACAACTATTATTTAACAGATAAAAAGTGATTCAGAATATTCAGCAGTTTTGGATGAACACAGTAAATAGTCAAACCTCGAAAGTTAAACATGAAAAGAGAAATTACCATACAGTTTGGAATAATAGAAAGCAAACAGGCTGAGTTACCAAACGCAGTAACTGTAAATATATGCCTTGACCATATATGAAACAGTTAGCTTACCATAGGCTCCGGTGGCTGATTGGTGGATCGAGACCGTCTCTTCAGAAATGCATCTGTGCTAAAAACTTTGTTTTCCTGACAAAAGAATCTGTATAAGTAAGAACAGGTGTGCGGAAGGGGTGAATAAATGATATAAGTAAAGGGAAAAAACCACATACTATGAAATTACGATAGCCACCCAAGATAGACGCAAAAAACTTTAAGAATATAACCCTACGAGAAGAAACAGATTTTGTATATCAAAAACAGATCATAACATGAGTACCAAAAAGTTCCCATGGAAAAAATAATAAAATTTAGGCAAACATATGACAAAGTTTCCTAAAGTCACCTGAGTTGAAGGTCATGATCCTCTCCCCAAGGTTTGCTTAGGCTTTTGGGGCACTGCTCAAGAGAATTACCAAAGCCCTTCAAGTGATCGATCCCCACAACATTAGGGTGCAGTAGTTTCAAGATGTCGTTTCGCAAAGAGCTGAACTCAGGCTCTGGTATCGGAGGTATCTCCTCAGAAGTAGTTATTTTGTTAAATTCAAGATCCACCACTACAACCTAAAAATGAGAATGATGTGACACCAATATCAGATAGTCAAAATTTTGAGGATAAGTGTGAAGTAGAATTAGACTCACGCCATCCATAGCAAGATTGGATGTATCGACATCAGAGTGGAGACCCATCATATAAGGTGTTGGTGCATCAATGTAGTCTACTCCACTAAAAAATAGTAATGGAATGTAGACTTGCTTCAGAAACAAACAACAAAACAAAGAATAAAGATTAGTAGAAATGTTTTAGTCAGTAAAATGCAAATAGCTTGCTTGTTCCCATCTTATATCTATAATTAAGATATCCAATTTTCATTCAGATTGTAATTCTTGGGTTAGCAAGCTTACAAATGAGTTCATATTTGTTGTAAGGAACTAATTGATATCTCATCAGTGTTATAAGACATACCTGCCATCGGAAAGGATAAATCAAATGGCATATGGCTTCCGACACCAGCGTCAAAAGTGAATACCTATTGAGATACACAATGAAGCAAAATAAAGGTGATGCTTAACCAGAGATGATATGCAAATAGTAACCGTTTCAAAAAAAGTAAAACTCAATGCAAGATGCCACTTAAGACGTATTATGTCTCTAAATAGAGAAAATTACTTGTTAGATCGAAGCAAAATCCTCCTTTCAACTAGTACAGATGTAAAGAGCTTAATCAAGTTGTCGACATCCAAGCACTGTACAAGAGGTTGGAGAGATATCTGCATTGAAGTAAAACCATGCCAAACATTATGTAACTTAACATGAAAGAATCAGGGAACTCTCGACGTTGTAGTTTTCAGGAAATCGGAAATCTCCAAAGCTGACTACAAAGTGGCAAAGCAAAAGTATTCAAAAATAATAATTAAGGAGACAGAATCACGTCATACATCTGCCTGAGGAAGACTGTCCTCTGGAGGTGCTTCCGCCGAGAGTAGGCAATTCTCGACAGCAAACAAGACTCTGTCTTTTCCGGGAGTCGGCAATGGAACATTAGATACCATATAGGCGATAATTTCCCACAATGGTTTACTGAAAAGATTGAAGGGCATTATAACATCAAGTTCAAACAGAAGAATAGGGCTTGTTTTTATAGTACTGTAGAGCAACGTTCTTCAAGACGATAAAATCAACACAAAAGTAAATAAAAAAAAAAGCAAATGCAAGCTCAACCGACATATGTTTACCGAACATATCAAAAAAAATAATATAAATAAGCAGTAAGGCAAAGCAAAATTATAGTTAGATATCGATAAGAAAGATGTTTTTAAGCATAGTGTTTACCAGCTTCCTTCTGAGGAGAAGCAAAGAACAAAAATCTCTTCGAGAGAATCCCGAAGAGCACGGAAATTGGGGGCGTGAGACACTATACAGATACACTTGTCTGCGTATGTATTCGGTGGTAAGCGATAAGCTTCAGTAATATCCTCACAGACTCGATCCCGAAATGCAATGCAACTGACAAATATTTTTGATCCATCACCCTCTGTAGGAAAAATGGTTAAAGATAATCAGCAAGAGGTCACCCACCACAGTTGAAGCAAGCGTTTACAAAGCAAAGCAACTTAAATTCTATATGGCAGGAAAAAAAGACTAGACAGATGAGTGCAAGACAACTTCTCCTCTAAAATAATGCCACTGCAAGAGAAACAATCCCGCATACAGAGCAGCCACATTGCAAAAGCAAATAAAACTCCAAGTTCTAAGGATAATCACATACCCGTCAAGACTATAGGATAGCTCCGTGGGAAACTCGCAGGGTCATTGGAAACAAACCCAGAAGAATGGAACGCCACCCCAGCAGGAAGAACACACTATCCAAAAGAAAAGAATCTAAATCATGAAAATCTACCTCACTCAACAGAAGAAAAACAAACTCTCATAGAATTCAACTAACCAAGCACGTTTCATTCTTAAGCAGATGATTCATTTCAATGTAGACCAAAAAAAAAAAAGACACCTGTTTAGTAAAAACAATGCTAATATTTTGTGAAGTAACTAGAACGTCAATCCAAACTCAAAGATTCAAGAACATTGTTCACCCAATAAAAAAAAGCATCTCCAGTAACTATCTTCGGAATGCTTCGTTTAGCAATACGGAAGGACAGTTGCTAGATTTGTCCCATCCATGAAAATCAGAACAAAAATAAGAACCTAGGAACTAGATAAATCTGATCCAGTTCTGCGTTACACATTTCATCACCGTTTAACAAAGCATCACCAGCACCAACCTAAAACCAATAAAAATTCTCCAATCGACAAACATTTCAAAAGGCTTTATGCAACTTACAGTGGGAAGCTGAGGAGGAGGGGGAGGGTAGAGAGAATGATCAGAAGGAGGGAACTGGTCTAAAAGCGAAGGTAAGTAATTCGTCTCCAACCCATGGAATCCAAGATCTCCGTCAAGGGTTCGCATCTCCGGACCCAGTCCGCACACGACGAAGTACTCGAAGATCCGACCCATTGTCTTCCTCGAGATCTAAACTGGGTTCTAGAGCATGATCCGGATTTCAATTTTGGCAGATTTGGCTCGAAGAGAAATATTGGCTACGATGGTGAATTTGTGAATGATGGAAAAGTAAATGCTTCGATTCGGGCTCCCTTGGTTTTTTTAGTGAGTCGTTCTTGAATCCTAAGAGGAAAATGAAGTAACATAGCCTTTCGCTATTTGTTTTCCATTCCAAACAAATTAATTATTTTCATTTTTCAATTTCAAAGTTTGCAATACAATCAAAGAAACGAAAATAATATAAAACAATTGATAAAATAACATTATTTTAAGTTTTATTTTAAATATAATTTTATTAGTTTAAATTTCTAATAATAATACAAAATTAATAGTAAAATATACTAAAATTTTATTTTAATTGAAAAATATTAAATATGTGGTCGATAAGGTTCAGTCGCGTATTTTGAGTTGGCAATCAAAATTTCTTTCGACTGCGGGAAAGGAAATTTTAATTAAGGCTGTTGCTTATACATTGCCAGTATATTCTATGCATGTGTTTAAACTACTATTGTCAATCTACTCACTGTTAAATAAGTGCTTCAATCAGTTCTAGTAGGGTTCAAATACAGATAAGAAGAAAGTCAGTTGGGTTTCTTGGAAAAAATTGGCTACACCAAAAATTATGGGAGGTTTGGGTTTTAGGGATATCCAAAAGTTTAATCAAGCTTTGCTGGCCAATTTATGCTGGAAACTTCTAAATAGACCTCAATGCATGTTGGCTAGAATTTTAAAAAGTAGATATTATAAGAACGAAGATCTCTTATCAGTTGTTTCAGGTAAACGGGCTTCTTATGGATGGCAGTCTATTTTGTATGGTCGACAACTACTTCAGTCTGGGCTTTTTCGTACAATCGGTACTGGAACATCTATTTCTCTTACGGATGCTAACTGGCTTCCTGTTTCGCCACCTCGTCCCTCGAAATTACTTCCATATACTAATCCTACTTTGAAAATCCACGACCTTCTTGATAAGGAAACGGGACAATGGGATGAAAGTATTCTAAAGGATTTAATAGAAATCGATGACCATCAATTTCTGTACAAATTATGCATCCCCAATATTTCTCTTAATGATGGATGGTATTGGAAGTATACGGATAATAGTATTTATAATGTTAAATCGGGTTATCGTCATGCACTTCATAGTGGGAATTCATCATCCTCTCCAGTACAACCGTTGCTTTCAGATCATCTGGATCTGGCGAAATCAATATGGAATCTGAAAATCCCGCCGAAATTAATTCATTTTCTATGGAAATTATTATCAAAGGCGTTATCCTTAAAACTGCATCTCTTCAGACGGAAGATAACATCTGATCCCATTTGCCCCAGATGTTTGGGAACGGAAGAATCTGAACAACATGTGTTCTTTTCCTGCTACTACGCTCAAATGGTGTGGAGAAAATTGGACATATCGCGTATGTCCTTTTCTGATCCATTATCAACAATATATGATCATATCATATTTCTATTGGCGAGCTATACGCAATGTGATCAGAATTCACCACAAAAATATGTACCATTTTACATTCTATGGCGCATATGGAAGGCACGTAATGAATTGATTTTCCGCAATAAAGACATACATTACGATATTTTACTAACTAAAAGCTTTGAGAATGTACAAGAGTGGTTAGACAGCTTGGATCCTGCTGGTTTGATATTAACGTTTTCTGACTCTAATCTCATGATCAATCATTGGCTGCCTCCACCTGATATGTGGGTCAAATGTAATTATGATGCGGCTCATCGGGAGGGTTCTGTGGCATCGGGTCTCGGTTGGGTGATTCGTAATAATCAAAGTTCATTTCTTTTTGTTGGAATGGGTAAGTTTAACGGTCGAAAATCAGTTATCAGCTTTAATTTGGGCATTACAAGCTTCATGGGCTCTGGGTTTCCGTTATGTCATATTCGAAGGTGATAACTTATCTTTTAACAACATCATCAACCACAGAGGCACCAATTACCAACTTCAACAGTATATTCGGACTATTCATCATTGGAGTTCTCAATTTGAAGATATTCAATTCATCTACACTCGGAGATCATGCAATCAAGTGGCAGATTTTTTGGCTTCAAACTCAATTATTTCCAAACATGAATGGACTTTATTTAATAGTTGTCCAAATTTTTTATATCACTTTGTAAAAAATGACCTTATTCATTAATAACATTACATGTTGGCAAAAAAAAAATTGAAAAATATTAAACTTTAAATTAAAAACTAAATTTAAATATAATATTTTAATTTTATGTATAATTTATTTCTAATAAATAAATATATTTACATAATCATTTTTGTTATTTATTGGAATTTTAATTTGAGAATATTATATTTGTAATAAACAAAATTTTAAAATGTAATATTTTACAATATTTTACGCTATTTAAAATATATCTATTCTATTAAAATATATTATAGGCAATACATAAAAATAACATTCTTTTAAATTTTGTTGTTCCAAATATATCATCATTGTTTAAATTTTCAAAAATAGCATAATTTAATATTAAAATAAAAATTTTATTTAAAAAAATTAAACCCTAAATTAGAAAATAAAATCCAAATAATGTAATACTTCAATTATATTTGTAATATATTTATGATAGATATATATTTTTAGAAAATAATTTATAATATTTTTAGAATTTTAAATTTTAAATTTTAAATTTGAAACACAAACTTAAAAAATTATATTTTAGGGTAGGCCTGGGTTTTCGGTTTTTTCGGTTTATCCGGGTCGGTTTATCCGGTTTTCGGGTTTTTCGGTTTGAGAAAAAAACGTCCGAAAGAAATTTTTTTAACAATCGGTTCGGTTCGGTTTATTTATCGGTTTAATCGGTTCGGTTTTAAGTAAATAAAACCGTTCCGAATTAAACCGAAATTTAATTTATTTTCGGTTTAACAATTTAAATTTAGATTTTTATCGGGTTATTTCGGTTTATTACGGTTTATTTCGGTTTTTCACTTTTTATTTCGGTTTATTTCGGTTAACTTCGGTTAATTTCGGTTTATCCGGTTAATTTTGGTTTATCCGGTTAATTTCGGTTTATCCGGTTAATTTCGGTTTATTCGGTTAATTTCGGTTTATGGGTTTATCCGGTTGCTTCTCTGCCTCCAATGAGTTCGATCCATATGAATTTGTTTGATAAAAAACTGATAATTCTATCTTAAATTATGAGCATTCTGATTCAACTGTTTCGAATGCAAAACTCATGAAATGTTAATTGAGGGAAAGAAAGAAGAGAGCAGAATACAACAGCATTATAATCATTAAAAAAAACCAATTCCCAAATCGACAAAAAATCGGAGACAATGAATAGAAATCAAATTGAAGCTAAATGCAGAAAAAGGAACGATAAAGAAAGAGAGAGGAACCTTGAGACTGAGGGTGAGGGAATACTCAAGCTTGTGAGCCATTTATCTGAACCAAGTCGAGATTGAAGCCATGGGCGAAACTTAGAAAAGCTTCGTTTTCAAAAAGTGAATGCTAGGGATTTCGAAGAGAGCTTCTCCGCCACGAAATCAGCCGCCGTGGTGTCAGTCTTCTCCGCGTCGTCGCCGTCTTGTTCGATAGGAAGAACAACAACAACAACCCTATGATTCTACCGTTTTGAATCAAAACGGTAGATCCATGAACTCATAAGATAAAACCGAAAGAGAAGAAGAAGAAGAAGAAAAATCACTAAAGGAGAAACTCGGCCGCAGGGAGAAGAGAGAGAATGAAGTGAAAATTGTGGCCAAAAAAATTAGGGTTTTCATTTAAATAGGGCTGCGATTTCGGTTTTTAAAAACCGATCGGTTTTCTATTACCGAACCGAACCGAATTGTAAACCGAATAAAATTAATTATTTATCCGATCGGTTTACTAAATAAATTTAAAACAAAACCGAAAACCGAATTTCTCGGTTCGGCCGGTTCGGGTTTTTCGGTTTATGCCGAAAACCCAGGCCTATTTTAGGGTATTCCTCTATAACATAATATATTTAAAAATAATTTGATTTTATATCTATGTTATCTAAATTTTCATTAGATTATTTTGATTTTCTCACTTTAAAAATTTGAATTATAATAAACAAAACTAAAACTAATATTAATTTATATTAATAGATTTAATGTATAAAATGGAAAATAAAAAACTTATCAAATATTTATATATAATAACATTAATACATTTAAATAACTAAAATTAAATAATAACTTTAAATAAATATAACAATATATTAAATATTTATATAAACAAACTAAATTAAATTTAACATATATAGACATCTAACCAAACATTATAAATTTCAACTCTTACAAAATTTAAAACTTATATATATATATACATAAAAGTAATTTTAAATTATTGAAACATATAAAACTCAACTAAAATTTATAAAATATTAAGTATGTTTAAAACTCAATGTATATATAACATAAAATTTATTATAATTTTCTGTGCATTATTCAATCAAAACGTATAAAATATCTTTGACCCAAATGAAATCAATTAAATAGACGAGTTAATAATTTTTCACATTCATAAATGTTTAATTTAGTAAACATTTATTGAAAATTTATAATAGTTAATCAAAAAGTTAAATTTTATGTTCTGTTTATATAGTTTTCAATTTAATTAATTTAAAAATAGATAAATTATTATACCGTGTAATAATACAAATTACCAAAAGATAGTTGTATTTTTAAAAAAATATAAATATAAATAAATATATAATTATCAATAAATGATCTCTTAAACTAATTAGCTTAACATCAAATAAACATATAAAATATAATTTTCATCTAACTTTATCAATTATTGGTTAAGATTAGTTAATATGAAAAAAATTAATATACATTTAATAAACATATAAAATATGTATTTGTCGATAATAACTATATAGTACGTAATTGCTAAGAACTAAACTTACATTATATAGAAAAATAAACCTAATTCGAAGTTGTGACATAAATATCAAAACACATATTATACAATAAATCAACATAATGTTATTTTATCAATTTAAATCTAACAATTAAAAATTTATTATATTTGATTCAATAACATGTAACTATGTTTTATTTCTCATTTTATACTTTTTATATTATAAAATTAAATGTACAAAAATATTTCTGATGCACAAGCGTGGAATACTATATAGTTTACTTTTAAAATGACACTTCTCATGTTGGTTTCATTTCATTTGATTTAGTATGAGAAATATGTATTCATGTTAGTGTTTTAGTTAGATAGAAAACTTTGTAATCTACCACAAATTCTTTTTTCATCCCCATAATCTATAGGATTTTAAGAAACTTATATATATATACAAGGAGTTCGTCAGTTATTTATAATAAGATTTGTAATTTTTATTTTAAATATATCATTATAGTTCGAAATTCTAATAATTGTACAATTTAATATTAAAATATTTTAAATTCTTTTTATAATACAAAAAATCTAAACCATAAATTATAAAAGAAAAACTCAAACATAGTATTTTAGTTTTATTTATAATTTATTTAAAATAAATAAATATTTTTACATAATAATTTGTGCTAAATTTAGTATTTTAATTTTAACGTCTTAGTTTTGGAATAAAAATTTTAAGATATATTATTTTGGCAACCCAAACATAATATTTACATTTTTAAAAATTTTAATTCGGTAAATAAATATTTTTACATGATAATTTATGTTATATTTAAAACCATAAATTTTTGCAATTAATTTTCAAAACATAAATTAGAAAAGAAAAATCTAAACATAATGCTTTAATTTTAGTTGTAATTTATATAAGATAAAAAATATTTTGTACATAATAATTTGTGTTATATTTTAAATTTTAATTTTTAATATATTAAATTTAAAAAAATTGAAAATATACTATTTATTAATTGAAGATAATAACCTAAGATAGCATATTTTAAAATATTTATTTTAAATTTATCCCTAAACTTAAACTTTCGAAAAAACATAAATGATTTTGTAAAAAATATATGTTTACCATAAATATATTATAATCTAATTAAATAATCTATTTTAAATTCATTTTTTAATTTTAAGTTTAATTTTCTTTATTAAAAAATTTAAAATATTTTAATATTAAATTTATATTATTTTAAAATTTTAAACTAATTATATTACTTGAAAAAATAAACTTCAAAAAGTTCGTTGATTCACCAAATAAAAACTATGTATACTTACTACATACCGCGAAAATTATCAGCGAATTTCCTTTTTTTCTGACAAAAGGAATATTTCCATTTATTTGGGGGTCGGAAGCTGTCGATAAGGTAACAAAAGATTCTCCCCCGATTTCTCTAAAGATTTACTATCGAGACTTTATCCAAAAAAGGAAAATAATAAATAAGAGAATAGAAAAGGAAACAGAAAGTTTCTTCCTTCTTACCTTTATATATACCTCCCGAAAATTAAAGACAACATTCAAATCATTCGCCCTTTACTTTTACGACATTAAAACAGAACAATTCATAAGGTACGATGATGAATCATAGCTATGTTTTCTGTTCAAAACTTTCGAAACAGATGGTTTTTGTTCTCTGTTTCTGTCACGAAAATCAAAACTTCGATTAGTTTTGGGTTTTTATTTTCTTGTATATTGCTTTTATAAGATCGTTGCAAAGAAGGGATATAATGATCAGTGGCAAAGAAGAGAAACACACAGAGACAATTGATCTCAGTTTGATTAGAACAGTCCGTATAGTCTGTACTGATCCATACGCCACTGAATCCTCTAGCGAAGATGAAGCAAACTTCGGCAATAATCCTCGACGTCGAATCAAACCAAAACAACCGAAGCGTTATGTCTCAGAGATTTGTGTCCAGACGCTGATCGAACAAAATTCAAATTCAGAAAAAATAATCGGAAATCGGAAATCATCTTCGGGATTCAAAGGTGTACGACGGCGACCGTGGGGGAAATTCGCGGCGGAGATAAGAGATCCGTTTCAGAAAAAGAGAAAGTGGCTTGGAACGTTTCCTACTGTTGAAGAAGCAGCAGAGGCTTACCGGAAAAGCAAAAGTGAGTTTGAAGAACAATTGGGTCTTGTTAACCAAACAATTTCGGTTAAACCGGAAGATATTGAGGTAAATTTAACTAAACCGGAAGAGAAGGAAGAAAATCAAACCAAACCGTACGATTTGCTTCCCTCGCCAACGTCGGTTTTAACTCCATCGACGGACGATGATGCTGAGGCGAATGGCTCGGACAATGTCGTGGACAAAACATTTGAGTTTAGTTATAATGATTATGAAGAAGAAGAGGGGACAATTGATAGAATGTTGGAAGATCCGACAATGACATCGTCGATTTCGGAAATTTTTGGAGATACATATGTTGATGCTGATGATATGTGTGTGGACTTTAATACAGAGGAATTTAATTCGTTATTAGATGATTTTAAGTTCGATTTTGTGGAGAATGATAACCAAGTTGATCAAATTGAGAGTAATATTAAAACGGATAATTTTGTCGAAACAAGGATTGCAAATATTGTCGACGGAACGAATGATTTCGAGTTGGAAATTGGTTTTGATCCAATGACAGACGACATTCAGCTGGAAGATTTTCCGATGGTAGATTTTGGATTTTTAGGAGAGATTGATGATGGTAGTTGGTTTAATAGTACCGTTGATTGGATCGGTATGAGTTTATAAATTCTTTTGTTCAGGTTTTTGTTGGTTATGCTAACTATATTAATACAAATTAGTTTTGGTAATTGTATATACGGTAAATTTTTTTGCTACAATACTTCAAAAGTTTTGATTATAATTTCTATATATAATTTTTTTGCTACAATACTTTAAAATTTTTAATAAAAGATGAATAATCTAACTAAATTTGTTGACAAAAATAGTAAAAAAAATTCTGATTAAACTTGTATAAATATACATACAGGGGAAACTAGTTTTAAGAGCAATCAACACACACAATCAATCCATTCTCGTTACATAACAAACACTGAATCCTTATTCCATCACTAGAGAAAATCCGGTGACTACCTCTACATCAAAAACCTAAACCCATCGCACAGTTGACAACGTTTTTCTCCGGCGATTTGAACGCCATTAAACAAAATCTTGAACTTTCTTTGCTCGTGCAGACCCAATACCTGTTGTGTTCCGCCTATACATCTTCTCTTTACGAACAGAACCGGAGGCAGTATCTCCATCTCTGAAATTCGCCAAAGCTCTTCCTTGTACTGTACGTGCATCGATACATCTCTCTCGCAGTATTTAACCTTAAAGCTATCCAGTAGAAATCTGATCATATTACAGTCATCCAATTTTTCTGATTTCCGGGAGAGTCGTCGTGTAGAAGACAACATATTCTTCTCCTCCCTGAGGACACCGTTCATCTAACTGGAGTAGCCGATCGACACATGTTTTTCCATCTTTTCCAATGTCTTTTTTCTAACATAAAACTTAACACTTGAAATTACCAAATTAGAAAATTTGTTTATTAAAAAGATAATATATAGTTTTGTGATTTAAAATAAAAATAAAAATAGTTCATCTATTTTTTAGCAAATGTTTAAAATTTTGTGTATTTTAAAGTTTTTCTCTTATATATAAATGCCATTATCATAACAATAATATATAAAATAGCACATTTTTAAAATTTTATTCCAATTTTATTATTTTAAATTTAAAATTCTAAAATAACATAATTATTTTTTAAAAATACATATTTATTATAAATAAATTATAGATAAATTTAAAATATTATATTTGGGTTCATTTTTTTAATTTATAATTTAATTTTTTAATTAAAAAATTAATGTTAATGTATTTTAATATTAAATTTATGATCTTTTCAAAAATTTAAACTAATTATGTTATTTTTAAAATAAAAATTTTAAAATTATATTATTTTTAAAATAAAATTTTAAAAATTATATTATTTTTAAAATAAAATTTTAAAAATATGTTATTTTAATGAATTACCATTATCATAAAAATACGCTAGAAATTCAAATATTTATTAAACGCTAGTTGGACAGATAAAATGCATCTAGGGCCTAGTAAAAAATAGAGATTAATCGGATTTTCATATATTAAACATGTTAAGTTATTGTAATTTATAAATTTGATTTAATATTGTGTTAAAGATTGCATATGCATACATATAAACACATTTTAGGTCGAATACATTGTGATTTTCATTATAAATATAAGTTGTGCAAGTAAGAAGCGCAAAGAAGCAACAGTTCTTGGCCAAAATGAAGAACCATTGTCTAAGACACAATGAAGAATAACTTGGTTATAACAAGCAAGCAATAGTCTGAAGATTTACATGGCATACACAATCATACTATCTGACAAATCATCTCTCTAGCGTTCTTCATAAAGAGATACAGTCTTGGGGGTTTTTAAGTAGGTTTTGATGCTTCGGACAAAGCTTGGAGAACGCTTTGTTGGGTCGTATCCTCAACAATCACGACTTTATCTCGAGACTTAGATCCAGAACCCAATGAAACTTGTCTTCTTTTCACCCCCAATACCTGTTTCAGATAACATCTAATAGTGAGGATGTGGCGAGAAGGATTCATCTCTTAACACTGTAAATCAGCAGACATGACCAACAACTCTCACCATTACAATCTAGATCATGGTACAACTAAATCACATGTATCTTAACAAAGACCTTCCAATCTAAGGTTAATTTGATTCTTCCATGGAAGCTCAAACTGTGCAGTTTTGTAGACTAAAAGCTCAAGGAGAAGATGAGATTAACATTGCTCATATCTTATCAATAAAGGGTCTTTTTACTCATACAGGCGATATGTACCACAAGGAGAAATCCTAATCATTTCATAAAAAGTTACAGAGACACTGTCGAACTGTGAAAGTCAAATCAGAAGAATAGCCAACTAGCGCATTGAAACGCTTGCAAAGAATTTGAAAATTTGTTAAAGCAATATATGTGATAACAACAGTGACTACTTCAGATGCTAAAAGAGAAACGAGTTCATGATTTGGCTTTATAACACAAAGTGTATTTTTTTTCCTACAAAGAAAAGATGCGAGAGAGAGAGAGAGAGAGAGATTACAGAGCTCATGTACTCGAGAAGAGCTGAATTAGCTTCACCATCTCTGGCCGGCGCGTCGATCTGAACGCCTACCGCTTCGTCGCTCACATCTCCAGATCAAACAGAGAAACCAAATCAGTTAAAAGTCTGAGAAGGTGTAAGAAATCAAACCACTGCAAAAAGAGAAGAATAATATAATAAAAATACCGGTGATAGAGGCGGATTTGGAACCAGGCTTCGCGTGGATGGTGATGGCGACGGATGAAGGTGAAATGAGGCGCAAACACGACGGAAAGCCCGAAGTTACAGCGGCGGTGGGTTTGGCCGTCGTTGATGCGGCCGAATTAGGCTTCTTTCCTTTCTTTGTCGGAGCCATTTTTTTCCGGCAAAGGCAGGCTCTTTTCTTAATCGGTCGAGAGAAAATTTTGGGTTTTTATCTCATAGGCTTTTAAAAAGGCTATTTGGGTATTATAACTTAAAAGGAAGAAACTTGAAAACTAGTGACAGAAGAAAATACTTAAAAAGCAATTATTGCATCATACAGGCGAGAGAAATCACAAGTCACAAGGGATTCTAACTATATACAAGGATTCAAGGAAAGTTGTCACTCTTACAGAGAATTTCATCTTTTTACTCTCATGGAAACGATCATATCCTTAAGAAGTTGTGTTTGTAGAATTCATCAAAAGATAGACGAGTAACTGCAAAATATGGTAATCGAGAACTGAATGTATAGGATATAGACACAGTGAAACCGTAAATGGATGAGAATTTTCTGTACCTGGGTTAACCGAAAGCAACCTTGAACAGACGTCGATGCAATCTGGATGCAACTGCTGAAGAATCAACCGAGAGAAAGGAAGAGATGTACTAGTTTTGATCTTCTTTAGAACCTATGGTCAATGGAAAAAAGGTTTACAGAATAGGAGCTTTGGATCAAAGAATACTACTAACTAATTCAAAATCTCACCTGAACATTGTTCATACCATGGAAAGGTGGATATCCGTGAAGAAGCTCAAAAAGGATTGCTCCTATACTCCACATGTCAGCCTACAATGTTTTCTATGAATTTTCCATTGCAAAACCTTACCATTGATCAGATAGAGATTCGGTGGAGCATAATCTCATGAAACACTTTCACCTTTTCATTGTATCTCTGAAACTGAAGAACTTCAGGAGCCATGTAGAACGGAGAACCACATACTGTCTCGAGATACTTTCCCGGAAGTAGTTTTCTGCTTTCGACATGAACATATAACAGATCTTTTATATACATCAAATGCTATAATACTCCATAAGCATTGCTTCTCCTATCTTTTTGAAAAAATTAACCTTGCAAGACTGAAATCAGCTATCTTCAACACTGATTCATCACCAAATCCAGAGAGTAAAATGTTCTGTTCCAATCAAATACTATGCCATAAATCACAATTCATGTCGTACTTGAATCCAAATTCTCTAATCTCAGAATCTATGAGTACTCACCTCTGGTTTCAGGTCCCTATGGATGATGTGATTATCATGAATGATTTCCAAACCAGCTCCTGCATCAAACATTACATTAGTACTCCACAAGAAGAAAAAACCTGCTGTAAAATCACTAGCCGAAAGAAATCACAAACAGCAGATACCAATTTGCTTCATAAATCTCCTGGCAATATGTTCTTCAACTCTCCCATGACGCTGAATATACGATGATAAAGTTCCTCCATCACAATATTCCAGAACCATGATGAGAAAATCCCCATCCTGAAAAATAATTTTGAAATTTGAAGAAAACGTTTTCACTTATACGAAAAGACCCAGTTATTTTTTGGGTGTGGAATCGTACATGGAAAACTTGGAGGAGACGAATAATGTTGGGATGATCGACGGAAGATAGAAAATCGAGTTCGCTGTCTAAACAGTTTCGGAGATTGCGATTGAGCTTCGAGAGATCGAAACACTTCATGACCGCTTCTTCTCCGGTTAACCTGTGCTTCACTAGCCAAACTGTAGAAGTTAAACTCTCACTGAGCTTTGACTTCGGTTTGTATTCGTCCACCATCACGATAGGCTTCCATAGATTATCTTCTTCCAGCAAAGATGCGTTTTCCATCGGTTGAGAAAAAAAAAATTGCAAAAAGGAAGTGGCCAGGTCCTTTAGCGTCAGCTTCCCGTAAATGGATAATGTTAGCGTTACGACGTCGTTTTTGATTGGTAAAAAGAGAATTGAGGAAAAAAACAATTAAATACGTTTTTTTTTGCCAATATTAAACTTTATTAAGAGTAAATATCATTGTTTACAAGAGTACTTAAAAAATTTGGACAAACATTAAATAACTTCCAATATGCGTTTGATGATATCGAAGATGAAGCCGGTGAATAAGCAATACTGTTGCCAGATCTCCATTGATGTTGAAATCTTATTCTGCAAACTGAAAATTCTATTGTTGAATAGTCTATATATATTGTTGAAAATGATAATTGATGCATTTATTATTGATGATGTTATTGAGATTTAAGTTATCGCCCTCAAATATCACATAACGAAAACCTAATGCCCAGGTAGCTCGTATAGCCCAAATTAGAGCTCATACTTTTCATTCAATGATTGAATGTATTCTTTGGTATTTACCCCTACCAACAAAAAGAAATGATCTTTGTTGATTTCTAATGATCCAACCGAGACTTGAATGACTTGAACCATCTTTATAAACAGCATTACAATTACATTTGACCCAATTACATTCGTCGTAGGAAAGGAGATATATAGTCATTCCATGAATCTCGTGCCAGTGCTAGTTCATTTTCAAAGCTTTGTGTTGATCTCAAAGTACATCGTCTTCGGAGTAATTAAGTGAAGACCCCAATTTCGTTGATTGCTGTGACGTAGGAACCCTAATTTCAGGGGCTCTAAGTAGTCTTATAGTTTCAGAATAGGCCCTGGTGTTTGATAAGCATAAAAATCTAAAGTTGCTGAAAATGACTAGATATCTAGCACGATTTTTGGTATCTAGATTCTTCTCCTCAGTTTCTTCATCTCCTTTGCATGTTTGCATCGTTGGGAGTGGACCTGCTGGTTTCTATACTGCTGACAAGTTATTGAAGACGCATGAAGGAGCACACGTAGATATAATTGATCGACTACCCACACCTTTTGGACTTGTTCAGTCAGGTTTCGCGCCTGATCATCCTGAAACTAAGATTGTCATTAACCAGTTCTCACGTGTGGCATAACACGAGCGTTGCTCTTTTCATGGGAATGTAAACCTTGGTTCGGATTTATTACTTTCTGAGCTGCGGGATTTGTATCATGTGGTTGTACTAGCATATGGTGCTGAAAGTGACAAAGATCTGGGCATTCCAGGTGAGAATTTGAATGGTATATACTCTGCAAGAGAATTCGTCTGGTGGTATAATGGACATCCTGACTACAGCAGTTTGAAACCTGACTTAAAAAGCTCCAACACAGGTGTAATTCTTGGTCAAGGTAATGTAGCTCTAGATGTTGCTCGGATTCTTTTAAGACCAACAACAGAGCTGGCGTCCACTGATATTGCTAGACATGCTTTATTTGCACTGGAAGAAAGTTCTATAAGGAAGGTGTATCTCGTTGGAAGACGGGGACCAATTCAAGCAACATTGGCTGCTAAAGAACTTCGAGAAATTCTCGGGAAAGGAGACTGACTTGAGTGTAACTCCTGCTGATGAGGAAGAGATGAAAAATAGTAGAGCTAGAAAGAGGATCTATGAATTACTGTCCAAGGCTGTAGCAGCAGAAGGAACGTCTGAAGCAGACCCTGATCAACGAGAGCTGCATTTTGTTTTCTTCCGTCAACCTAACCGGTTCTTAGAGTCAGATGAAAGAAGGGGCCATGCTTCCGATGTGAACTTTGAGAAAACAATTCTTGAAAATGTTGGAAGCGGAAAGCAAATTGCAGTTGATACAGGAGAGTTTGAGGATCTTAATTGCAGTATGGTATTGAAGGCCATTGGTTACAAGTCGCTTCCAATCATTCGTTTACCCTTTGATCACAAGAAAGGTGTTTTCCCCAATGTAAGAGGTCGAGTGGTAAATCAGACATCAGGTGGCATATCACAGACTGAACACGGCTTATATGTATGTGGATGGCTGAAAAGAGGACCAGTAGGCATAATTGGCACAAACCTTTACTCTGCTGAAGAACGGTTGGTAGCATAAACAAAGACATTGAAGAAGATATTTGTAAGAGCGCAAAAGCAGGAAGCCAAGGACTGATGCAATTGCAATTACTGGAGAAGAGAAATGTGAAGAAGGTGGAGTTTAGTGATTGGGAGAAGATTGATGCCAAAGAAAAACAAATGGGAAGTGAGAGAAATAAACCCAGAGAAAAATTAGTCACATGGGATGATCTTATTGCAGCAGCAACCAACTAGCACTGATGAACAAAATCATTTTTATAACTTACTTGTATATTACCGTATTAATATTGTTATCAAATATTTGGTTAAGATCGGTTTGTATCTATCAAATTGATAAATTGTATCATGAGGACAATTTTTTGAAGAAATGTAGATATTTTCATAAGGACAATTTTTTAAAATATTGACTATTTGTTAAAATCGATGGAAACATAATTGCATTTAGGTCTAGGCAAATAATAGATAAATAATCCGAACTAAATGAATCGTACAAAAAATAGATTTTGGTTGGTATTCGTTTATAAAAAATAACCGAACGGATATTATTTTGGAAAATTATGGTTTATTAATCGAGACTGAATCAAAATCCAAAATAATATCTAAAAAACTGAATTATTTTCGGTTATGTTCAGTTATCCGAAATTTTTTCAGATATTTCGGTTATTTTCGATTATTTTTTAGTTATTTTTGATTTTTCTCGGTTTTTGTGTTATTTTCTGATTATTTTTCAGTTATTCGAACTATTTTTGGTTACATCGATTTTTAAATTTAATAACCGAACTGATTGAAACCGAGATATAACTAAACCAAAACTGAACCGAAATATAAAAATAACCGAATAGATCTTTAATTTTAACGATAAAAAAACTGAAATCGAAAATAACCGATCGAAACCGAACCAAATTTCCAAATGTCTATGCCTAATTGCATTCTTGTTCTTAACACATATTTGAAATTGATAATTTGGGAGCTAAGCCACTGGTTAACACTGGCTATTCATATAAAAGGTTGAAGAACTCAGAACCTCAAATAGACGAAAAGCTCTTAAGCTTCTTAAAGTCATAGCACAAAAGGTTATTGGGTAGATGGTACGTTGAGAAAGAGAAAAAATAATTCTTGTTTGTTTATCATACAAATTATTATTCTTTTATCTTGTATTTATTTGTAATCAATTGTGCACCGGTGAGACATTGATTTTACGTTATAATTTTTTTTAACGCTGACTAATTACGATCAACCAAAATCAAAATTGTTCATGGAATATACACAAACAACATACACCGTAACTGCAGTCGTAGTGTTAACCACAACCACAAACCGCAATCACAACCACAACGGCTAACAATAAGCAAACCAACAAGATTATAATATTTGAATAACATTCAATGTATAATGAATATGGTCAATCATGAAATTAATGCTTTTGATCCTATTATTATTACTAAGGTTCTTGTGTAATGTATAAAAATCATATTCTAAGACTACACCAAGAACATATATAAAGTAAACATAAAGAAACCATATTTCTATAACAAAAATACAATGTTTATTGTGTTCTTTTTCTATCACCACGAAATCTTCTTTCTAATTGATATAATCACTATTATTATGTCTTATTTTCTTACAAAATGTCTAAAAGAAAAGTGAAGGTTATTTAACAAAAAAAAGGTTTTATATGATAGTGAGGTAAAAACAGAAGAAAAGCCTAATGGAATTCTGAGATCAAATCTTGATAAGATTAGAGCATTAATACTCTTTTATATTTTAGTTATATTTTATACACTTTATTCTCTTGTTTGAATGGGATAATCATCCTTTTGTATGGAGTTTTATTTGTTCTTATATTTATATTTTCTTTCCTGTTTTTGCAGGCTTTTGACACTTTTTTATAAGTATATATATATATATATATATATATATTTATTTAATTTTCTCAGATGAAAAACCACAATTTTTAATATCTTGCATTAAAAAATCTAATGATTAACTTCTAAATGATTACTATCATATATAAATTAGATTTTCAAAAAAATTAAAATCACGTTATATTTCTCCATGGTTTGAAAGTTTTAAACATATTTCTTTCTAAATTGAAATTTTGAAATCTCAATATTAAAAATATCGGTTTTCAACATAAATTAAATTAATCATAAATAATATTTAAATTTTCAACTTACCAAGAAATATATTTCTAATTTCAATCATGCAAAATTTAGTTTTTGAAGTTTCAAGTAATAGAGAAATAAGATGTGAGTTTAGTTCGATTAACAACTAATATTATACTAGATGCATAAGGAAAAATATTCGAAAATTATTTATTAATAAATATAAATTAGTTATTTTAATTATTTTAATTATTTTAATTATTATTTAAAATTATTTTAATATTAATTTTATATATGTAAATTAAAAAATAAAAATAATTATTTTCATAATTTATAAATATTTTTTAGTTAGTTCAATAAAATATATTGTTTCTCTAACAAAAATAATAACAATAACATATATTATAATTATTCTAATAACTTAAAAACCTATTTATATATATATATATATATTTGAAATACATTGTGATGATGACAAATCAGCATAATATTTGTGTTAATAAAATGTTAGGATAAATTTTTTTTTTTAAATGTTCGTCAAATAATATATTCGGGATGATAGTTCTGGTATGAAAATAAAAAGTTATTTCCACGTTAAAAATATAGAGATAAACCTCATAAAATGGTATGATTGTGAATTAACAGAAAAGAAGAGTCTCAACAAATGTCTTTTAAGACTTATCTATAAATATTTGGTGCCAAAAGAAAACATTCTATATGGTAAAAGTTCTTAGAACAAATATTGAAAGTAGGAAAAACGAAAAGTTAACATTTTGTGGAAAAAAACACAAGAAAAACAAGATCAATGATTATAAAAAGTGTTATTTAGAAAATATTAATCAACAAGTTGAATCATTAGATAATTAAATGTAAGTGTACGTAAAATATAATTCTTTAAAAACATGTGGTTATGTGAGATGCAAAATCTTCAAGACGATTTGAAGTTAATAAATCCAATAGGGTTAATCTTGTCACGACGCATCAATTTTAATTACAAGTTAAAATATATCTTATGGCTTTATTACATTATCACTAACTAAAATAATTGAAAGTACAAATAAAAAAAAAAGAAGAAGGATCCCACATTTATTCTCTTTTGGTGGGCTAATTCTTGTCCACAAAATAATAAACTCTCTTAATGATCAATAAAATCATTTTTTAAATTGAAAAAGAGTAATGCATACAAATCTTGGTTAAAAGTGAAGATGCATAATTCCGACCACCACTATGTCACATTACATTTTAATTATGCAAGTGTAAATTATTCTTATGTAAAATTTTTGACCTATATTACTTGGATGATGTGTTATCAATATACATACATACATTGAAAATATAATTTTTAATGTAATTTTTAATAATATTATATTTATATCCATATCTTATAATTATTTATTTATTTAATAAATTTAAATTAGATACATAAATAATTTATCTGTTAGTTAAATTTATTTTTAATATTCACAAATTATAATTAATTATTTATTTAGTAAATATAAATTATATATGTATATAATTTATCTTTTATGAAAAAAGTTTTTAAAAATTATATAATATTGATTATATAAATAAAATAAATAATAAAATCGAATTATATAAATAAATTCAACTGTTTTATCTTTAATATAAAATATTATTGATAAATATTCAACTATCTAAATTTTTGTTTAACTTATTTTTTAAAATTTACAATATTTTTTATATTAAAATATTTATTATGCGGAAAATATTAGATTGGGAAAATTTAGGAGGAAAAAAGCGACAAAGTTAAAATCCAAATGAGTAAAGTTGCTAAATAAGCAAATAAACAAACAACAGATCCATTTTTTGGATACTTTCTGGAATATCAAAAACCAGATTTTGCAAAGATTACTTCTAAAGAAAAGATAGTTTAAAATATGAACTTTCTAGGAATGTGTTGGTGCTGAAAACTTGTAAGAACTAGTAAGCAACACAGCACATACACACAGAAAAATAACTGCTAAAGCAAAAAGACTGCTTTACAACACTACATATTGTGGGCAAAGCATTATATTCTTAAGAAGATACAACAAAATCTCTCTTCCTAATAAAAAATATAATAAAATCCAGCTTATCAAGAATCAAGACAAAAAAAGGATAAAACAAAGTTTTTCTAATTATAAAAGAAGTCAAATTTTCTATGATGGAAAAGTGAGTGTCCCTACACAAGCATCTTGTGGTTGAAGGAAGTGTACAATCAGCACTCAAGGATTCATGAAATTGGATAAGCTCTTTTGGATCCCAAATCCTCTTAAATCTCATCTAAGAAATTGCCACTTTCTTAAACAAATCTTATTAGTTCCCACTCAGTAATCAGTAAGTATCTCAAGCTATATATAAGACCATTTTGAATTCCCCAAACATTAACAAGAAATAACCAAGCAAAGGAGATCGAGAGAGAAGATACTTTGATCCAAAGCTTTTTCAAAAGAGTAAACAAAATGTCTGCAAATGAATTACCTTCTACAGTTAAAGCCTTCCAAGAACAACTCCTTGGCGGTTTTGTCTCTAGAAAACTGCTTCTGCATAACCCATTTGACCACAACACTCAACGAGTCATTGAGGTATCACCATCTCCTCTCATCACCCATGAGAACAACCTCAGTGGGAATGTCCTGATGCTTCTCTCCGTCCTCATCTGTGGAATCATCTGCTGCCTCGGGTTACATTACATCATTCGTTGTGCATTCAGAGGTACTTCAAGTTTCATGATCTCCGAGCCTATCTCTAGCCTTTCAACACCAAGTGGTTCATCAAACAAAGGAATCAAGAAGAAAGCTCTTAGGATGTTCCCGGTTGTGAATTACTCACCTCAGATTAACCTACCAGGGCTTGGCGAAGAATGCGTCATTTGTTTGTCGGATTTTGTTTCCGGTGAGAAGCTCAGGCTACTCCCTAAGTGCAACCACGGGTTCCACGTTCGTTGCATTGACAAGTGGCTTCAACAACATTTGACTTGTCCAAAATGCAGACACTGTCTGGTTGAGACATGCCATAAGATCTTAGACGACTCCACTCAAGCTGATCCAGTGACGGCAACACCAATGGAAAGCGTCATCATCAGGATTTCTCCTCTAGAACCTGAAGGAAGAGTAAACACTTACAGAGAAAGCAGCTAGGTGCCCTGAAGCCATCAAAATTCATTATCTGTGTTCAAGTTAGATAGGAGATTTTCGATCTGAGCATAATTCATGTCTATAGCCATAGAAAGGATCCAAAACAAATGAAAAAAAAATCAGGACAATTCAATTTTTTTATGTCTTTCTTTTTGTTCTGTATCACAAAGTGTATACAGAGAGAACGTAACTCACTTTTCAATAGCATCTCACTGAATTCATCAAACTTCTCTTTGCAAAAGTGTTTTTTTCGGTGATTGTGAATTATGCATTCTTTTCCAAAAACATTGATAATCATCTATAACTAAAGACTGATAAGTGTTAGTTCTGTATTCTTATGTGTCACAATCAATAGACAGAATCAAAGAGTCACTAGACAGAACAAATAGTTTCCCAGTAATGATGCCAAAGGTCTTTAAAGATTTAAATGCAATTACAGTCCAGACCTGATCAAGTATATGCTTGATAGTGACAAAATTGCATCTATCCATTTGACTCGACCCACTTAAAACACTGCCTCAAAACCGATCCACACACATGAATCATCAGGATAGCAATTATCACAAGAAAACAACTCTCCCATGATATGGACCTAACCAATCTAATAGGGAAAATCAAACCAATCTAACTTTATGGGTAAAAGTCAGACCTAAATGGTACTTTGGGGGATAAATAGTCTTGAAAGACATCAAGTTTTATCAAACTTGGTCTTGTAAGACTCTAAATAGCCAGTCAAATGATAAACCCTTCCTATGAGATATAGCATGCTATCGAAAATGTAGCATTGATTAGTGAGAGAATACATCATCCCCATAGGTCACACACCAAAAACTAAAAGTGATGGTATGAAGCAAGAGAGGTGAGAAATCTTTCAAATCCATCAAACGAATCACGTTTTAACTTCCACTTACGCTCATCACAATTTCACAAGCACCTCCTACCCTATTCTCCAAAGGTTTAATACCTAATACCATGTTTTATGCCTCAAAATTTATCACCTCACACCTTAACATATTGGTACTCATGTTTGCATTCTGTCTCGATTTAGAATACTTTTATAACTTTTATCCATAACACGCCCACATCTAGGGTATGTACACTAGCTATGCAAGATAGTCTCATGATAACTGAACCAAGAAAAGGTAAGCCTTGGGATCCATATCTACTCAGTGCTATCTTGTAGTATGTAAACAGTAACAAAACTACAAACTTGGCCTACTTTGATTCTATCTCTATGATAAACCCAAAAAATCGCACAAATACATATATATGTATATATATATATATGTATATATATATATACATGGAATGATCAGCTTGATATCATAGTCGTTTTCATAGATTCTCCAGATATCAAATTCAAAATCTAGATAACTGAGTGATTCAAAACCAACTAAACAAGCTGGAATCCACAAGCCATTCTAAAAAAATCTAATAATAGCTATTTAAATCCGGACCATATGTTTTAACTAGGAGATTAAGGGGACCCTGCAGTTTCAAAGGGAGCCAACATGTCATAAACAAGGTTATCAAAACAAAAGACATGTCATAAAAAATGATGGTTCAAATAAGGCTTAAGATCCTAGGAACTTCTGATTGGATGGAGTTTAAATAAAGTATTGAAAAGATCAATGAATAAGCACTCCCGACTAAAAAGAGAAGAGTTTAATAGTAATTGAGGCTGTGCACAAAAAAGAAGAGTTATTGGTTAATAATCAAAGACTGTGGTTTACAGGTAGCATAAGTCCCTTAAGCATCTGAGGGATATCAGATGGTATCAAATCATATCCGGCAACATGCCATTAAATGTGTGAAAACAGCAACAAAATAATCTACAAATCCAATAAAAAAAGATACAGATAACTTCATATAAGTTGAGAAAAATCTAATTTAGTAGAAAGTAAAACTTTTCCAGGACAAATTTCGAATCTAGCTTGAGTATAAAACCCTAACTGTAACAGCTAATAGTTCAACAATTGAGGCTGTCTAGAAACTTTCCTTGTCTGGACATCAATACAATTACTAAATAATTACAACGAAATATTAGAGATGTTTCAAAATTCTGCTGAAAAAGTTCGAGAAATGCTAATTCCCCTTGCAATTATTATAATGTTCTTTTGTTGGGAGAGAATTAAAAAAGTTGAAAATAAGACAGTATGTAAAGACAGAAGCACTACAGGGAAATGGTAGCGTTGGAAGATAAAGTTTTTATATCATTTTCTATTTTAAAGTAAGACAAAAACAAATTATTTAAAAAATTCAATGTTGGAAAAGTGAGTGTCCCTACATAAGCATCTTGTGGTTGGAGGAGGTATGCGTCAAAGGAAAAATCAGCACTCAAGGATTCATGAAATTGGATAAGCTCTCTCTGGGTCCCAATTCCCAAATCCGCTCAAATCTGACTTGAAAAAAAGGGAGAAACCCCACTTTCTTAAACAAATCTTATTAGTCTCCAGTTATAAAATTCTCAGTCCCCACTCAGATATCAGTAATCATATATTCATATATATAAGACCACTTTGAATTTCCCAAAACATTAAGAAGCAATAATCAAACAAAGCCAAGCAAAGCAGAGAGAAGAAACTTTGATTCAAAGCTTTACCTTTAAGTGAAAAATGTCTGCAAGTGAGTTACCTTCTTCAGCTCAAGCCTTCCAAGAACAATTCCTTGGCAGTTTTGTCTCTAGAAAGCTGCTTCTGCACAATCCATTTGACCACAACACTCAACGAGCCGTTGCGGTTGAACCATCTCCTCCCAAAACCCTTGAGAACAACCTCAGTGAAAATGTCTTGATGCTTCTCTCAGTCCTCATCTGTGGAGTCATCTGCTGCATTGGGTTACATTACATCATTCGTTGTGCATTCAGACGCTCTTCAAGTTTCATGATCTCCGAGCCTACCTCTAGTCTTTCAACACCACACAGTTCATCAAACAAAGGAATCAAGAAGAAAGCTCTAAGGATGTTTCCGGTCGTGAGTTACTCACCTGAGATGAATCTGTTGGGGATTGGCGAAGAGTGTGTCATTTGTTTGTCGGATTTTTCTTCCGGTGAGAAGCTTAGGCTGCTCCCTAAATGCAACCACGGTTTCCATGTTCGTTGCATTGACAAGTGGCTTCAACAGCATTTGACTTGTCCGAAATGCAGACACTGTCTGGTTGAGACATGCCAGAAGATCTTAGGTGACTCCAATCAAGTTGATCAAGTGACAACACTACCACCACCACCAGCAGAAAGCGTAATTGTCAGGATTGCTCTATAAAACCTGAAGGAAATGCAAACATTTTTAGAGAAAGCAGCTAGACGCCATAAATACAGAGTTTTTGTTCCAGTTAGATAGGAGATTTTAGATTTGAGCACAATCCACGTCTCTAGCCATAGGAGGGTTCAAAAAATAGGATCCGGCTACTTCAATTCTTTTATGTCTTTTCTTTTGGTATGTAGCAAAAAGTGTATACAGAGAGAATACATCACACTTTTCAGTAGCATCTCACTTGAGTTCATCAAACTTCTCTTTGCAAAAGTATTTTTTGTGAACTATCCAAAGAATCATCTATAACGAATGATTGATAAGTGCTTGTCGTATGTAATTATATGTCACAATCACTAGACAGAACAAATGGTTTTCCGGTAATGAATGCTAAGGTACCGCATGACGAAGCAGTGTTTAGTCTACGCGATGCAATTATAGTCCAGACCCAATCGTGATATGCTTAATTGAGACAAATGCATAAAAGTCGTGAATAAAATGCATCTATCCACTTGACCCAACCCACTTAAAGCACTGCCAAAACCGATCCACACACATGAACCATCAGGACTGCAAATACCACATGATAATCCACTTCCAATATGGACTCAACTGCCTAAGCTTATGGTTAAAGTCAGACGTAAAAGCTAGTCTGTGGGATGCATAGTCTTACAAGATATCAAGCTATACCAAACTTGTTTTGAGATCATAACAGTCACCTTCAAATTCACATATTCTCAACCGTCAGTCAAGTGATAAACTTATTCTTTTGGATAAATACACTACTGAAAAATGTAGAGTTGATCTGTAAATGCCATCCTAGTCGAAAGTATCCATCCCCAATAGGTCAGTGGTCATACACCAAATTCTGAAAGTGAGGCATGTAGCAAAGATAAGTAAGAAAAGGCTACGCGTAACAGTTCAGATCTACTCAGTGCTATTTCATAGTATTTAAAGAGAGGAAAATCTGCAAATTTGGCGTGCTTCTATATTATCTCTATGATAAAGAAAAAAGTAGTGCAAATATAAAACAAATACAAGGAGTAATCAGATTGTTATACCACTTGATATCTTAGTCGTTTTCAATGATTTTCCAGATAACAAAGTCCGATTCATGATAACTGAGTGATTAAAAAAACCAGCTAAACAAACTGGAAGCCACGACCCATTGTGAAAAACTACTAATAGTTATTAGTTAAGGACCACATGCTCTAAACTACGAGATTTTGCAGATCCTGCAGTTTAAAAGGGAGCAACATGCCATAAAAAAGGTTATCAAAACAAAAGAAATGTCATAAACAAATGATGGTTCAAACAAGGCTTAAGATCCTAGGAACTTCTGATTGGATTGGATGTAAAATAAAGTATTGAAAAGTTCAATGAATAAGCACTCCCCGACTAAAAAGCGATAGTTTAATAGTAATTCTGTAATTGAGGCTGTGCACAATAAAGAAGGCTTATTGGTTAATCATAGAAGACTGTAATTTACAGGTAGCATATGTTTATTAAGCATATGGTATTAGAACACTACTGCCATTGAGTGTGTGAAACTGCAAACGAATTTAACTAAAAAAATTTTGTATAAATTGCGGATCACGCTTAAGTGTTGCCCTTACTGCAACAACTAATGGTATAAAATTGTTCAACTCTCTCAATAATTGAGGCTGCTAGAAAATTTCTTTTATTTACTAAATAATTATAACAAAAAAGTAAAGATGTTTTATTAAAAAAAGGAAATAAAGATGTTCGAATTTCTGCTAGCATCTAATGGAAAGCTTATCGAAATATGAATTACCATGGCAATTATTATAATGTTCTTTTGTAGGGAAGAACTAATTATTATTAACAGCGTTAGAAGTAAAACAGTATGTGAATACTACTAAGTACAGAAGCACTAGAAGACAATGGTAGCTTTGGAAGATAATGTTTTTAAACACTATAAGTGCTTTAAGAAAATTCCGACCACTTGTTGGACTAAAGACCTCAATCAACAAGATAGATTTCTAAACCTTTTGTAATATAATAAATATAGTAGCTTTAAATAATTCAAAACGAATGCTAATATTATAATGGAGAAAGTTTGTCAACATACCGTTATAAAGCAAAAGAGCTGTACGCAATAGGTTGTGCCTATTCATCCTAGCACAAAATGAAGTTCTCTACATTATCAAGAGATAAAGATGTTTAGTAGGAACGATGAACAAATAGATATTTACTCACATTATCAAGGGAGAGGAAAAAAAGATATTTAGTAGGAAAGGTGATATAGATACTTTCACATAAAGTTCACCAAAAGACGAACACTGAGAATTGGCATTGAAGAGTAATGATTAAGAATAGGTCCATCTAGAGAAAGTCATAGATTGAATATCAATAATGGTAAATAGAGATTATTAAGAGATGGGACCAGAGCTCTGTGTTTGAGTATTTCCAGTTTCTAGCAAATTGGAACTTTAATTATAATGTTCCTGAAAAAATTTCATGGCCCTTAAAACCCATTGGATCCAAACCATTTCCACATCATGAATGCATCAGAAATACTCTCTTGAGTATTCCCAGAAATATTCTAATTCTCACCAAATGGCGTTATATTTCATCTGAAGTCGTGTGATTTCACCTCAATATGTTGGTAAAAATTCACTTAATTTGAATGATGCTCCTCACTAACTTTTTCAGTTTTCATACCCTAATTTCTGTTATACCTGCAGTTTTATAGTCATGACAAATGAGAAATCAAGAATTTTAATTAAAATGTTGAATTGAGTATCAAATGAAAGATAATCCAAGCAAAAGAATTATTCTAGCATTAACGATAAAGTAAAGTTTATTTGCTGTAAAGAAGAAACCAGAAAAACTGACTACCATGTGTACCAGTTATATGTAACCTAATGGCACAGACAAACCAAAAAAGGAAACCGTTTCTGAGTGAGACTGGTGAAAAAAGAAAGAAAGAAAGAAAAGAGGCCTCTCCTGCTGTGTAACATCAACTTTTTATCTCAAAGATACACAATCTTCCCAAATCTAATGTTTCACTAAACCAACTATAAGCAAGTAGTAAGAAACAATGTTCAATGGAAGCACCATTCAAAGAATCTTTTTTTGATTTGGAGCTACAGGAAAAACATTTGATACTAGATTCATGTAGATTTCCCTCGCAATTTGCAGCCAATGAACGATGATATCTCATAAAGCAATGATATTTTATTTGTTCAATCGTGGGACCAATTGCTTTAGCTCTGATTTAAAACAAAGGCATGTAAACATAAAGAAAGAAAAACTGTTAAGAAAAAGAAGCAAGAGGTGGATGCTAATGCTATGAGAGTGATCTTTTTCAATAAAAGTAGCCTTTAACGAGATTGAATGGGAGAGGCTTTGTCCTTTTGGTTGCTCTACGGACAGATTAAGTTACTACGGATGGGGTGGATTCCTGTTCCCCAAACATAAGTGGAATTCACTAAATGGAAATATTTCATCCGTACACCTTCAAAACCACACAAAATCAACAAAAAGTTTGAGATCCACCACTGTTAAAAATAGCAAAAAAGGGGGAAGAAAAGAAAAGAAAAGTTAAACACATCATTTGCTTAGTTTTCTATATCAGACACTAGATCATGGTGATGCCGAAGCCAAACCAACTCCACTTGATCTTCTTCATCACCATAATTGGAAAAAAAATATGAATCTAACGCATGTGTCATAGCTTAATAATTCTTCAAAGGGAAGAAAAACATATAGTATAGAAGACGCTAGAAGGCACAGTGAGATCTCAGTAAAATATCATACGAATGTTGCTATCTCAAAGATAGGGAAAGTTCATGGCTGCTCCAGTTAAAGCTCATGGGTCCCTGGAAGCAACTCTGGGAGATTTGATTTGCTACATCCACAGCCACATGGCACTACCATTGCAGCAACTGCTAAGATGGACCCATTTTAAATAACAAATTAAGCATATTAAGCTACAAGTTATTTAATAAAATAGGACACTAAAGGTCAAGGACCTTATTGTGGGATTGATCTTTATAGCCTATTCATCCAACCATAAAAAATTATATGAAAAACGATTGCTCATTATTATCTAATTGATAAATTGAAACCTTACCTTTCCTCTATATAAACGAGCTCCAACGGAAACCTAGAAAACCACCCATCTATCTTAAAAAGCTAAGTTATCATGTCAATTGCCATTTCCGTTCCCACCATGAAACCAAACCAGATCTTCCAATATGTTCTTGGAAGTTCTTATTCAAGAAGACTACTTCATACCCTTGATCAATCACCAAGTCCGGCACCTTCCCCATATGTAGGTGATAGCACCTTTGATGCAAATGTTGTTATGGTCTTATCAGTCCTCTTGTGTGCACTAGTTTGCTCACTTGGACTCAATTCTATAATAAGATGTGCCTTGAGGTGCTCCAATTTAGTACCATCTGAAGTTGGTGACAACCACGCAGTTCGCTTGACCAACACAGGAGTCAAAAGAAAAGCCTTGAAGAGTTTCCAGATAGTAAGTTACTCTACTGAATTGAATCTGCCTGGCCTAGATACCGAGTGTGTGATATGTCTCTCAGAGTTTGTATCTGAAGAGCGTGTGAAGCTTCTCCCGAGATGCCACCACGGATTCCACGTCCGGTGTATAGACAAGTGGCTTAGTTCACACTCGTCCTGTCCCACCTGCAGGCACTGCCTCATTGAGACCTGCCAGAAAATAGCTGACTGCAGCCAAACAAGCTCGTTAAACTCTACTCAACCACCACGAGACAGCATCATTGTGCATATAGCACCATTACAACGGGAAAGATGGATACGCTGTTTTAGGTGAACTAATCACCTAGATAGAGTAGCAGTTATGTTTAAAGATTCAAACTATAATGCATACAGATTTAGTCGAGATCACAAGCAGTCTACACTTCAAAACAAGTTTAGCATTTCCATTTTAAAGTTGTAAATATTACGAAAATGTTTGTATCTTGTACTCCTAAATGTTAAATTTCAAAATTACAGGACAATGAAAAACTTAGATAACGATCAATTTTATTAGATCTACTCACATTCGAAAACAGAAATATAAACAATTCAAAAATCCAATGTGAGAGGGCAAATCACTTAAACAAATAGTGCAGTGGATGGTCAAAGTGTCTCAATCTTTTAGCAATAAGAAGGTTCGAGGTTATAAAAAGTCATGCTCTGCCACTAGCTTATTTTACCGATTATCATATGGGTTAATGCCCTTTTATGTAAAGCATATGATTATATAATGTAGCCTTCGAAAAGTAGAAGACCCTAACAAAAAGGTTCTGTGATGATCATCAGGCCATATAAAACTGTGACAGCGCAAAGCCCCAGAGAAAATGTCAAGGCCCACAAATGAAGGCACTAATATAATCCACCAAAAGGAGAACAAACGGTGGATTAAGAGAGAGCCGAGGTCACAACTATAACAAACAGCATAAAGTGAATGGGGTCCGAGCACGAATTCATCATACTGTCAAATCAAATGATACTAAAAGAGAGGTAGTTCAATGTTTTACATATCACATGTAGAGAGTGACAAAAGGAGATGAGTAACCACAATAATTGAACAACCAGCATGTGTGCTTTCAAATACTAAGATCAATTTCACCAATCCAAATTCATGAAAAGGAGATTAAGTAGAGCTGCAATCAATTACTTAACACTGATAAAGCAGTAAATGTAATAGTACACAGG
Source organism: Pugionium cornutum (assembly GCA_018901935.1). Classification (NCBI taxonomy): domain Eukaryota; kingdom Viridiplantae; phylum Streptophyta; class Magnoliopsida; order Brassicales; family Brassicaceae; genus Pugionium; species Pugionium cornutum. The sequence continues at coordinate 25,633,922 of CM032156.1, read as the reverse complement.
AACTTCACTGCCTAGTAATACACTAATACTCGCGAAATTCACTGAACAACACAGAAAAATTAAGAACTATACGCTGCTTCAGACAACGCCTGGAAGGTCCACTCATGGTCAAATTACAGACAGCAAGACGGAGATGGGAATATGGATTTGAGTGATTAGCAAAGTTAAGAGACGAGGAATTTCCCAAGAGATGATAGTTAGACCTCTTGTACAAAGCATCAAAACATGTATAAGTTCACTATATCACCTCTATGTAAAATCTTAAGCTCAAGCATCAGAAAAGATGCTAGAGTGGAAATAAACAAAAAAAAAGGAACTTGGAGACGAATCTTACATCGATAAACAATTACAGAGGTGTAGTATGACAAAATTGGAAACCCTAGATACCAAATGGGGAAACTTTGAATCAACCAAAGTAGATTTTCTGTTAAACAGATTATTTCTCTGATAGTCAGATTAATCGACAGGACAAGAGTCTCGAATTGGGTCGGATCTGTTTGAGCCCATTTATGTAAAGCCTATTTTAGCATTTAAAAGAAAATATATAGAGAGAGATGTTGCCGATCAAAGCCCAGAATTTTCAATTTTTGTGTGTGCAATGAATATAATTTCTAGTATATGTTGTTATGTATAAGTTTCTAGAATGTGTTGTAAAATTATGTGGTAATGTGTTAATTTTTTTATATAATGTTTGTATATTTTATATTATTATTTGACAAATACATTTTTAAAAATAATATTTAATTTATAAAATATTATTTTAAATATCATTATAAATAATTAATTTGACATCAAATACCAAATATATAAAATTTCATAATACTAATGTTTATTTTAATCTTCCTATATATTTAATAATTGTTTTTAAATTAATTATTTATAAGAACATTTGAAATAATAATTTACAAATTAAATGTTATTTTTGAAATATAGTTAGATGCCAAGTAAATTAAAAGTAAACTAGATTTATATTCATGTCATAGGTAAAAAAAATATTTGTAAATTATATAATATTATTTATTAGTAAATAAAAATTATTAGATTTAGATTTTTTCAGTTAATACAATTTCAACCAAATCAAAATGCAGTGAACATGAACCTTAATTTAAATACTAGAACAAAACCCACGATAATATATGGATCCATAAAATTATATATATATATATATATATACCATATAAATATTTAGTTTTGAAATTGATAACATGTATAATATGATCTACTTAATCATACTATAAGTTAAAATCCATACTACATTCTAAAACATTATCATTTACAATGAATCAATGATATTGGCCAGTACAGTAATATATACATATTATTATATTAATTACCGTAAAACTAACATCAATATATCATATACTTATATGTTTGATAATTGAGAAAACAATATATGTATATTATTATTTTTTCTTATATTATAAATCTTATATATTTTACTGTAAATATTGATGTTCTACTATCATGTTTTCGAATTGATTTTTTTATATTTCTATTTATCAGTTTTATAGTTGATCTTACTTTACTTATTTGATTTAATTTTTTTATTTAGTTGTTTACACATAAAAAATCTAAATTGATAAGAATACATGTCAAAAGTATGTGATTATAATTATAATACATCTCACATTCACGTTCAATATTTTCCTCTTCATATAGTATATTTATATAATATTTTCTAAATTTTCATATTTTTAAAAATATTTCTAATTTTTGTAATAATTTCATGTTTCTTATCTTTCTATTTTCGATTTAATATTTTTTAACTTATTTAGATTATCTATAATTTTTTACTTAAATTATGATACATGTCAAAATATAAAATAATTACTAATGATATGAAATGTGAGGTATAATAATTCTATGTGTTAATTTTCCTCGTTTAATTAATTCATTGACATATGTAAAAATCATATTCCTTTTGTTCCTAAATAATAGATATTTTAGAGTTTTCATACATATTAAAAATATATATTAAAATTTTAATATAAATGTATAATTTTTTATGAATAACAATTTTCTATAATTCTAACCCAATAATAATTCAATAAAATTAGATATTTTTCTTACTTTTTACAATTCATCATTATTGAATAATAAAAAATCGATTACTACTCTTAAATCGTACCAAAAAAAAGAAATAAAAACTAGAGATGTTGTGTGATTAGTTTAGTTGGTATTTAAAATTAAAATATAAAATTCAAGTAAATTAAGTAAAAAAAGAGAGTACTTAGAATCAAAATAATTTAGGGTAACGATCTATTTCCTCCTCCGAACTATCGTATATCACTAAGTATCTCTAGGGTTTGTATATCTACGCTGGAGAAGTAGAAAACATATTTTCTCTCAATTATAAGTTGAAACTAATTTCCCTCGAACAGCTTAGTTAATTGATTTACGACAGGAATCACGTTCATGTCTAATTAGGTTTCGAATTTTCAATATAGGGGGAAATATATTTTCAACTTTTAATTGAAGGAAAATATGTTTTCAACTTCTTCAGCGTAGATATATAAACTATGACATTAGTTTTAAGGGTATTTGGTGTTATACGATAATTATGAGGGAAAAATAGATCGTCAGCCCAAATAATTTAAGTTTTTATTTATGCCAGAGGGCCTAGCTAGATCTGAATCATTTTCAATGAATCTATAAAACATGATCCTATTTTTTTTCATCGGTCCGGATAGAGACCAAAGGTCTTGAACGACCATTATGGATAGTGATAGTATAACCAATTATTGTGGACAAAATGGTGTTATTATGATTTTTTTCGACTTTGCATTAAGCTTCTTTATTTTTCTTAATAAATGTTTTGCTACAAAAAGATTTTTTTTAAAAATGCATTAAAAACTTTAAAAATAAATCTTTACAAAACAAAAATATAAACTAAAACATCTTTTTAATGCAATCGTATTAATATATTTAATATTTATCAAAAATAAACTAATAGTCTGTACATACTTTTGCTTGCAGCGAACAAGTAAACTTTTAAAAAAAATTTAGTGATTAGAATTTAAACTGATTTCTACTATATAAACCAAAATTTGAAAATTGCTCTCGTTGAGAGTTGAACTCAAGACCTCCCGCTTACTAAACGGGTGCTCTAACCAACTGAGCTACAAGAGCTACTTGTTAATTGTAATTAATTTCTTAATTTTTTTAATATAAGTTTGATTTTACTTTTATACTTGACCGCTAAATATTTATGAATTTACTTATGTTCATTATACAAATTAATGTGAATAAAAAGAAAAAAATAACAGTTTATATAACTAAAAATATCCAAAAATTATTAGTGAAAATAGGTTTATTCACATAAATTTGTGTAGTTGACGGAAGTAAATTCAATATTTATCAGTCAAATATTTTGTAACTAAAATTTCATTCAATATTCATGGAATTTAAATATCTGTAATTTGGAGAATTATGAAACTTTATCAATTTTTTATATTCTATATTATAATTTAATTGTAATTATTTAAATATTTGTCTTTGTAAGTAAGTCTCTCAACTTTTGGATGATGCATTTTTAATCATTGTAAGATTGAGTAAAAAAAATTAAGAGCATAAATATGTGATAATAAGACCATTGGCCATTTTTTATTTTTTTTAAAAGGTACAAATTGTAATGAGAAAAAAACGGTCAAATATGCGAGGGGGAAGCGGAATTAGGGTTCTTGCGAACGTATTTACGAGCCCAAACATGTTTGCCATTGATAGTGAACTTGTTTCTACTCCTTGAACTCACAATCTCTTCAATCTTCGATGCACATCGCATTTTCAACACCATCCTCGCATATAGAGGTTGCTCGTTCTCTTCTACTTCTTGCATCTCCACCGTTTCTATCACTTCCCCAAATCTCCTCGTGAAGTAAACCCTAACTTCTTCTTCCGAAATCGGATATCCTTTCGAAAATGTCAGAAAAACTGTCCTGTCATCCACCGCCACTACCACTTCCTCCTCTTCTGTCTCTGCGGCCGTCTTGTTTGTTTTGTCTTCAACAGGAAGAGGAGTAGAAACCCTTTCTTGATGAGCACTCAACCTGTTACTGCTTTCTTGTTGAATACTCAACCTTATTTTCTTCATCTCCTCAATGACTTTCTCTCTCTCTAAAGCCAACAGTTTCTCCTTGTTGTACCTCTCTGCATTCACACATATATCTTCGAAAGCTTTGTAGCAGATATCGATCACATTCTTTCTCAAACCAAGGAGTAAAGTTGAGCGGTTTTGGTGAATGAATTTGAGAGTAAGTCTGCCTCCAGTAATACGTATGATCAAAGGTATAACGGAGTGATCATCACTGTTATTAGCAACGAAGAACGTTGAATACTCTTTGTTGTATAAGAAACTTAAGCACACAACGATTTCGTTAGCCACAGCATCGATGAATGCGTCTGGTAGTGAGAGAAGATAAGCGATTAAGTTACGAGCGTAACTGGTTTGCTCGAGCAAGAAGAGAAAACCAATCACTTCAAACGACTGGCTTATGTCTCGGTTTAGACCAAAGACGAGACGACTGAATAAGTTTCTGTCGATTTTATGAAAAGCATTGAATTCTTCTCGGGTTACCACCAATGCAGAAGAAGAAGAAGGAATGTTTGAGAAAGATGAAGACATGATTAATTGATTTCTTCAGTTTTTGTGGCGATGAAGAGATGTGATCTGAGTTTTCCGACAGTTTATAAAGAATCCATTCAAATGGTGAAGAGGCACCATTTTATTTTTCCTTTTATTTTTTTTTCCCTCGTTCATGTTTCTAATTAATAACCTTCCGATATATATAGAAAGAGGCTCGGCATGGTTTAGTGATGAATCATGACCATTCGATCATAAAGCAATATTATTTTCTCTACGCTAAAAAACACTGTTAATAGTTAAAACTCATTCTTCCAAGTCTATTTATTTGTTAATCATTACAAAATCCACACGGCCAAACTTTCTAAAGAAATTCGTTTTGTTAAAATATTTATTTAACAATAGTTACGTCACAATGGATTTATACAAAGTTAGATTACTCTTAATTTTTTCTTAATAGTAATATTATAAAATAATATTTTAAAATTTTTGTTGAAAATATACACTATTAAAATTAAAATTAAAAAAATAACATAAATTATTACTTAACAAATACTTTTTACGCTAATAAATTATAAATAAAATTAAAATATTATATTTAATTTTTTTAATTAAAGTTTACATTTTCTTTATTAATAAGATATTTTAAATGATTTTAATATTAAATTATATTATTTTAAAAAATATTGATATATTTGAAATAAAAAATTCATATTGATATATTCATATTACACCAACACCATATAGGAGAGATAAGATGGAATACATTTTTCTAAAAAAGAGATCAGCAACATTAATAAGATGGGATACTTGTTAGATTTGCTTTGATCTTTTATTTATTTCGATTCAATCCATATGTAAATCTATATACTAAAATTAAATGGATTACATCACAATATTAAAAATTTTAAAATTGAATATATAATCCACTCTAGTATTAAAGTGTGTATATATATAGATTGTTATATGCATAATATGTACAACTGTTAAATTATAAGAATCTAATTAGATTTATACTCACGACATGCGTAGAAAAAAATATTCGTAAATTATATAATATCATTTATTAGTAAATATAAATTAGATATTTATATAATTTTAACTCTTATTTAAAATTATTTTTAATATTAATTTTTGTATATGTAAATAAATATAAATAATTATGTTTACGAATTTAAAAGTATTTTTGGTTAATTTAATAAAATATATTAATTATCTAACCAAATTAATAAAAATAATATATATTATAATTATTCTAATAAAAAATATTTGTAAATTAAATTCATTTATATATTTATTTGAAAATTACTGTGATAATGATATGTTAGATATTTTTGTTAATAACACGTTAGGGTAAAATTATTTTTTTAAAATATTTCTCAAATAATATACTAGAGATGTGTTAAATTAATTATTTAATTGAAAAATAATTCTCATGAAATGTTGAATTTTCCGTAATGAATTTCGATTAAAGTAATATTCTAAAATAACACATTTTAAATTTTTTATTCCAAATGTAATATATTAAAATTAAAATTTTTAAAATATCATAAATAATTATGTAAAAATATTTATTTATTCTAAATAAATTATATATGAAATTAAAAGAATATATTTAAGTTCATTTTTTCTAATTTAGGATTTAATTTTTCTATTAAAATGAAGTTTTAATGCATTTTAGTATTAAATTTGTAGTATTATTGAAAATTTAAATTAATAATATTATTTTTGAAAAAAAATTAAAATAATATTATTTTGTCAATTATTTATTTAATTATTATATATATATTATTTTTTTAATAATTAGTTTTAATTTATTTTTTTAATTTAACGGATATCGGATGTGTCGTTAATTACGAGCGGATACGAATGAAAAAAAAAATGATTGATTGAACGGCTGGGTATCGTATTCCTGTCTACCTTGAAAACTAAACACCGACTTTCATAAAAACCAGTGCTTTTGTCTTCTCTGTAGAGAACGAGAGAGAGAGAGATCCCTCCATCGTAAATCTTTTTGCTGATTCGATGTCTTCTCGTAGAAGAATTCTCCTCAAAGTCATCATCCTCGGCGATAGCGGGTCAAGTTTTATTATATGTTTTATATGTGTATCTGCTTCTCGAGGGTGATTTAGTGTTTTTGATCAGTAAGAAAGTACTTTTATGGGTTTGAATTTTGACGATTCAAATCGAACTTTTTTAATTGAATTCGATCTGAATTTGAGGTGATCTCTTAGGTGGTTGACTTCTGTTACTAGACTGGATCTTTTGTTCTTCAGTTTCTAGGATTTGATTGTAAAGTTGTAATTAAAGATTTGCTTAGTTCTCGTGTGAAGTTTTAGGATCTTATGCAAGACAAGATCATGCTTGAGTGTTAGTTGGTGATTTTTCTCAGTATATTAGTTGCAGCTTAGGATTCAGATTTGGTGTTCTTCTCCACTTTTGACTCGGGAAAAAGTCGAATCTTTTCACCACCCATAAGCAAAAAATTGAAAACTGAAGTCTTTGTGTTATCATATTCGTTATCCGTTTCTTTGATTCTGCTGCTACAAGTGACATTCTTTATAAAAAATCTTTCGGTCAAGTAGGGGAAATTCGATGTGAACTTGTTTTAGGCTTAATGTTTTTTTCTTGGTGATGATTTGTGATATTGTTATTCAGAAATTTGTTGTTATGTGTTATTCAAGTTGAGACTCATTGGAGATTTCAAACTTGTGATGTTTCAGGGTGGGGAAGACCTCTTTAATGAATCAGTATCCTAAATAGTGTGTGTGAATGGAAATTAAGAGAATGCTACAATGATTTTCTGAACAAGGATGAATATATTCTTTGGTCTCTGATTTATTACTAATCTATCATTTTTTGAATTAGAAGAGTTTGCATCACTTTGACACCATTACTTCAGATATGTTAACAAAAGATTTAGCAACCAGTACAAAGCGACCATTGGTGCCGATTTCTTGACTAAGGAAGTACAATTTGAGGACCGCCTTTTCACTTTACAGGTTTGTTGCAGCGGGGTTTTATCAGTAATCTACTTAATTGTGTTTTCTCTTGGAGTAGATAGCAATTGCTTAGCATATTTGTTTGAGTTTGACTTCTAAGTGGCAGAGGTAAAAATAGGTAAACAAATTGATTAAGTTATGAGCTGTGTTGTTTGGTGAATCTCTTCTCTTCTTGTAATGGAGATTAAGTTATTTGCAGTCAGATATTATACCAATGCGTACTTCAGTTCTGTGGGATGGTTCCCAGTATTGAAATGGTTCATAATGGTTTCTAATTTAACTCTTAAGGAAATTTCTTTGGCATGATCAGACACAGGAATGCAGAAGATTAATACTTTATCACAAGTATTATATGTCCCGGGATAAATAAGTCCAACAGGTTTCACATGTATTGCGATCTTGCTTGACCATGATTGACAGCTAAGGTCTTGCTTTTGTACAGCTCTGGGACACAGCTGGTCAGGAAAGGTTTCAGAGCCTTGGTGTAGCGTTTTATCGTGGTGCTGATTGCTGTGTGCTTGTATATGATGTCAATTCCGCGAAATCATTCGAGGATCTCAACAACTGGAGGGATGAGTTTCTGATCCAAGTATGTATATAGATACTGCTCTCTTCCCAAAGCTTCCACTGTCTTTGTTTGCTAAAAGGAGCTTTGTTTTAATGCTGGTAATTGTGATTTGCAGGCAAGTCCTTCTGATCCAGAGAACTTTCCCTTTGTTGTTATCGGTAATAAGATCGACGTGGATGGTGGAAACAGTCGTGTGGTGAGTGGATATATAATCTCCATGTAACTATAAGCAAGAAAAACCATCTTTCTACATTGTTTCCAATCACGTTATTGATTTTCTTCAGGTTTCAGAGAAAAAAGCTCGAGCTTGGTGTGCTTCAAAAGGAAACATTCCATACTATGAAACCTCTGCTAAAGAAGGCACCAATGTAGAAGACGCGTTCTTGTGTATAACCAAGAACGCAATGAAGAGTGGAGAGGAGGAAGAAATGTAAGTTAAAACATTCGCAATCACAGGCTCTGCTTATGCTTTTCTTTTGTTTTGGGTTGATGGATGGAGATTGTGTCTGAAACTTGTGGATGTTTATGTTTAATCTTTAGGTACATGCCAGACACAATCGATGTTGGAACCAGCAATCAACAGAGATCAACAGGATGTGAATGCTAAAAGGATTCTTTTATCTCTGCTTCCTCATCAGTTATCTCATTCTCTGAGCTTTTTACCATTTACCATATTGTAAATCTGTTGTTTTGTGAGATTTTTTTTTAAAAAGCAGAACCCTAAAAGTAAGTTTTTTCTTTATAGACAAGCAATCCGGAGATTATTTTTTCTTTTCATATTACAAAATATAATAAATTTCACAAATTTAAGATAAAGACTAAAACCAAAGTGTTCATAATCCAGTGACATTTATAAGTCTATGTTATTACTGGAATTTATGTATTCAGACCGGATAATCTCCTATACAATGAAGTTAATTAGATACGTTGTAATCCGATAAAAAAATACAAAAACCATAGTAATTTCTATATTAATTTGAAGCCAAAGATTAAAAAAAATAATATATTATTTGAAAAATATTTTAATAAAATAATTTCATCTTGGTATGTTAATGTGTTATTAATAAAAATATATGTGTTATCATCATAATAAATTTCTAATAAATATATAAATAGATTTAAATTACTATAATAATTATCATATATGTTATTGTTATTTAATTTGATCAGAAAAATAATATATCTTATTAAACTAACAAAAAAAATATCGTTAAATTCGTAAAAACAATTATTTTTATTTACTAAATTTAATTATTTTTATTTGCTAAATTTATATATATAGAACATATTAAAAATAATTTTAAATAAAAATTTAAATTATATAAATATCTAATTTATAATTATTAATAAATAATATTATATAGTTTGTAAATATTTTTCGCAGTACGTTGATATAAATCTTCTTTAGTTTAAAATTTATAAATTGAAGTAGTTTTCTTTACTTCATTAATACACACATATACGTGCAATAAACTGATAAATACAACAAATGGACATATATAAATAGTATATTTGCGTGTGTGTGTGTGAGAGAGAGAGAGAGTGAGATTTAATGAATTATACATTAGGATTGTGGTAAATAATGACGACAGATTTGGTGTTAAAATTCGTGATGAACCTTTCTTGTCCTGTCCTAAATGGATTGTTGAGAAGCTCTTTGATTGGTTCAGGCAATGGTTCATTCTTCATCATCTTCTTCCAGTAATCCTCTGTAACTCCTCCTTGTGATCTTCCTTCACTCAGATTCACAAACTATACCAACAAAATCTATCATTCACTGTGTATAAAAAAAGATCAGATCTTGATTGATTTAGAAAAGCTTTACCAACAGAATGCTGAAAAGGACAAAGGAGATGACGACCAAGTAACTTTGTAGCTTCATGTCTCTTTGAACTTTTGTGTTTGTTGTTTTAAGGATTTTCTCTCGATCTATGTTAAATCTTTGGGTGTTTAGTTTATGTACAGAGAGAAACCCTTTTTATAGGAAGTTGTGTTTCTTGACAACATGACTGATAATTCTCTTCTCCTTAATTTAAAAATCATTTAGAATTACATTGTAAAGTCAACTTTGTACTGTGTATATTTATAGTAATATATTGTAACCTAATTCTTTTTTTTTTAATGTTGATCTAATTTTCAGAGTGGTGGGCCGCTTGAGAAACCATCTTTATGTATTTAATATTACAGCTCAGATACCAACACCAACATATAAATTTTTTATATGTATTGAGAATCTATATATATATATAAAGTTTATAATGAAGAATTTTATGATAACTAATATTATATTTTTGAATTTTTATAAATTTAAAATAATTTTTTTATTATTTATCATATAAAAAAGTAATTTAAATATTAATCAAAATTTTTATAGAATTTAGATATCCAGTAAATATTTAAATTATTTTTAAAAGATTCGATATTTGGATATTTTTAGTGTTGCTAAGATTCCAAAACAATAATTTTAATTATTTTATTATAATATTCAATGATAAAGAAAAATAGATAAATATATTAACAATTGCAATTATAATTATATATATCAGACTATTTTTCAAAAAATCTATTATATATATTTTTTGTGAAACATTTTTGGTATTAAAAATTCAAAACTAAAGCACTAAAAACTCCGGATGTACATAAATATGTTTTATAATATTTTTTAAATATTATAAAATGCTAGTTTCATTACTACTGTAATATAATTAGTGATATATTTCTCGAAACAAGGTTTTTTCTTAATTTTTAAGGTTATTATATATATATTTCTGATTCTCTATTATTAAGGATCTTGAAATCTTAATTGGATTTTTGTTTCATTAATGGTTTTAAATTTGGTAATAAAAAATAAAAGCACCTTTTTTATTTGAAATTTGGGGACCACATGAAATATTTTAATTAAAATAACAAAGAAGAAAATGTTGGCTTTTGTCCGTGAAGATTATTTTAATTGATGAAATAGACAGGCCAAAAGTTGGATTTAATGAACTAAAAAATAGGATTATAAAAGGGATAAATAATGAAACGGGTCAACTTTGAATGTGTTTGCACATTTGCTATATGACACATAACCCTATTTTTGAAACATTAATTATTTTAATAATTTTAATATAATAATATAGTATGAATTCATAATTGTTAGTGGGCTACTCTTTTAGTCAAGTTGTTAATGACTAATGACTCACTAAGTTTATATCAACGCCCAATGTCTAAAATAAAATAATTATAATTATTTAAAATTTAAATTTTGATTATGTCCAATTAAAAATATTAATTATTATTTTTAATATAATGATAGTTTTATTTTATTTGAATAATTGATTATTTTTTAGCTTAAATCGTAAAATATTAGAAATGATATTTTTATTTTAAATAACAAATACTTATATTTTAAAATATCGAATTTATAATATATGTTAATATGTTGCGATTGATTATCAATTATTTATAAATTTTTGTATGTTTAACTTAAGGAAATAAGAAAATTATTTTTTAAAACAAATATTTGTTTTAATTAGTTTATAAAACATATTGATAATCTAACTAAATTAATATGAGTGACATCTATTATAATTATTTTATTAATTTAAATATATTTATATGTTTATTTGAAATCTATTTTAATGATGATGACACTTTTCGTAAATAATAAAAATAATTATTTTTACACAAAAATATTTTTAAAATATTTTTTAATTAATAAATTAGAGATATTACAGTTATATTAGTTTCTAGAATAATCACTTTTACACAAAGTAAAACTAGAAAAGTAACGGCACAGCACTAAATGTGTCTTTTGTTATATATTTCTCTAAAAATGTTTTAGTGTTGTGCAGTAAATTTTTGTTCCTATTCATATGATATTCCAGTGGGTATTGTAGAGTTATTTATTTATTTCATATGGAAAGAGTGCTAATATTTTTATTTATAAATAGACCAACAAAACAATTTTATAAGACTTAGTAGCTTTTATATCGTATATTCATTGAACATATAAAACTAATTTGCATCAAACTAACTAACTATTAAAATTGATATAAAATGACAATTTAATGTTTATGTTTTTATGTGTTACCAATATTTTCTACTTTCCTATCTTCTATATACTAAAATATTATTGAATGATTTTTTTACTTAGGTGTCAACGCCACAATTTTTTTCAATTTTTACTGATTTTAATTAATCCAACATTTTTTATTGTTCTATTGTTAAATAATAGAGCAATTGAACATTATTTCAATTTTTTTATTTTAAATACAGTACTAATCATATAAGATTATTTTTTAACCAAATTAATAATAATGACATATTTTGTAATTATTTTATTAAATTAAGTTTATATTTATTTATTTAAAATTTACTGTAATTATTACAAGTTATAATGATATTTCTGTTAAAATTATTTTTAAAAAATATTTTTCAAATGTTTAATTGGCTGGAAAAATGGATTGATAAGAAACCCATCACTAGCTTTGAAATAGATCCGATCCTCAGTTCTATGAATACTGAGATAATGATGTGCTGTGATTATGGCTATTTCAACTTAAATATAAATATAATTTCTCCTGTTATGATTTAAGCAATATGGTGTTTGGCCAATTACACTCATACTTTTGTAAATTGTTTTTGTTAACTTATGGAATTTTGTCTAAAGATTTGAAACAGATTATACAGTTTTCCAAATAGAAAATGGATAATAATGACTACCAGCTTAGCTTTAACAGAAAAGTCATAAAGAAAAAGCTGATATTAGTGGTTGTCATAAGTGGATGTTCAATGTTTGTTATGTTATGGCTTCTAATTAATATAAGATTTTGTGATTTCCTGATTATTTGTGGTGCAGATGAAAACTTTGTATTAGATGAACTTTATGTTTGCTCAGAATTATATAATTTTATATATCTGATAATCGGATTAACTTTGTAGAGCCCCAAAAAGTCATCTCTCCTGATTTTCTTTAACAAATTTAACAAATTATTATTTATCTTGCATAAAATAATGTTAATATTCATAATAATTTTCAAAATTACTGTTATGAATATAATATTTTTATTTACACTTAAAGTATTTTATGAATAATATCCTAAAATATTATCTTTCTAAGTTTTTTTTTTAAATTTATCATAGTAAAACAAAAATTTTCGAAATAATATAATTTTATTTCTCCTAAATTAATTACAAATAAAACTAAAATATTATTTTTTGGTTCATTTTTCTAATTTAAGATTTATTTTTCTTTGATAAAACTAATAGTTAAAAATTATATTATATAAGTTCATAATTTTTAATATACAATCGGAACAAAAGAAAGTTTAAATATAATTTGATTTTAAAATAAAAATGTAACTATATTACAAATTGAAAAACATAATTTAAGTATTATAAAAACAAATAAAACTAATCTTATATAATATGTATGTTATATAATATATATAACATCATATAATAATAATTTATGTAATACCCAATGCTGGGTAAATTATCTAGTATGTATTGAAATGATTTAGTCAATATAAATGGAAATATATTGCCATAAATCTTATATTAATTAGGTTGATTTTTATAAAAAAAATTATGATGATTAGAATAATAAGTGTTTGACAATAAGAATTGTAAATATAAGTGTTTGGATACATGATTAGTAGGAGTTATATTAGAAGATTTTTTTATCCTTAATGAATTATTAATAATTTTAATGACAAATTTAATAATATAACACATAACTTAACTTTAATTTGTGAATATATATTATTTTAGTTAAATACATATCCTCTTAAAATTAAATTTTAAACATAAAGTTGACTTCAAAAAATAAATTATATATAATACATTAGAAGAGAGTTTAAAAATAAAATTTAGATATCATTACAAAAATCTATATGACTAAAAAAATTATTATCTCCTATAAATTAAAAGAGAAATGAATTGTGAAAAACTATTTATATGTCATTAAAAAAGATAACATAACTAAAAAAATTATAACATTATGTTTACTCAAATGTGACATGGTAAATTTTAAACATAAATTTATTGCCAAAAATAAAGTAAATTATATATTAAACTAAAAGTGAGTTTAGAATAAATATTTAACACCATTTATGTTTTCAAATTTATGATTTTATTTAGATTTTATGCATTTATATTTGTTTTAAGTAATTAATTTGGTTGACAAATTGTGATAAATAATTTGATTTTTTCAATCATTGCTATTACTTTTACATGTATATTAAGTTATTCATATTTTAATCAACATTATATAATTGGTAATTTAAGAAATTAATATTTAAAGATGAAACTTAATTTTACAAATATATATATATATATGTATAAGTTAAAAATATACAAAACTAATGCTTAAAAACTGTATTATATATAATTTTATAATTTTTAAGATACAATCGTATCAAAATATAGTTTAGATATAAAAATGTAAACATATTAAAAATTGAAAAACATAATTGCAGTAATTTTAATTACATAAAACAAAAACAAAATTTATCGTATATAATAAATATATAATATATATATATATAACATTTTAATCAAATGTAATAATGATCAAAGTTTGTAATATGTTATATTTACGGAAGGTGTAAGTAAATTATCTAGTTATATTTGAAAAAAAACTTAAAATAGTATTTTGGAAAATCACTAATTGATAGAGATAAATAGTGTTATTTTGGAGAATCATTATTTGAACTTAATTTCATTTGAAATAGACTTTTCTAATTAAATTGATTTTCAAATTGATATTTTACATTTAACTAAATATCATGTTATAACTTTTTAGCAATGTTGTCTTTTCTAATGATATGTTATCATTTTTTTTAAACTCATTTTGTTAGTTTTATTTATTTGTTGAAAATCCGATTTTGACATGTATACCCGAATGTAAGATAATTTAAATTATGCAAATCAGTTTACTCATTTAATTTTTAAATGATCATATCATAGCTTTTAACGATATCATATTTTTCTAATAATATGTGAATATATAAAAGATATTTATCAATTATAAATAACTTATAATCTTCATCCGGTGCTATCATCAGATGAAGATGAAGTGGACTGACGATCAAATTAAGGAGTTAGGTTTTGTTGCATTATCATTGCTGAGAAATGTTTTACGTTATGTTATAAAATATTAACAAATGTTAGTTTCGGGCCATTGGAATATTAGTATTCTTAGGCAATTATCTCCACCATGTTTTCCACGACATAAACCGATGCATCCTTGTGGACGATTTCCATGTATTCTACATAATATAACAATAGGTTTTCGGATAATCAAATATACAAATAAATTTCATAAGTTACAACTCATTTTTTTTATTATACTTTACTTTTTTTTTTCAAAATGGTAGATAATCTTCTTCGAGCAATTCAAGAAATTGATTTGGATGTATACAAAATAATGTAATATTAATCCTTGACTTATGACATATCAAGTTCCATGGATTCGTGATGGCAATGAGAATGAGATTTAATATATTAAAAATCTTTTCATTAAAAGAAAAGTTTGGAATTGCAGTTTAATATATATGCACAATTACATCTTGGTGATATTGCGACTCATAAGTACACACTCAATGGAAGATAAATAAAAATAATGGTTATCATATCATCTTCCAAACCAAAGAAAATAGTCACGACATTTTCTATGGAGAATATCATGACTATGTTGTGTAGTTGATGAATTCATGCACAACTAGTATAGCAAGACTCTCAAATATCAAACACAATGCTAATGTATTCATCAAGTAATTTTGTAAGCTAAGTTTAAATCAATATTGCATGTTTATAATAATCAAAATCTTGAGACAATGTTGAAAATAAATGTATATCAATTTTCGAATAGTTACAAAAACACGTGGATAAAAGGGTTTATATACATCATATCATATATATTTAAATGGGATCATTCTAATTTTGTATTCTATTGGTGTTTCGGCTTATTCGTTCCTGTACGTGACTATAGTGGTAAGATAATAA
Source organism: Pugionium cornutum (assembly GCA_018901935.1). NCBI lineage: Eukaryota > Viridiplantae > Streptophyta > Magnoliopsida > Brassicales > Brassicaceae > Pugionium > Pugionium cornutum. The sequence goes on along the minus strand of CM032156.1, from coordinate 25,617,781 downwards.
CATGTATTATTCTAACGTGATTAAAAATACTCACATTCCAAAAAAATTAGAAAAGAAATCCTAATATTTGGAGAAGAAAGACGAGTCGATTTTTATTTTATTTTATTTTTATAATAAAAACAACGCATTTTAATTTAATAAAAATGGTGTTGTTTTTCATTAAATCAAAACGATACCGTTTTGATTTTATAAAACGGTGTCGTTGCACAGTCAGCACGGGAATATACTGTCACATCAGCTCCGTTAACAGTGTAATTCATTCTATTATACAATTGTTGTTACTCGCCTATATAAACGTAGTATGGGTTCAAAATTTAAATTTCTTTGGAATGTAGTTGTTTTTAAACAAAAAAATACATGTTATTATTTTACCACTATACTCACGTACAGGAACCATAAACAGAAACCCCATATTCTATTACTATCTTCCACATTTTATTGTATAAAAAAATAACATATATAAAATTTAATATCACAACAGTTAAGCTGTAATTTTTCAAAAGTTAAAACATTCACTTTTTATTTGGATCGAAAACGAATACAAATTTGAAAATCGAAACAATATAACATATTAAAAAAAAATCAAAACATCCTTGATAAAATATAAATTTCTTTATATTATATAACAATTTTATAATAAAATGTTTTATCACTATACTCACGTACATGAAGGAATAAACCGAGACCCCAGATTCTATTAGTATTTTTCACATTTTATTATATCCAAAAAGTAACATATATGAAAAATAATATCACAACGGTTAAACTGTAATTTTTCAAAAGTTAAAACATTCAATTTTTATTTGGATCGAAAACGAATACAAATTTGAAAATTGAAATAATAAAACATATAAAAAAATCAAATCATCCCTGATGAAATTTAAATTTTTTCTATAATATAACAATTTTATAATAAAATGTTTTATCACTATACTCATGTACATGAAAGAATAACCCGAGACCGCATATTCTATTACTATTTTCCATATTTTATTGTATCAAAAAAGTAACATATATGAAAAATAATATCACAATGGTTAATATGTAATTTTTCAAAAGTTAAAACATTCATTTTTTAATTGGATCAAAAACGGATATAAATTTGAAAATCGAAAAAAAAAAAATCAAAACATCCCTGATGAAATTTAAATTTTTTTATATAATATAACAATTTTATAATGGAATGTTTTATCACTATACTCACGTACATGAATGAATAATCCGAGATCCCATATTCTATTACTATTTTCCACATTTTATTGTATCAAAAAAGTAACATATATAAAAAAATAATATCACAACGGTTAAGCTGTAATTTTTCAAAAGTTAAAATATTTACTTTTTATTTGGATCGAAAACGAATACAAATTTGAAAATCATAACAATATAACATATTCAAAAAAAAATCAAAACATCCGTGATGAAATTTTTTTTATATATATAATATAACAATTTCATAATGGAATGTTTTATCACTATACTCACGTACATGAAAGAATAAGCCGAGACCCCATATTCTATTAATATCTTTCACATTTTATTGTATCCAAAAAAGTAACATAAATGAAAAATAATATCACAACGGTTAAGATTTAATTTTTCAAAAATTAAAATATTCACTTTTTATTTGGATCGAAAAGGAATACAAATTTGAAAATCGAAACAATATAACATATTAAAAAAAATCAAAACATCCCTCGTGAAATTTAAATTTCTTTATATAATATAGCAATTTAATAATGGAATGTTTTATCACTATAATCACGTAAATGAAGGAATAAACCGAGACTCCATATTCTATTATTATCTTTCACATTTTATTGTATAAAAAAGTAACATATATGAAAAATAATATCACAACAGTTAAGATGTAATTTTCATAAGTTAAAACATTTACTTTTTATTTAGATCGAAAACGAATACAAATTTGAAAATCGAAACAATATAACATATTAAAAAAAAATCAAAACATCCTTGATGAAATAAAATTTCTTTATATAATATAACAATTTTATAATAGAATGTTTTATCACTATACTCAGGTATATAAAAAATAAGCCAAGACCCTATATTTTATTACTATTTTCCACATTTTATTGTATCCAAAAAGTAACATATATGAAAATAATATCACAATGGTTAAAGTGTAAATTTTCAAAAGTTAAAACATTCACTTTTTATTTGGATCAAAAACGAATACAAATTTGAAAATCGAAATAATATAACATATTAAAAAAAATCAAAACATCCATGATAAAATTTAAATTTCTTTATATAATATAATAATTTTATAATGGAATGTTTTATCACTACACTCACGTAAACAAAGGAATAAAGCGAGATCCCATATTATATTACTATTTTCCACATTTTATTGTATTAAAAAGAGTAACATTTATGAAAAGTAATATTACAACGGTCAAGATGTAATTTTTCAAAAGTTAAAATATTTACTTTTTATTTGGATCGAAAACTAATACAAATTTGAAAATCGAAACAATATAACATATTCAAAAAAAATCAAAACTTAAAATCTAGAAAATGGCAATGTTTTTGTAACAGGTTTTCAAATTTTGTAATACAATTAGAATATTTTTTTATCCCAATCTCTAGTCTATTAGAATTACAAAAAAAAATCACGATTTTAACTTAACGTTAAATATTCTCTTAATTTATAATTTTCTTCCAAAACAACACATACAAATTGTAACTTTGAGAAAACATATTTGGAAAGATATAAAAATGTGAGGGTTTATACGAAAATATTTAAATCTTTGTTACTACTCCCAAACGGAAATTAGGGAGAGAATATCAACTTTATACGAGACGATGCATAACAGAAAAGATTCTCCTCTTCTGTCTTTAATTTTCTCCTCTCTCTCTTTCTAGTTTACTCAGATTTTCTCACATTTTCTCTCGTACTTTCTCGTCGTTTTTCTTGCTTCCAAATTTACAGTACGAATCACAATGTCCCAGACTCCCAGCACGCACAAAAGAAAACACTGACGCCATTTTTCTTGTCTGATTAACTTTTTTTTTATCCTTCGGATTTGTACGGAAACCCTAAGTTTGTGATTTCTATCACCATTTCCGTGATTTTCCGTTGTTTCATTTCCAAAAGATGGACGACTCTACCGGAGGTAATCGGAGGAGATCATCAAGTCAGTTTTACATTGAAGACGATCGGACAACGATTCGTCGCCGTCAAACAAACGAGACAAACGACGTTCATGCTGATGATGACAATGAGGGACTCCCTCTTTCCTTAAGCTTGGGTTCAACATCGTATTCCTCTCAGATCCCGCCGAGGACGCCATCGTTTCGTCTAGCACCACCACCTTCTTTTGCTCCACCTATGACAACGTGGCCGTCACCAGATTTGCTGGCGCGGATGGCTTTACCTCAATCTTACTCCATGATGTTGCCTCCTTATTTTGCATCGTCGTCTCTGACCAACTCTCTCTACCAGACAGAACCTCAGGGATCGTCAACATTGATGCAGCCAGCGCTTCGGCCGCCGCTTAATTTCTTTCTGCCATCAACTTTCTCCCCTCAGTCAAACCAGACTCCAAAGAGACCAGTGAGACCAATAACCTCCTCGGTTGAGCCACGTCGCAGTTTCAGATCACAATCCATCGGAACTCGAAAAGAGGATACGATTCCGCCGCCGTTTCCATGGGCGACAAATAAACGAGGGACGATTCAAAGTTTAGAGAATCTCGAATCGAAACAGATCACCAACATCACCGGAGACGTACAATGCAAACACTGTGAGAAAGTGTATCAAGTAAGCTACAATCTTAGGGAGAAATTCTCAGAAGTCGAGAATATGTTTTTGAGGGGGAAAATAATAATGAGAGAACGAGCTCCTGCGAATTGGACAAATCCAGAACCGGCGAGGTGCGAGCGCTGTGGCCGTGACAAGGCGGTGAAACCGGTGATTGCAGAGCGGAAGAGAGAGATTAATTGGTTATTTTTGCTATTGGGACAAACATTGGGTTATTGTACATTGGAGCAGCTGAAGAATTTCTGCAAACACTCGAAGAGTCATCGAACCGGAGCAAAGGATCGAGTGCTTTACTTGACTTATCTGGGTCTTTGCAAGATGCTCGAGCCTAACAAAGAGCTCTTCAACCGTGGGACTAGGCGGTGAGTATGATTCTATCTTCTTCTGGTTTCGGGTTTTATTAAGATTACTTTTGGTGGAAGATGATCGTCTTGAAAATTTCTTTGGCTTTTTAATTACAAGATTTGGACTGTCGCTTTAGGTGGATTTTATGTGAATAATGGCATGAAATATTGCATGGCTTATATCATATCCTCTTTTGTGTGTGTGTTTTCACTACTTTCACTTAATATCTCATTAAATATATGTTATGTTGACGTCTGAAATTGGATGGATTATGATTTTTTTTGTTTGAAATTCAAACTGTGTTTTAAGTAATTTTCGTTTATATGTGATTTAAACTAGAGGAAGAAATTTTGAATCGTATAATTAATCGGTTTAAGTCTGACGGGGTTTCATTAATATATAATCAGTAAGTAAGAAAAACATTTACATATTATAATTATTTATTTATTTATTTAATAAATATAAATTAAATACAAATAAATTATACAAATATAAATATTTCTTATTTATTAAATTTAATAATAGGCAAATATCTAAAACAACACATTTCTAAATTTTTATTCCAAAATAGCATCATTGGTTTAAATTTCCAATAATAACACAAATTTAAAATTAAAATGTATTAAAACTATATTTTAAAAGAAAAAAACTAAACCCTAAATTAGAAAAAATGAACCCAAATACAATAATTTAAGTTTATATATAATTTATTTAAAATAAATAAGTATTTTTACATAAGTATTTGTGCTATTTTAGGAGTTTAATTTTGAGATGCTAAATTTGAAAGAAAAATTTGAAAATGTGCTATTTTAGGATATTACTCTTTAATAAATATAAATATTTCTTATTTAAAACAAATTTTTTAATTTTTTAATATTGATGTATACAATAAAATCGGATTATACAAAGGAATTTAAAATATTTATATATTGGATAGACAATATTATTAAATATGTAATAAATTGTAAATATGATAAATATTCAATTAATCTAAACTTTTGTTTTTGTTTGACTAATTTTCTAATTTTTTTAAAAGTAATATCTTAAAATAGCGTCATTTCAAGTTTATCTTTCAAATTTAGCACCATAAAACTAAAATTTCAAAAATACCATAAATTATTATGTGAAAATAATTATTTACCTTAAATAAACTATATATAAAATTAAAACATAATGTTTGGTTTCATTTTTTTCAATTTAGGATTTAAATTTTTTTATTAGAAAAAAGTTTTTAATTATTTTAGTATTAAATTTGTGATATTTTTAGAAATTTAAATAATTAGTGGTATATTTGGAACAAAAATTTAAAATAGTGCTATTTTAGTCAATTGCCCTTTTTTAATAATTTTTAATACTATCTTTACATTTTATTTCAAAAAATATTAGAAATTTAGATATTGTATATTATTAAATTTTTGTCTGAAATCATTTTTGTAAATATTTTATTAAATTATATTTTATATAATATTTGTATTAAAATGTTCAATAATATTCACAGTCACATATTTGTGAATTACATATAAAAATAAAGTTTTTTTTATTAAAATATTTCTCAATTAATATATTAAACATTTATGTGGTTAATTTCAAATTTCAAATATTTAGCTTATCTCATAATATGAATTAACTTTGTCAAAGAAAAATAGTAAGCTCACTGACTCTTTCTTAGCACAAATTACGAACATGGGTGCATGTTTTTAACTACAAAAATACTCGATCCTCAAAGATCTTTTACACATTGGAAAATTGATCGTAATTTTTGTATTTTTTCGTGAAAGAGGCCGGTCACGATTATAAACAGAACAATCCTAATTTAACGTCGATTCAGATTTTTCGTTATATTTATTTTATGGTTTAGAAACTTGTTAAACCGACTTTTACCCCTTTTGAATATCCGCACAACGGACAAATTATTACCCAAGAAGCGAAGAAAATAGAGAAAAAAAAGGTGGAGACAAAAAAACCGAATGGAGACTCAGGCCACATCACAATGAAGCCCTTCCATGGCTTCTTCGTCTTCTTCATTCACAGAGGCACGAATTGATAGAATTTGATTGAAACCTATTTCTAATAAATTATGATTTCTCCGACGTTCGTGGATCGTACGAGATTTTGACCCAGTCTTGAGGCAGATCTGATATCGGAAATTCTTCAGCTATTTTTTTTTTGCCGTGGCGTTCTTTGTTTTTTTTTTTATTGAGATGGAAGCATTGACGGAGCTTTGCGACATTATAGCGGAGAATCCGAAGCAATTCTCGGAAAAGTTGGCTTGGATATGCGGCCGTTGTCCGCAAGCCGAATGGCTGCTCGCCGAATCGCCCAGGGTTTCTCGGAGTCATCTCAACGCGGTCTTGGCCGTTGCTAGGATCATATCCAAGAACCCAGAATCAACCGATAACCGCGCCAAATCCGTCGTCAAGGATTTTCTCAGCGCCGTGCCTGCGTCGTTCCGCCGTTCGTTCTGGCCGCATTCATTCCCTTCGCAGTCGATCTCTGCTTTCTATTGTGATTTCTTAAGCTACCTTTCTTGTGCGGCGGATCTATCGCCGGAATTTGGCACCGAGGTTGCCAGGTTCATAGGGGAGGTCGTGATAGCCGCCACGAGTTGCGGTGAGAGCGACGCGGATCCATCAATTTCTAAGGCTTTCTTGGTCGCGCTTTCTCAGAATTTCCCGTCAATTCTGCAGTCTGATGGTGATAAATTGATAACAATGCTGCTCGATCAGTTTGTTGTGAACCGTGCTCCTACGTCTCCCAAGGAACAGCGGCAGCAAAACTCGGCGAACTCTGAAACTTCGTCGTCCCATGGCTCTCCCATTAGTACAAGCCGCTATACCTCGGGCCAAACTGAGGAGTCTAGTCCTGGCGACGAGGTTGCTAGCCATGGGTCCACTTTGTCCTCTAAGACTTCCTCGTCTGTCGTGGTGAATGGGGGTAGTATCGTGTGGAAGAGTGGTGTTGATCAGCTGAGTTTTGGATTTAGCGAGGGGAGTGGAGGCTCTAACCCTGTTTTTAGACAACAACTGGCTTCTTTCGAGGACGAATCCATTGAGAGCTTGGAGAAGCAAGAGATTGCCTTCAGATTGATAACCCATATTTTGGAAAAAGTCAAAATTGATTCTAAACTTCAGGATCAAGTGAGATTTATAGCGAAGAGGCAGCTCCAGTCCATGTCTGCATTTCTGAAGGTAATTCTTTTCTTTTGGTTGTAAAATATGGTATACTTAGATTAGGCCCCTCCATTAGGAATGCTAGAGACTACATTTCTAGGTATGAATCGCTGGGTGATTATCCCTTTTACTGAAACATTTGGCATGTTTTCATGAGAGTCGGTATTATGCGGATCTTGACTGGAGTACGGATTTCTTAGTAGAGATGACGACTCTTTTTGGCCTTCTGTTTTACAGTCAAGAAAGCGAGACTGGAACGAACAAGGTCCACTTTTGAAAACTAGAGTCAACGCCAAACTGTCTGTCTATCAGTCTGCAGCAAAAATGAAGATTAAGAGCCTTGTATCCCTTGAAACAGATGGAAGAACCTCTAAAAGGTTGGTCCTGGAGACTCTTGCACTGCTATTAGATGCTGCAGATGCATGCCTGACATCTGTATGGCGAAAAATGAAAGCTTGTGAGGAGCTGTTTGGTTCTCTACTTTCTGGGATTACGAAGATTGCAATGGCAAGAGGAGGACAGCCACTACGTGTGTTGCTCATCCGACTAAAACCTTTGGTACTGGCTGTCTGTGCACAGGTAATTTCGTTTTAACTCATACAAGCAACATATTCTACCCTATTAATGTGTATTTTCCATCGAGACTGGTGGTTCATAGAAGTTTGATCAAACACATCATGTCACAAGTTTGGACAGATTTTGTTGTTCGTCTTAACTTTAAATTATCGTAAGAAATTTCTATTTATTTCTAATGTCCATTGGAACAGCCTGATACTTGGGAGAGCAATCAAGGAACGATGCTTGATAGCGTATTTAAGACTAGCTGTGAGATTATTGAATCTGGCTGGGCCAAGGACCGAGCTCCAGTGGACACCTTCATTATGGGATTAGCCTCAAGCATTCGTGAAAGAAATGATTATGAAGAACAGGTCACTCTAAGCCTTTCTCGTAACATGGAAAAAATCATTTCACTTTTCCTTATCGAGATAATTTGCCTCCCTTATGTGTTACATTGTGTCACATTGTCTAAGGCTCATAATTTTGGTGTCCAGATTGATAGAGAAAAGCAAGTGCCTGCTGTACAGCTCAATGTGATACGGCTGCTTGCTGATCTTAACGTTGCTGTTAAGAAGCCTGACGTAGCAGACATGATTTTGCCACTTTTTATTGAAAGTCTGGAAGAGGGTGATGCTTCAACTCCTAGCTTTTTGCGACTCCAAGTATGGTCCTGTTTTGTATCGTGACAACTGCCTGGCTATTAATTAGTATCCCATATATATTATTTCTTGAACTTTTGCAATGGCAAAAACTGCGATCATCTATATCTTTATTCGTTTGACATTTTGACATACTTATTTATGCATCTATGCCAATTTTGTGCAGCTTCTTGATGCTATTTCTCGCATCGCAACATTAGGGTTTGAGAAGTCTTACCGTGAGACAGTAGTTCTGATGACCAGAAGTTACTTGAGCAAACTATCGAGTGTAGGATCTGTAGAAAGCAAAACATCAGCACCAGAAGCCACAACCGAGCGTGTAGAGGTATATGTCACTTGACACATGGTAATTTGCTGTGTTTCTTTTTTGGCTTTAATTATGACGCTGATCCTCACAGATCGTATTGTGCTGTAGACTCTTCCTGCAGGTTTTCTTACAATTGCCACTGGTCTTACGGATGCAAAATTGCGATTGGACTATCGACATCGCTTGCTTTCCTTATGTTCAGATGTAGGCCTGGCTGCTGAGTCCAAGAGTGGAGGGTAATTATATGATCGTACCTATAAACATAGAGTTATTGTTTATGGCTTAGTTTATATTTTAACCAATAAGATTTTCAAAAGCTAATTAACTGCTCTCTTGAGAATAAAATATTTGGACATAAGAAAATCTGTGCAAATTACGAGAACTCTGCTGGCATTATATTTTCCCAGCAAGGTATAAGTATTGCGTAATAACTGGATGACCAAACATTTTTTTTCACTCTCCATTTGTCCTAACAGCTTCGAATAACCGAAAACTATTCAGTTAATGTATCTGAGTATCTCTACTTTAAAAGGCATTTTTTCTTCATATTGACTGAAATATATACTGCATACTTCACTTTCTTCTAGGAGTGGTGTGGATTTTTTAGGGCCTCTTCTTCCTGCAGTGGCAGAAATATGTTCGGATTTTGATCCTACTTTGGATGTGGAACCTTCACTTCTGAAATTGTTCCGCAATCTCTGGTTCTATATAGCCCTTTTTGGATTAGCACCTCCTATTTTGAAAGCTCCAACACCCGCAGTGAAGTCAACCTCCAATTCAGTGAACAGTGCGGGAAGCATGAGTGCAGTTGCTTTGCAAGCTGTGGGTGGGCCTTACATGTGGAACACTCATTGGGCTCTTGCTGTTCAGCGGATTGCTCAGGGCACTCCTCCCCTTGTAAGTCAGTCTAGAAGGTCACCATAGAGTTTAATTTGTGGTTCACTGTATTATAAGCCTTCAAAATACTGTCTTACATCTCCCAGAAGATACTTGTTCTGCAGTTTAATTTTAACTAATTTAGCGTTGCTCTTTGTAGGTCGTCAGCTCTGTAAAATGGCTTGAAGACGAATTAGAACTCAACGCGCTTCATAACCCTGGTAGTCGTCGAGGAAATGGAAATGAGAAAGTAGCCTCAACCCAGAGACTTGCTCTTTCGACGGCCTTAGGTGGCCGAGTTGATGTTGCAGCAATGAACACTATCTCAGGTAAAACAAACAGGAAGATATTGTTCAATATCTTGTAAATGGACTTTGGTGTGGTATATTACCCAGAATTTCTCTTTTCTTTATATTATTCAGGAGTGAAGGCTACCTATTTGCTTGCTGTCGCATTTTTGGAGATCATACGCTTTATTAGCAACGGGGGTATCCTTAACGGTGACTCAAGTGTCTCTGCCTCTAGAAGTGCCTTCAGCTGTGTTTTCGAATATATGAAAACTCCAAATCTTACTCCCGCTGTTTCCCAGTGTTTGACGGCAATTGTCCATAGAGCCTTTGAGACAGCAGTCTCATGGCTGGTATGTAAATACCTAGTATTTTAGGGAATTTTTTGTCAAGGACCTTTTGGTGGCAACTCTAGCGCATTTCTTCTGTCCTTACCAACACCAGCCCTGCTTTTCTTTTTTAGCTGCTTCTTCATTTCAATATTTCAAGGTTACAGAAACTTTCATCTGGTTTCAGGAAGATCGAATCTCTCTTACTGGGAACGATGCTCAGAATAGAGAACTGACAACGTATGCACATGCTTGTTTCCTCATTAAGAGTATGTCACAGAGAGATGAACACGTTCGAGATATTTCTGTCAACCTGTTGACTCAGCTACGGGACAAGTTTCCTCAGGTAAATGAGAATAACTCTCCCGTTCAAAAATGATGTAGCTTCACCATTTTGTAATAGAGAAACAAGCTGATATATTGCATATATGATTACATTACATTGAAGAGGTAGAGATATGTTTAGTCATGCTAGTATTTTCATAGCGTGTATCACAGAAGAAATTCCAGGAACAAGATCCGAACCTTAATATCTAATTTTTATAATTCACATCTAGTCTTGCATGGAGCAGAAGAAACTTGGTTGTTTGAAGTGTTTTTCTTCTAACTCATATGAATTTCATGTGTTACCAACTAAGGATTTTTTTGTTGGGTTTCCGAATTCTAGCTTTTCATGTTTTTCTCTTTTTTGATCTCTTACTTACAAATGGTCAATTTGTTCATATCCACTTCCATTAAACACCAGTGGTGTAGTCTGTTAGTTTTTTTTTGGAATTTCATATGCTTTGTGATTTCTGTTTCACGCGTCTACCATAACCTTTTTTGTCACAGTTTACTTCCTTCTTCATATTCCCAGCTGGTGTACAACCATTAGTATTTTTTCTCTTTCTGTTTACTGGGTTCTTCCTTCTTTATCTACTTTATGCTATTGTCTACTGTCTTTTGTAGTCTAAGGTTTTCCATCGGTGTTTGCTTTCTGTATGTGTGCTGGGTTATACCTCCAGGAAATGTTTGATTGTGTTTGCCTCCTTCAACTATTTTTGGGAAATTTTTCCCCTTGCTCTGTATATTAACTAACTATTAGAAAATGCAGGTCCTCTGGCATTCGTCGTGTTTGGATAGTTTGCTGTTTTCTGTTCATGACAATACACCTTCAACTGTTGTCAACGATCCTGCTTGGACTGCTGCTGTTCGATCCTTATACCAGAAAGTTGTTCGAGAATGGATCATAATATCGCTATCATATGCTCCATGCACCAGTCAGGGTTTGCTTCAGGTTTCCTTCTTTTTTGCCAATTGTTATTGTAACATTCACATTTCCTTATTTATGACAGCTTTTTATTTCTCCAGTTCAGTCTTTTAGTTTGACATTTTTTAAACATAGATTTACTGTGGAGATATAATTCCTGTCGCTGTTCTGTTGAATGCCATGTTTTACACTCTTCTATTGTCTCTAAAGAACTCGATTTTGGTTTTAGTCTCCTCTATTTTCTTGAAATGATTAGAGCAGCTTGGCCTCATTTTTTTCTCTACCTCTACTACCGGAATTGTCGTCCGATGTTTCTGTATTGATTCCGTGCTCTCTTCCATATGTACAATTGAGTTTAATTTCTGATGTTCTGAGGTTTTGGTGCACAAACCAAGTATGAGAAGCTTTGGATATAGGGGACTTAAGCTGTTGTTTCTCTGGATTCTTTTTGCCTATATTCTCATTGCAGGGCTCTTTACTGCTATGTTAAATTATTCTGGCTGATCCTTTGAGTTAAAATAGAGCTTTATATTCCGTCTCTGATTTTAATATGCACATCAGGATAAGCTATGTAAGGCAAACACATGGCAGCGAGCACAAACTACAACTGACGTGGTTTCTCTTCTATCTGAGATAAAGATTGGAACTGGAAAAAATGAAATTTGGTCTGGAATAAGAACTGCAAATATTCCAGCTGTGATGGCTGCAGCAGCTGCAGCATCAGGGGCAAACTTAAAAGTTTCTGAAGCCTTTAACTTGGAGGTTCTTGGTACTGGTGTAGTCAGTGCAACAGTAAAGTGCAATCATGCTGGAGAAATTGCTGGCATGCGAAGGTTGTACAACAGTATTGGTGGGTTTCAATCTGGCTCAACGCCTAGTGGCTTTGGTGGTGGCCTTCAAAGATTAATATCTGGGGCATTTTCCCAGGCACCACAACCAGAGGATGATTCATTTAATGAGATGTTAATTGCCAGGTTTGTGCGTCTCCTTCAGCAATTTGTTAATACTGCTGAAAAGGGTGGAGAGGTGGACAAGTCACAATTCCGAGAAACTTGTTCTCAAGCAACTGCACTACTTCTTTCAAATCTGGTAAGATTTTCTAACCAAGAACTGAGGGGCTCCTTTTTCTTACTTGGATGGAGGGCAGAAGTACATATTTGTGATATCTACTGGCTATTACGTTCTGGGAATTCTAATCTCTCTTAATGTTGACCAGGGGTGCGAGTCGAAAACAAATGTGGAAGGATTTTCTCAGTTACTGCGTCTCCTTTGTTGGTGTCCAGCATATATATCTACTCCAGATGCTATGGAAACTGGAATTTTTATTTGGACCTGGTTGGTTTCTGCTGCTCCTCAACTAGTATCCCTTGTCCTTGCCGAGCTCGTTGATGCCTGGATATGGACAATTGATACAAAGCGAGGACTATTTGCCTCTGATGTTCGATACTGTGGCCCTGCTGCAAAGCTAAGGCCTCATCTTGCCCCCGGGGAACCAGAAGATCCACCTGAAAGTGACCCTGTTGATCAAATAGTCGCTCACAGACTGTGGCTTGGATTTTTGATAGATCGTTTTGAGGTTAGGATTTATTCTCTCTACTTTTCTAATACATAGGGAACCCTTGTAGGTGGTTTTACATCATTTCTACTTTTTCATTGGTTAAGAGGGTCTAGAGTGTTATTAGTCCGGAGTTTTCTTATGATGGTTTCACTGCTCTGTGAAAGACCTTTGGTTACAAAATTGCAGTCTCAAGATAATTTAGCTTCACTTCAGAATTTTCTTGATGATTATTACACAAACAATAAGGTGTATTTAAGCGCGTTTCTTATCACTGAAATTCTTCTTTAGGTTGTTCGACATAATAGTGCGGAGCAACTGTTGCTGCTAGGTCGGATGTTGCAACGTAGTACAGACCTTGACTGGTGCTTTACTCGCCACCCAGCAGCTACTGGTACCTTTTTTTCTTTGATGCTCCTTGGACTGAAGTTCTGCTCATGCCAAACACAAGGCAATATGCAGAAATTTAGATCTGGACTCCAGCTATTGGAAGATCGAATCTACAGGTGACTTTGGACTGATTCTCCTTGTTCTTTGCTGCACCATACATTTTGTTATGCTTTCTTTCTCAGCTTGTATATATGATTTGGTGGCACGCATTTGATTTTTTGTTTTTTGTTTTCTTGACTATGTACTTGTGTTCATACCAGTCTCTTAGTGTTTTGTCGGCTGTAGGATTTAACATCAGTTGCCTTTGCACACACATCGAACTGTCTGGAATAGTGTCTGCTATACTAATGATTATATTACAGGCTAAAAGCAAACTGGAAGGAGCTAAATTTAAGCTCTATGTTAATCTTAGCCATCCAACATGGCATTTCCAAGAGTTTTCAATTTACTTAAGTAATGTTGCTTAGGTGCATTTTGCTATCTCTGATATGCCTTTATTTTATTTGTGTGCATGTCAATAAGAAATTGTCTTTTCTACTTGTTCCAGGACTTCTTTAGGCTGGTTTGCCCATCAGCCAGAGTGGTACGATGTAAATATTCCAAATTTTTGTCATAGCGAGGCTCTATCTGTTTCAGTTTTTGTTCACTTTTTATCAAACGAGCTATCAGATGTAAGTCAATCTGATTCCAAAGGAAAACCTCGTGAAAGTGGGAATTTAATTGATGTGGTAAGATAATTATCTGCAACCTTTCTACTTTCACCTGGTCATCATTAAATCATTCAATTTCAAACTATGATATTTATATGGGTTGCATGTCTACAGACTGGTCAGTATCATCCCGTCTGGGGTGAGATGGACAACTACACTGTGGGAAAGGAAAAAAGGAAGCAGTTGCTTTTAATGCTCTGTCAGCACGAAGCTGACAGGCTTGATGTGTGGGCACAACCGATTAGCTCAAAGTAAACTTGTTTTAAATTTCTGACGTTTTCACTTCTTCTTAGTTAACTTTGACATACATTTTTGATATTCATTTCTCCAAGTGGCAACGTATGTACAGGGACAGTCCATATTCGCGGCTGAAAATAAGCACTGATAAATGGACCGAATATGCTAAAACGGCCTTTTCAGTAGACCCTCGCATTGCTTTATCTGTCGCCTCAAGATTTCCGGCAAATGCTGCTGTGAAATCTGAAGTCACTCAGTTGGTTCAGGTATGACTTTACAGATGCTGCATCCTTTAAGACTGCAGAAAGACATTTTTTTTTAAAATCTTGTAGTTTGAGATGGATATACTATATAGTATTAAGTTTATAAAGAGCTTGTGTTGCACCACCCCACAAAACCAGCGAGGCATGACAGCAACTGGGAAAAGTTTGCTGTGGTACTTTTAGTTAAATAATCTATCAAAGAATTAAAAGTAATAATAAGAGTCAGTTTGCTAGAGTTGTACATGATCTGGAGCTCCTGGTATAAAAGAATATAATTTGATACGATGGCTCTAATTTTGTTTATTGTTTGACTGATGTAAAATGAGTTTTCTCACTGGTACTCTTTCTTGCAGACACATATAGTAGATCTTCGTACAATTCCTGAGGCATTGCCGTATTTTGTTACACCCAAAAATGTTGAAGAGAATTCAGTGCTGTTGCAGCAGCTGCCACACTGGGCTGCTTGTTCAATTACGCAGGCTCTTGAGTTCCTCACTCCTGCTTATAAGGGACATCCACGTGTCATGGCATATGTCCTAAGAGTTTTAGAGTCCTACCCTCCTGAGCGAGTTACTTTCTTCATGCCGCAGTTGGTGCAGTCTTTGCGATATGATGATGGGGTAAGTCTTATCAGGATATATTAACTTCTCCCCCTTCCTCTCTCTAAGCAATTTGGGGACAAGTATTTAAATTTTATCTTTTGGGTTGTGCTCATTATACTAGCCCGTGAAACCTTTTCTCTTCTTTGTCCTTTATATAAACTAAATAAATTTTCCTGGTTTGGAAGTTAGTATTGGATTATCAGCCTCACATTTTTCAAAAACCATGTATAATCTTGTTGTTCGTAGTCGGGCCCTTCTGGTTGAGCATGACTTTATCTTCAAGCGCTAGGAATGCTGCACTTCTAGTGGAAGTGCAGTTTGCATGATACCTTACTTGAATTCTTTCCTTTTTCCTGATTCCTAAGACGTTTAATAGTTCAATTTAATTTTGAGTGCAGAGGCTGGTTGAAGGGTATCTACTTAGAGCTACACAAAGAAGTGACATATTTGCCCATATTCTCATTTGGCATTTGCAGGTATGTTTAACTTAGTTGACTTTGCAGGATCTTAATTTGCTTGAGATCTTTACGAAGATTTGCTAATTTTCAAGTTCTATTTCTTATAACGCCAGGGTGAGTCTGTTCAGGAAACACCAAAAGATGGTTCTGTCGATAAGGTTTACCCACTATTACCATTTCTGTTTACATTTCGTTGGTGTTATTTTCTATTTGGAGTCTACATTTTACTACTGTTTCCCTAGTAGAGTGTTTATATTACTGCTGATGTGTGGTTTAATGATCTTTCACATCATTTCATTATGGTCTACTAGAGTGTAGTGGCCATAATTTTTTGAAAAAATTATCCCACAGTTGCAATATATGAACACCTGCAAAGTCTTCTAGTTAGTTATTTTTTCATGTTATACAATGCTGAAAGTATCCTTGATTCGTCATGTTGACAATTGGTTATAGGCATAAAAATCCAAGATCTGAAAATGGATTTCATGGCTGCTTGTAGTTCTGTATTAGCATGAGTTAGTTCTTAAAAAGTATCTTTTGGACAAAAGATGTAGTAAGACAGAGAGTAGGTTGTTTAGACAGAGAGGGCAGTAGAAACTTTGTTCCATGGCTGTGGATTGGCCGGCTGTGAAATTCTGAGCTCACCTGGTGTTTCTGTAACATTTCAGAATTCATCATTCCAAGAAATTCTGCCGGAGGTTCGGCAGCATATCATTGACGGGTTCACTCCCAATGCCTTGGACATGTTCACTAGAGAGTTTGACTTCTTTGACAAGGTTACATCTATTTCAGGGGTGCTATTTCCACTTCCAAAGGAAGAGCGTAGAGCCGGTATCAGGAGGTAGAATTTTAATTGTACTAAACCATATCATGATATCGATGGATCTGGATATGTTTAGATACAAGGTTAATCTAAATACTTAAATAATGGCAGGGAATTAGAGAAAATTGAAATGCAGGGAGATGACCTTTATTTACCAACTGCTCCTAACAAGCTTGTCAGGGGTATCCGAGTAGACAGTGGTATCCCATTACAATCAGCTGCCAAAGTCCCTATCATGATAACTTTTAACGTTATCGATCGTGATGGTGACCACAGTAATGTAAAACCACAGGCTTGCATTTTCAAGGTAAGCCTTCGCATGATTTCATGCAATTTTTCCAAGTCGACATGAAAGCTATTCGATGTTGATTTTTTATTCTCAAGGGTATTGCCAAAACAGAAAAAGAAAATTAATTTTTCCTCTCAAGGTCTTCCACTTGCTAAACTATATATATAGAAAGCAAACGTGACCAGGTGGTTTTTACTGTGATTTTGATGTGTATTCAGGTTGGGGATGATTGCCGGCAAGATGTTCTTGCCCTTCAAGTAATATCTCTTCTTAGAGACATATTTCAAGCGGTTGGTCTCAATCTTTATCTCTTTCCATATGGAGTACTCCCAACTGGTGCTGAGCGGGGCATAATTGAGGTAATATACTCAATCTGAAATGTTTTTTTAATCTTAAACCCATTTCCCTTGCTGGATTAATTACATATGGTGGTAAAAGAACTTTCATGCATTTATACGCTTTTTTTTGGTTGTTGTTTCATATCTCATATCTTTCCTGTTATTACAGGTTGTGCCTAATACACGAAGCAGAAGTCAAATGGGTGAAACAACTGACGGGGGATTGTATGAGATTTTTCAACAAGACTATGGACCCGTCGGCTCAACCACCTTTGAAACAGCACGAGAGAACTTCCTCATCAGCAGTGCCGGTTATGCTGTGGCTAGTCTTTTACTCCAGCCCAAAGACAGACACAACGGAAATCTCCTCTTTGACGAGTATGTTTCCTATTTTGCGCTTTACTTTCCTTCTTTTCTTTTGGTGTAAAAACTCTTAATGGAAAAATATTAAATACTGGAAATATCATGAAACTAACACAAATAGTTTACAATGTGCTATGCTGATGCAGTGTGGGAAGACTTGTCCACATCGACTTTGGTTTCATTTTGGAAACTTCACCTGGTGGAAACATGAGGTTCGAGAGTGCTCATTTCAAGCTGAGCCACGAAATGACTCAGTTGCTAGATCCATCAGGGGTTATGAAAAGCAAAACATGGCATCAATTTGTAAGGTAAAATTTCAGAAAACCTTCTCCAATACTCTCTCCTTGAAAGAATGGTTGGTTCCGAGAGATAAATTGTACTTGTTTATGCATAAAAAAAGCTTGTGCGTCAAAGGATACTTAGCTGCTCGGCGGTACATGGATGGAATAATAAGTACAGTGCAAATGATGCTAGACAGTGGATTGCCTTGCTTTAGCAGAGGAGATCCAATTGGTAACCTTAGGAAAAGATTTCACCCAGAGATGAGCGAACGTGAAGCTGCACACTTTATGATCCATGTCTGTACTGATGCCTATAACAAGTGGACTACTGCCGGATACGACTTGATTCAGTATTTGCAACAAGGCATCGAAAAGTAACCCAAAACAAAGACAAAAATGTGAACCTTATTGATCCCAGAAATCAGAGTTACATAATTTGCAGGTAAAAGTCCAAATCCATCCTAATTAAAATTCTCATATACTGTTTTGCTAATTTTGTTCCTTCTTTCCTCTGCTTTCTATTGGTGCTTGTGTTTCAGACTTCTCTTGCTTAAGAAGATAGTTATTTTAAGGAGAGGAAACTGTTTTTTTTTTCTTTGTTCCCTGAGGGTTTTGCTATGCATAAAGAAGCAAGCTATTAATATATTTGATTGTGATGATAAAAAAAAAAAAAACTCAATTCACGTATATATCATCATATCCTGTATACATCAGAATCTATTTGTTTCTTTCGGTAATCAGAATGATGGTACATATAATGATAAAAAATTGTAAGATAACATGTCAAAGAAAAATGACCAATTGAGAGAGGAAAAAAAAGAAGAAAAAACAAATCTTCTGAGAATATTCTTCTATGCCTTTTCTATGGCTTCTTCTGTCTTTGTTTCTTAGAGAATTCTTTCTAATCGAGTTCTTTTGGGTAGTAAGGAATCCCAGTTTCCCTGCTTCTGGTCTCCTATGTGTAGTCAATGTGAATTGTAACCTCAAGAAAATTTCACGGAATGACAATTAACGAAGTTGGTTAAGCGTGATTGTCACGAAATTATGATGTCGGGAGTTACAACTAGATGATAGCATATTATTTGTTGCATACTTTGTTTTATCATCTGTTTGTTTCATTGAGTGGAATTTCATACCGACATAAATCGGATCTAGCATCGCAACAATGACTGCCTCCATGTTAACAAAAATTACACACCCTTTACTTACATGGACTTGTGTACCATCATACTACACAAAATTCTTTACCTAATCATCATAAAAATTTGCCAATACGCCTAGTTAACATAGCCTCTAATCCACTCACCCTCCAAGTTAATGCCATGTCGGCTCACGACCACATAAGATTACCTTTTTCCCTCTCTTGTGACACTTTTTAACTTCGATGAGCCGAACACCTCCTTTTAGCTACAACCAATTCAAAGATCATTTTCAAAAAAATAAAATCACATCACATCATTATATTTTTATTAAATCCTGTTTTTAGTTTTTTTTGTGTTTTGTGTATCATTTTATAATTTTTATAGCCGAGACAAAAAAAAATGGTTTTCGGTTTTATAAAAAAAATTCTTTTAATTAAAATTAGGCGAGAATCTGTATTATGCGCGGTTTTATTTTATATTATATCATAAAAAATAATTTTTAATTTTCAATTTGATCTTTTAATAAATTTTTATATAATTTTTCTTTTTTATTGCTTTAATATTTTCTTACATCCAATATGAATAAAATATTAATATTTTATTTATATTTCTCTTATTCATCCAGTTCTAATGTTGCTATATTTTCAACTTTCTCAATTTATCAATTTTTATTTTACTTTCACATATTTTCCATTAATTGCGTTTCTATTTCAAATTTAAATTTTTGTATATTTTTGTGTTGTTTACTTTTTTCAATGTTTTCTAATATTTTCTACCGTGTATTAAGTGTGTTTGTGTTTTTATATTTTAAAAATTTTAATTCTCCTAATAAAATTTTTTGAAACTTTTTAACTTATTATTTTTCGTTGTCTCATACTTTGTTTTCACTGACATGTTATATTGAATTATTTTAGATAGTTCAAAATACCTATTAATTCAATCACGTATTAAAGAATAAATATAATATTTAAAATTTTTAATGTATAAAATTTTAATATATTTATAATTTTCTAAATTAAAATTAAAATATTGATTATGCTCATGATTTTAAAATATTAAAAGTGAAATTTAGTGATTTTTTTTACTATTAATAGTTGGACATATGTTATTTTATGTGTTTTCAATTAATGAAATGTTAGGGTTGGCCATGAGGTGTATTGTTTTAGTGATGTAATCAAGTATAAAAATTTATAGATTTATGATATTATAAATTAAATTTAAAAAATTAACTTTAAATCTTGTTTATGATATATGATTTTTAAAATTATAAAATTTAGATTGAGTGATTTGCTATGGAATTAATAATTTGACACATTAATTTTTCATATGTTTTAAAATAATGAGATGTTAATCATTGACTATTTATATAATAGAGTACATTTGAACGTAATTCATCCTATTAAAAATTGATTTATTTTAACATAATTTGTTAGTTAATATACATACGAAAATTATAGGATAAGCGTGACACATATACATTTACATATATTTAGAAATTTGGAAAGATATGTTTTTTACTTTTATACGTTATTTAAATTAAAATATATTTATTTAGTATTTTGTCTTTTTGCACTTATTTATAATTTTCCTACTTAATGGAGATTTGATAATATCAATTATAAACTTAACATGTGTCAAAGTGAATCCCATAGTTTTTCATAAAAAGAATTCTTAAAATAAACTTTTTATAGTCTTAATACATATATATTAATTGTAGATGTTAAACTTAATATTGTTTTAGGTGAGATACAATTATTTATTAACAATCAGATGAAACAAATCCAATTTGTAGGATAAGATCTGTATATTTGTCCAAATATTTCTTATTTTTTAAAAAAATTGCTTTTACAACCTGTGATATACTATAATATATCAATTTTAATTAATCATAGAATTGGACTTATCAGCTTTTATATTTTTTGGCAACCTATAAATACAAGACCATAGTTTTATCACATTCACACCAAAAAAAAAATCTGATAATCGAAAGAAATAAAATATAAACAAAAACATATAATTAAAAAAATGTCTGCAAAACAAATCTTCGAGAAGTTCGACAAGAACAAAAACGGCAAACTTTCATTGGACGAGTTTCGTGAAGTAGCTCTTACTTTCTGTAAGAATATTTCTTCAGAAGAAATCGTAAAATTGTTCAAAGAAATTGATGTTAATGGTGACGACGAACTCGATGTTGAAGAATTTACTTTATGCATAGAAAAAATGTTGCAGGAAGTATTTACATTTTGTGATACTGATGGTGATGGAAAAATAACATCCAATGAATTTTACATAGCTATGACTGGACTTGGAAATGACTGCACGGAAGAAAAATGTGCAGAGATAGTTCAAACAGCTGATGTAGATGGCGATGGTTATTTGAGTTTTGAAGAGTTTATGGTTATGATCATTGGCTACTTTGAAAAAGATTAAATTTTTTTTGTTTAATAAGTTTATGGTTATGATATGCATTATTATCGGTTTACTGGTTTCTCGATTGTTTTTATTTCTATATTTTTCAATAAATTAAATTGTGTTTTGTTGAATCTTGTACATTAACAAATCCAGTCTAAAAATTACTAAAATCTAAAAGTATTGAATTTTTTTCAATTTGTTTTTGTAATAGTATACAAATGATTCCACACATTGTTTATAAATTTTTTCTATTATTATAGATAAGATATGGACAGAACATTTAAAATGTTTTGCATGAATTTTGCGAGTATTTCCATGAATTCTTTTAAAACAAATATACTACAGTAATACCCTAAAATAACATCATTTTAAGTTTATCTTCCAAATTTAGCACAATAAAACTAAAATTCTCAAAATATCATAAATTATTATGTAAAAATAATCATTTATCTTAAATAAAAAATATATAAAATTAAAACATAATGTTTGGGTTCACTTTTTCTAATTTAGGGTTTAAATTTGTTTCATTAGGAATACGTTTTTAATTATTTTAGTATTAAATTTGTGATATTTTGAAAATTTAAATAACTAGTGTTATATTTGGAACAAAAACTTGAAATGATGCTATTTTAGTCAATTGCCCAATATACTATTGTAATCAATTCGAGTATTGTTACATACATGAAAAAAGTTATGATAATATAATATCATATTTGAAATGTTTTTAGAATATAAAATTGTGAGAATGAAGGAAAATTTGGTTGTTTTTACTGATAAGTTTCTTATAAAATTTTCCTCGGAAATTGATTTATTCTAACCCATAGACATGTCATATATATTTAAAAATTTGGAAAGATATGTTTTTATTAGATACGTTTGTATGTATTTAAATTAAATTAAAATTTATTTATTTAGTATTTTGTCTTTTTTTGCACTTAAGCACAATTTTTTTTCCGGAGATTTAATATTAATTTGACACTGTAAAGTATAACTATGTGTCAAAGTGAATACCATAGTTTTAAATAAAAAGAATTCTTAAAATTAATATTTTCTAGTTTGAATACATATATTAATTGCAGAAGTTAAAGTTAAATTACATAGTATTGGTTATTTACTAAGGGACAGAAAAAACAAATCTATTTTGTAGGATAAGATATATAAATATATATATATATATATATATATATATCCAAATTTTTCTTACTCTCCTTTTAAAATTTCAAATTTACTATAACATTTTATTTTTAACTAATCATAGAATTATATTATCTCAACTTTTATATTTTTTGGTAACCCTATAAATACGAAGTGTCATATTTCACAAAAAAAATAATTGATAAGCGGAGAAACAAATTATTAAAAAAGCATATAATTAGAAATTTTTTTGCAAAACAAATTAAATTTTCGAGAACTTTAACAAGAAAAACAGCAAACTTTTATTGAATGAGTTTCATAAAATATTTCTCGTATTCTCTATGTATTTTTTCAAAAGAAATTATAAAGTTATTAAAATAAATTAACATTAATGGTGATGACTAACTTTGTGCATTGAAAAAATGTTAAAGATGTATTTAGATTTTGTGAATATTGACGTTGACGGTAAAATAACATCTAATGAATTCTATATGGTTATGATTATATAGTATATCAAATATTTTCAAAATAAAAGATTTAGTATGGCTTTGTTATGGAGATGTAAGATATTAGCATTGAATTATTAAATGTTTTAATTTGTATTATATGTTAATATTACTAGGTGAAATTCATATGCGTGCAATTCAACACATTCGCCGAAATTCCACCATTAGATTTAATATTCAAATATTTACATAAAAATCTAAAATCACTACGAAATTTAGATGTTCCAAAATATTGTTTTTATTAAATGTCGCATATGCCAAATGTTATGGATGTTCGTAAGGTTAATGTAAAGATTATCGATTCTAAAATAATATTAAAATTCGGGATTCCTTATATACTTGTATTCAAAATTATATTGATATTAGCTCCAAAAGATCATTACGCATCAAATATTTTTTTTGTAATATCACATTAAGTTTCATATTGAATCTAATGAAACATCATATTTATCAATTAATATATTGTGATTTTTCAAAATTTAAAATTGAATAAAGCAATTTGGAATCAAATAAAAAATAAGCAAAACATAAAACTAAATTATGCAAAAAGTGAATTTAAACTTCTCTCAGATATTTCGCCAAGATTTATGTTTTTTTTAAATTGTTTTTAATAGTCCATGGAAATTTAAAAATTAAAATAATTTCCGAAGATTTTCAAATGAGATAAAAATTAACTATAAATTAAACATTTTGAACTTCCACCAAATTAAAAATTCTGATAGATTTTTTACGAAATTTCTCTCATAATGTTTTATAAATAGAACCACTTTTTCGATTTTCCAACACCTTCAAATATAATTTTCTCTCAAAAATGATCTCTCTCTCAATCTAAAGAATGTTAAGTTTAAAAAAAAAGCATTTATAGTGTTAAATGTTTTAGTTTATTAGATTTAAAAATGTAATAAATGTATATTTGGGTGTTTAAGTTTAAATTTAAGTTACTTATTTATTTGATAAAATTATGTTTGGTACTTTATAATATACATGTTTTTATTATAATTTGAAATTTATAGTATAGTATACATTTTATGTTATAATTTGTTTTTCATTGTATACATAGTGTAAATTTTGAATTTATGTATTTCTTTTTAAGCCTAATGTGTTAGTTATATGTCTGATAATTAAAACTTTTATTTATTATATATTTCATTTTATTTTAAATTATTTATAAAATCCATAAAATTATAAATGAATTTAAAGTTATGGGAAATCCATAAAATTTGTTTAATATATTGAATTTAAATTTTAATATTAATTTTATTTTGTAAAATTATTTAAAAGCCATTAAAAAGTTTTCATCGGTAATATATCATAAATAATTTTGATCGATAGTCTTCCGATTGATATTTTTCATAGATTTTTGACCAAAATTGCCTTTTTAATTGTGTTTTGATATGTAATTTGCATATAACTTTGAATCAAAAAGGGATAATTAATACCTTTATATAACATATTTTAAAATTTTATTTTAAATTTATCACATTATAACTAAAATTTCAAAAATAGTATAAAATTATTATATAAAATAAAATTAAAAGATGATATTGAATTCTTATTTTATAATTTAATACTTAAAGTTTATTATTAAAATATTTTAGTATTACATTTTGAAAACAGAATTAAAAAAAAAAAGAGTTGGTCTGTGTTAGGGTGTATAATTGTGTATATAAGCGGACCGAACGGATAAAGCGGAATTGGAATATTGAACCGGTTCAATGTAAAACCGGTTTGGATCTATATCTCATCTTCTTCAAAAACACAAGATAACAGAATTGCCACCAAAGCTCCATTTTATCCCACTCAAAACACAGAAGAAGACTGAGGAATGTGGAGGAGATAGCGTTACAATTCCTAATTTCGATATGATATTAACACTAAACCCTAAGATACTCCATTCACCGAAGTTCAATCCAAAACCTTCTCTTTCTCGACCTTCTTCGTACTTCTGCAGAACTCGAAGTGTCTCTTTGATCACCAATTGCAAGCTTCAGAAGCCTCAAGATGGGAAAAATATTGGTAATAAGAGTATTAGTAGTAGCGGAAGTATCACGAAGACCATTTCACTCTCTGATTCCGCGCCGCCGGTTACGGAAGAAATCGACGATCGGGTTATTAAAGGAGGTGGTAATGGTGGAGGAGGAGAAGGCGGGGGATTAGGGTTTATGAAGAGGTTACCGAGAAAGGTTTTGTCTGTTTTGTCTAATTTGCCTCTAGCTATCACAGAAATGTTCACCATTGCTGCTCTCATGGCTCTAGGTACGTCTTGGGGTTTGATTGATGGAATTTAACATCGAAAACTGATCAAATTTTTCATCTCTTTTAGGCACTGTGATTGAACAAGGTGAAACCCCTGATTTCTATTTCCAAAAGTATCCAGAGGATAATCCTGTGTTAGGGTTCTTCACTTGGAGATGGATTTTCACTCTTGGATTGGATCACATGTACTCTGCTCCTATTTTTCTTGGGATGCTGGTTCTCTTAGCAGCTTCACTTATGGCCTGCACTTATACCACTCAGATACCTCTGGTGAAGGTTGCAAGGAGGTACTGTTTTCTTACTTGTCTCATTTTGGGACTCCTTGTTTCTGCTTAAGAGCTCTTTACGAAGGAAAACATGACTTTAGAAAATTGCAGATGGAGTTTTATCAAATCAGACGAGGCAATTAAAAAGCAGGATTTTTCGGATACTCTTCCAAGAGCATCCATTCAAGACTTTGGATTGATTTTGATGGGTGATGGATATGAGGTTAGGATTCGTTCCCTCTTTTTTTAACTTCTTCTATATGTCTAGAAGTAGTAACTTTCAGTTTGTTTGTTCTTTAGGTATTCATGAAGGGTCCTTCATTGTATGCTTTTAAGGGTTTGGCTGGTCGATTTGCGCCTATTGGAGTACATATAGCAATGCTTCTGATTATGGTGGGTGGAACTCTTAGTGCGACTGGGAGCTTTAGAGGCTCTGTTACAGTTCCTCAAGGGCTAAATTTTGTCATGGGAGATGTCTTAGGTCCAGTTGGGTTTCTCTCCATTCCGACAGATGCTTTCAATACCGAAGTTCATGTTAACAGATTCTCCATGGACTATTACGACAGTGGAGAGGTGAGTTCTTTATTTTTATTGGTTCTGCTTTCTCTGCTCTGTGATTATGTTTTTTGACCATTTACGATTAAATAGAATTTTTTGTTTGGTTTCTTTTCTTTTTTTGATCTGTTGTAGGTCTCACAGTTTCACTCTGATCTTTCACTCCGTGACCTTAATGGGAAAGAGGTTCTGAGAAAGACAATTAGCGTTAATGATCCCTTGAGATATGGTGGGATCACTATATACCAGACAGATTGGAGTTTCTCGGCTTTGCAGGTGACAAAGGATGGGGAAGGACCATTCAACTTGGCTATGGCACCTATTAAGATCAATGGAGACAAGAAGTTATATGGGACCTTCTTACCGGTTGGTGATACTAATTCTCCCAATGTCAAAGGAATGTAAGAACCCTTAAAAACTACTCTTTGCAAATACGCCAACAAAAGTACAAGAGATGGAACATGTTCTCGGGTTCTTGACATAGTGCATTTTGAGTTTTACAGATCGATGCTAGCTCGGGATCTACAATCCATTGTTGTGTACGATTTGGAAGGAAAATTTGCAGGAATAAGGAGACCAAACTCGAAGCTTCCCATTGAAATCGATGGTATGAAGATCGTTATTGAGGATGCAATTGGAAGCACAGGTCTTGAGTTAAAGGTAAAAAACTTCTTGAACCATCACCCACCGAAAATCTTTCAAAATATACTATAACGTCTTTGTTATTGGTCTTGTTTGTCAGACTGACCCAGGAGTACCAGTGGTGTATGCTGGTTTTGGTGCTCTAATGCTCACAACCTGCATCAGTTACTTATCTCATTCACAGGTAAAAGAAACTCTCAAGATCAATATCTGTGTTCCATTATCATGTTCATCACCTATAATCTCTGTCTATTCAATGTCTTATGTGTGTCTGAAGATATGGGCACTACAAAATGGAACAACATTGGTCGTCGGGGGAAGAACCAACAGAGCTAAGAATGAGTTCCCTGATGACATGAATCGTTTGCTTGATCAAGTTCCCGAGCTAATCAAGACATCAGTTGATTAGCTATTCGAGTCTGATACATTTCAAGACAGAACTAATTAATAGAAGTTGTACAGAACTATGGAAAAGGTATACTATTTTGAAGAAGCTCCAATCCTTGTTGGTTCCATTTTACTCACTGGAATTACAAATCTAAAGATAAACAAACTAGTAGTTGTTTTCTTCATATTCTAGAGTACACTAAAAATCCATTTTAACTAAAAATCTCATAAAATCAAGTTGATGTTTTCTAGATTACATTCAAACAAATCCAGTAACATTAGATTGTAATGCAACTATGTCAAATACACAATTAATTAAATGACACTACATTCACTTTAAAATTTAAGACACATTTCAGTTCCTAGTTTTTTCTTATCCTCTTGCTGCAGTTTTGTTAGGAGCCAACATGCATAGAAAGATTATAATACAATTTCAGAGAAGTAAAAAGATGTGACAATCTAACCTTATGTCTCTCATAAATCAGAGGAGTTTGGAGAAATCAAAGCATATCCGTGAGAAGAAAGGCTATGAGAGAACATAAAGCAAAACAAATAGCAAAAGTGCATCACTATGTCTCACAACTTTGTTTATTTCAAATCCCTAAGAAGATACCAAAACACGAAACTGTCATCCATTGCCTTATGCTGTTTTCACCGCTGCAAACACTGCACGAAGATGAAAGAACATGTCGGCTTAGCAAACTCAAGACATTTGGAGTGCCAATATAGCTGAAAATGGGGAACTTTTATTTGAGAAATCTTTGAAATTTATAACCCACAATCTTATTCTATATATCAAAAAGACCTGAAATTTCCAGTTTGTACTTCAGATTAAGCTCAAGTAAGTATCAAATCCCCCATCCTAGCACATTAGCTCAAATAGAATCTATTCAACAATGATTTGTACAGCAATTCGAGAATTTCAAGACAGATTTAATAGGAAAAGTGGAAAAGAAAATAAAACCACAAAAATCATATCAAAGGATTCAAATTTTATGGAGTCGCACCATCCAAGACCTGAAAATCAAAAGCGAAATCGAGCCTTAGAACTCGATCTTGAGCTCGTCCTTGGAATCGGAGAAATATGAGAGGACGTATGGAACAGCACGGATAACGACAACCCAGCTTCCAAAAAGAGCCACGTGGGTCCGTAGCTGCTTCATAGCCACGGTTTTGTCTGGCTTTCGCATGAACATTCCTGGAAACATTGCCGATTTTCTTCTGCTATCTTCTTCCTCTCCTCTGGTCTAAGATTTTAAAACCCTAACCCTCGATTGATTGTCAACAGGTGTTTTAGGGTGTGTGTTGAGTTTTGGATCTGGGCTCTAAACAGAGCCTTTTAGCCCAAATGGGGTTCGACTTTGTTTTTTGTCCGGTTTTCGTTCGGTTTTTCTTTTGTGGATTACAAGAATTGCTCGGTTTTTAGTTTAAGAAAATAACTATCAAATATCTCTAATAAGCATTCATTATAAGTATTTGTAACAACTAGAATTATAACAAAAAAGCAAATATTTAGAATTAAAAATGAATTACGGATAAATATAAAAATTAACAAAATAGTAATAGTATATGAGATTTCTTTTACGTCAGGCAACTTTTTAGTTATTTACTATACGTTTTGTTTTTTTTTTTTCATTAGTATATATTTAGTTATTTACAGTATTTTTATTTTGTTAAATATACTATTTTATAATTTATCAATAATGCTTCAATAATACCCAAAAACTGTGGATAATAAAAATTGGAACCAAGCAACAGATTATTACATGTAAACATTGATGGTGGATATTAATAAAGTAATTATTGTTGGGGAAAAATAAAAATAAAAATTGGAATCATTTAGTTATTATCTAATATCTGAGATTGGTTCGGTTTTTGGTTATACTTATAAGCCTGATATGAATTTTGATTTATTTTGGTTTGGATTGGTTAAACTGGTATGTGCATTGGGTAATCTGACAATTTTCCATGCTTAACTGAATTAACGGATTTTTCTAATAAAAATAACTAGATTTATATTTACACAATGTATTAGTAAAGATATTTATAAATTATATAATATTATTTATAAATAAATATAAATTAGATATTTATATAATTTTAATAGTTATTTAAAATTATTTTAGTATTAATTTTTGTATATGTAAATTAAGAATATAAAATTAATTATTTTTTATCAATTTAATAGTATTTTTTGATTAGTTTAATAAAATATATTGATTATCTAACCAAATTAATAACAACGGTATATATCGTAATTATTATAATAAGTTAAACCTATTTATATATTTATTGAAATCTATTTTAATGATAATACGTTAATATGTCATTTATATTAATAACATATTTTATTAAAATATTTTTTAAATAATATATTAATGTGGTCACAATAATTTAGTTAGTCGTGTAAGAATAATTAAACATTTTAAATCTATATAATCCGGTTGTGAAGTATCACTTGTCACAATTCAACAATGGTGACTTTCCTCAATAAAATAAGGAAGAGTTGTGTAACAGATCTTTTGCAATTTTTACGCTTATGAATGAACTTCTAGAGTATGGAAGGGGCTGACGATCTATTTCTCCCCGTAGTATACCCATATAGCATCAGTTCTACCCAAACTTTTTACCTCGTATCACTTCCCTACAGATCGAAAGTTAAAGACATATATCCCCACAGTTGTAAAGTTCGAAACTTAATTCTCCTTATCTTGGTTTTATCGGGTTTGAACCTTATAAACCAACGAACTTGTAGTAAACCGGTAATTTAAACCCATTTCTAACCCGAGATTTCTCCCATCTGACCCACAAACCCACGATTTTATAAGGTAAGATTTTATGACCTTCTTCTCCAAAATTCCCAATTTTCTCCAAAATCCCCATATTTTAACATAAACCCTAATTTTCGAAAATAACTTGAAATTCGTTTTGCTCCTCAAATTGAAGGTTCTGGACGAGGATAATGAGTAATATATCATGTGAAACTTCAAATTCAAGAGCAAGAATGCGAGTATTTGGGGTCCCGAAGAGATGCTTGTGTGGTGAAAGAATTGTGGTCAAGATGTCGAAATCTGGGTAAGAAATTCTTGAGTGAGCTTCGATTAGGGTTGTTTAAGTTGGATTTGGGTAAGAAATTTGGGGATTTCGCGATTAGGGTTTTTGGCCAAATTTTGGGGGTTTTCATTGGTATGATTTCGGGTGGGTTAGGGTTAGATTTCGGGTGGGTTATGTTAAATTTCGGGTTTATTAATGTAAATCGGATCCTAATTGGGCGATTTTGGTTTATTTTCGGGTTAAAATGGTTTACTACTAAATCATAAACAGTAAACCGTTTTTAAACCGTAATTTCATTTCAAATTAGAACAATAGGGAGAATTAAGTTTCGAACTTTACAACCGTGGGGATATATGTCTTTAACTTTCGATCTGTGAAGAAGTAATACGAGGTGAAACGTTTAGGTGGAACTGATGCTATATGAGTATACTACGGGGGGAAATAGATTGTTAGCCCGTATGGAAGAAGTATAGGATTTTTATAAATAATCTTAGATATAATTTCGAAGTGCATAAAAGAGTGATTATCCCCATGATCATCATTTCAAAGTTTGCAGATGTATATTTTTTCTATAAAACTTCCAGATACAGCATTCGGAAAACAAGCAAAAAAAAAAATTAGAGTAGATATATTCTTGCACGACTTGACCAAAATTATATAGTTTTCCTTATTTATAATAAGGAAAAATGATTTTCTTGTACAATTTGGCCAAAATATATTTGTGATACTCGCACATGTTTTTCCAATTTTATCAAGTAAAATTTTAATATATTATTTGAAAAATGTTTTAAGAAATAAATTTTATCAACATTAATGTCGTGTTATCACCACAATAAATTATTTTTATATTTTTATAATAATTATAATATATGTTATTAATATTAATTTAGTTAAAAATTAATATATTTTATTAATATTAAAAATATTATTAAATTCATAAAAAATAATTATTTTTATTTACTTAATTTACATATACAAAAATTAATATTAAAAATAATTTTAAATAAAAGTTAAAATTATATAAAAATCTAATTTATATTTATTATAAAATATTATTATATAATTTGTAAATATTTTTCTTTATGCATATATAAATCTAGTTAACACTTATATATCAATCATAAATACGAATGCTTAAATTAACATTTAAACATTCTACGTTTGGTGTAATATAATTCTTGAAAACTCTTCAATCATTTTCTTACCCACCAAATCTACTTACATATAACTCATAGATTCACAAACATTATAATATTAAAAGAAGAAAAAAAAGATTATAGAGATAACACAAACAAACAAAATGATAGTCTCTCAATAAAGGCGCAATTAAAAATACACCCAACTGTGACACTCAACAAGTTATTGCTCAACCACTTCTTCTAACTCATAACTACAATCTCCAAACTTTCACCACCGATCTTCACAAAGACTTTTATTAACCTCAAAACATTAATTTATATTTCCAATCTTCAACTAGATACACTCACTTTCCTCATCTTCTTCATCCTCAATTCCATTTTCTTCTTCATCATCAAAACCCAAATGTCTACAACGGTTGATCATGTGGTGGTGGTGGAACAAGGACGGCCAGCCACGGCCGAACATCCATCCGCCGGTCCGGTTTATCGATGTAAATACGCTAAAGATGGCCTTCTTGATCTTCCTAATGATCTGAATTCTCCTTGGCAGTTGTTTAGGTACAGAGATCTTGGAACTTTTTTTGCAATTGTTAGTGTTAATTTCTGCTAATTGTTATACAATTAAGATGTTTTTCTATTTGTTATAAACTTTGTCTCACTCTTCTCTCTTGTGTTTTAGTGAGACTGTGAAGAAATATCCCAATGAGCAAATGTTAGGCCGACGCTTAACGACTGATTCTAAGGTATAGTTTTTAATTTCATATAGTAGATTCAATTTTTCTTTATTAATAATCTTTTGTAATCTAGTTTTGAGTAATATATTAAAATAATATTTTTAAAATAATTTCTTTTAAATTTAATATTTTAAAATTAAAATTTCTAAAATAACATAAATAATTATATGAAAACACTTATTTACGGTAAATAAATAATATATTTGTATTTATTTTATTTATTTAAAATTTAAATTAATAATAATATTTTTTTTAAAATTGACATTTAAATTTTTTGGGGTAGAATATATAATTTGAAGACTTAGAATTAATGGGTATATATAGGTGGGTCCATACACATGGGCCACATACAAGGAAGCCCATGATGCTGCAATTCGGATTGGATCAGCAATTAGAAGCCGAGGCGTTGATCCGGTACAATCTGCTTTGGTCCAATTTGTATATAATTAAATTAAAAATATAAACCAAAAGGTTGTTTTTAAATTAGTTTTTTTGTGAATTAGGGAAATTGCTGTGGAATATATGGATCTAATTGTCCAGAATGGATTATCGCCATGGAGGTAAAACGAATTTTTTTTGTAGTATAAATTAGAATTATCCAAAAATATTTTTTTCAATATCATAAAAGTTTTTATTCCAAATATGATACAATAAAATTAAAATTTTAAAAATACCAAAAATTATTATATAAAAATACCAAAAATAATTTTTTCAATATCATAAAAGTTTTTATTCCAAATATGATACAATACAATTAAAATTAAAACATTAGATTTGGATTTATTTTTATAATTTATGCTTTCAATTTTTCTTATTAAAAATTTTTTTAATATTAAATTTGTGATATTGTTGGAATTTAAATTATTGGTGTTATTTTTAGAACAAAAATTTAAATTATTGATATTTTAGAAAATTGTTCTTTTTTTATTTTATATTGTAGAGTTTTCTAAGTAGTTATATTTGCAGGCCTGTATGAGCCAAGGGATCACCTACGTACCTCTATACGATACTTTAGGTATTTTACGCAGATAAAGACATATATGATCAATTTGTTTCGACAAGAATTTATCATATTTGTCTTAATGAATCATGATGTAATAAAAACCTAATTAGATGTTTAATTTGGATAAAAACAGGCGTAAACGCTGTAGAATTCATCATCAACCATGCCGAGGTTTCATTAGTATTCGTTCAAGAGAAGACAATTTCATCCGTAAGTCAAGTTTTTCTATGGAAATCAGTCATACCATAAATTCCATTTTATGTTTCTTGTCACACAAGAAAAGGTTTTTTTTTCCTCCTGATTTTTGCTTGAAATTAAGCTTTTGTGCAGGTCTTAGCATGCCATAAGGGATGTTCTTCGAATTTGAAGAGTAAGTTATAAAGTTTTTTTAAAGCTCTATGAATCGATGCGGGCCGACACTGAGTTAAAACTCATAAAGTAAATATTTTAGCCACCAAATAATAAAGAAAATTTGAGACATTATGTTCAATTAATTTTTTGATTAATACATTAAAATAACATATTTTAAAGTTTTTGTTCTAAATTTAATATTTTAAATTTAAAATTCTAAAAATAATACAAATTATTTTGTAAAAATACATATTTACTATAAATAAATTATAAATAGTAACTAAAATGTTATATTTAGATTTTTTTTGTCTAATATAGGGTTTAGTTTTTTCTTATTAGAAATAAGTTTTAAGTTATTTTAATAATAGATTTATGATATTTTTGGAAATTTAAACAAATAATGTTATATTTGGAATAATTTTTTAAGAAATGTTATTTTTTTCAATTGTCCTAATTTTATATACGTATGTTGGGTTCGAATTTCTGTAATTTCATTTTATATAGATTTTTCTTAAATGTAGGCGACAAAATTATACGGTTAAAAAACATTAATTTTTTAGGTGCTTTAGGTATTAAATAATATCAGACCAACTCTAAATCGATGAATAGTTCGAAATGATATGATATTCTAATCCTAAATTTTCTTCTTTTTTGGGGTTTCAGCTATTGTGAGCTTTGGGGAAGTCTCGAGTATACAGAAGGAAGAAGCCAAGAACCAATGTGTTTCTTTATTTCCATGGCGTGAGTTCTTACTAATGGTCAGTGTTTATTTATAACTAAAAGACCAAAAGAAAAAAAGAGAGACAATGTCAATAATTTGCAAAGATTTGAACTTATATATAAGGTTTGGTTCAATTATTCAACTTTTTGTGGGTCTTAATTAAGTTATCTGAATTTCTTGTTTCAGGGAAACTTGGATGAGACAAAACTGCCATGTAAGCAAAAGACAGACATATGCACAATAATGTACACAAGTGGGACGACCGGAGAACCAAAAGGTGTAATCTTAAACAACTCTGCTGTTATGGTCGAAGTTTTATCCATTGATAAAATGCTTCAACTCACTGATCGATCGGTAATTTCTTTCTGTTTTTCTTTATAATTATATATTTGTCTTGATTTCTATTGTTGTTACTAGTATCAACAATCAATGATAGAGACCAACAATACTATTAGAGTGTGAAAGGTCTTGTATCGAAAGCTGAGACATTTCTATATTATTATATATGGTGCATGAGTCACTACACTCATTGGCAAATGGTTTTGAGTTGGATGCTTATGTTTTCTAATATGTTATCAAAACTTAAAGTTAGTTCGATATATGATTTCCCACATAAATAGTTTTCCACATTATAAATGGTTCATATAAATGGTTCGTATTGTTGTAATATGTTTGAGATGTTGGTGTGTATCCTGCCCACATTTCGAACAAATCTATTAGAGTGTAGAATGTTATACATCGGAAGTTGAAATATTTATATATTAATATATAAAATATATGGGCTACTTTATTTATTACCATAGTTCATTTATTATCAAGTTGGTTGTTCGTGTTTCCTAATAAAATACGTTTGTTGTTGAACGTTTTATAATCATTGGCGATGAACGATATTAAGTCACCATGCCTGTTTGTTTTATAATCATTTTTGTTTGTAATGTAATGTAGTGTAACACGAGCGACGTGTTCTTCTCATACTTACCATTAGCACATGTGTATGATCAAGTCATGGAGATTTACTTTTTCTCAAGAGGCTCCTCTGTTGGATATTGGCGTGGCGTAAGCAAATTTTGTTTCCTTTCTTTTTTCACAAAACGATACATTATCTTTTCTTTATGTGGTTCGTCTTAACTTTTTTTGTTAATGGGTATCAAAAAATATAAAATGACAAGACATATCTTTGTGGTTGTCTTAAACTGTGACAGGACATTCGATACATGATGGATGATGTTCATGCACTGAAACCCACTGTGTTTTGTGGTGTTCCACGGGTTTACGACAAACTTTATGCCGGTAATGGTTTTTTTTTTTTATCAAAGTTTCATATTCGAGATTTTATCTATGTGGGAATACTTGTTAGTCATTAATCGGGCGGTTGAAATGAATTTACCATCTAATGCAAAAATTGGAAATTATTCGGTGATTATGTAAGATTTAGTTTTTAATCTAAGTATATATATATATGATAATTTATAATTATTTATAAATATAATATAATTTTACGTTTAAAATTACATAAACCACATTAAAAACAATTTTAAATATAATATGATTTTTATTTATACTATCAAAATAAGTTAAATTAAGTTTTATCATAATTTTTATTTTAATATTAAAAATAAAAAAAATTACACGGTTAGACATCTGTCTAGATGTCCCTCTAGATGTCCGTATTGGCAGATTATAAAAATAAAATTCGGATATCCGATTTGTTGATCGATCTGAACAAAATCGATAGGGTTGAATGGTCTCTAGCATTTATGCATGTGCATTAGACTATACGATCGAATTTTTAAAAATGAGATTTTACTCTCGATCGTCCTTTTAGGGTTTCTTTGAATTTTTACTTTTATTTCGTGGGTTTAGGTATAATGCAAAAAATCTCAGCTGGTGGCTTTATACGCAAGAAACTCTTCGATTTGGCTTATAACTAGTGAGTTTTCTTAGTTTCTCCAAAATAAAATAAAAACTGGATTTGTGAATATCTGAGTCTTTAAAATCATCTTGTGAATACAGTAAATTAGGGAATATGAGAAAAGGATTGTCTCAAGAAGAAGCTTCTCCTCGTCTAGACAGACTTATGTTCGATAAGGTCAGTAACTGATCAGTGTCATCTACATACATTCTTGATGATGTTATCGTTTTGGCTCATCAACTTCTCAAATAACATACAAATTATAATTAAGGAATTTAGTATCATAAGCTTATAAATTCAGTAATTGAAACTGTAACAGATAAAAGATGCATTAGGAGGAAGAGCTCATATGTTGTTATCAGGTGCAGCGCCTTTACCTCGTCATGTAGAGGAGTTCTTGAGAATCATACCTGCCTCTAATCTCTCTCAAGGTTATGGTAAGTCTTACATAAAACCGATCATTAGTTTGTGGTAAACCAACGACTCTAGCTGATGTAATGAAATGTGACAGGATTGACTGAGAGCTGTGGAGGGAGTTTTACGACCTTAGCCGGAGTATTTTCAATGGTGGGAACAGTTGGCGTACCGATGCCGACTATTGAGGCAAGACTAGTTTCGGTACCGGAGATGGGCTACGATGCTTTTTCCTCGGATGTGGCGAGAGGAGAGATTTGTCTTAGAGGAAATTCAATGTTCTCTGGTTACCACAAAAGACAAGATCTAACTGATCAAGTCCTAATCGATGGATGGTTCCACACAGGTATTGTTGATCTTTGTCTTGTAAATTACAGATTTTGATTCTCTTATACTTTTATTTAAAAACTAATCATTTTCAAGTTTTTATAGACCGAATTATCAATCCGTTTGAATATCTAGTAACTAGGTTTATGCTCAGGATCAAATAATTATTCAATAAATATAATGTTATAAAATCTATTATACTTATGTGCCAAAAATTATTATTTAGGATT
The DNA here is from genome assembly GCA_018901935.1 of Pugionium cornutum. Lineage (NCBI taxonomy): Eukaryota > Viridiplantae > Streptophyta > Magnoliopsida > Brassicales > Brassicaceae > Pugionium > Pugionium cornutum. The sequence goes on along the minus strand of CM032156.1, from coordinate 25,580,720 downwards.
TAAAATCCAATTATCTACAAAAAATGTTAATTAATATTTTCATTGATAAATTCTATTATATTTGAATAATTGATTATTTCTATACAAAATATATTTCACTTATAAAATATTAGAAATAATATTTTTTCTTACAAATATAACTAATACTCATGTTTTAAAATATCAAATCTATAATATGATAACACGTTGCGATGAATTATTAATTATTTATAAATTTTTGTATATATAATTTAAGGAAATAAAAAAATTATTTTTTAAAATAAATAGTTGTTTTGATTAATTTAATAAAATATATTGATTCTCTAACCAAATTATTATGAGTAGCATATATTATAATTATTATAGTAATTTCAACATATTTATACATTTATTTGAAACTTATCATGATGATGACTCGTGACATTCTTGTAAACAACACGTAGGGAAGTAATTATTTTTTAAAAATGCTTCTATATTAATAGATTAGGAATGTAGTAATTACCGAATAACTAGTTTTTATGATTATTTGGAAATTTACAATAAATTAGTCTATATTTCAGCTTGAATATATTGCCAATTAAAAATTACTATTTAAAGAATATATAAAAATATGAACTATATTAATATGTATATTATATATAGGAGATATTGGGGAATGGCAAGAAGATGGATCAATGAAGATTATAGATAGGAAAAAGAACATATTCAAGTTGTCTCAAGGTGAATATGTTGCTGTAGAAAACCTAGAGAACACTTACTCTAGATGCCCTCTCATTTCTCAGGTATGTATTCATTTCAATTACATTTTTTCAATATTATAATTGTTGTTAACATAAAAAAAAAAGATTATGTTAATTGTTATCTGATAATTATAGTATCTACCAATAATTCAACAGATATGGATCTATGGAAACAGCTTTGAATCATTTTTGGTAGGAGTAGTTGTACCTGAGAGAAAAGCTACTGAAGATTGGGCTAAACTCAATAACCAATCATCTACCAATGATTTTGAATCTCTTTGTCAAAATCCCAAAGCTAAAAAATATTTCTTGGATGAGCTTAACTCTACAGCAAAGCAATACCAGGTACATACACTTTTTCCTCATGTTAAAGAAATCTGAAATGAGTTTAATTAAGAAAAATATCTTAAAATACTAAAAACAAAATTTTGTTCGTAACATATCACACTTACTTTATTTTTCCAAAATACCATTAAAATTTTACTTTTTCAAAATATCATTAAAAGTTTATTTTTCCAAAATTACCAAAACATACTAAAAATAAATTTTAGGAAAATTATCTAAAATATCACTTGTTTGTTCTAAAATTAGCATCAGTTCAAATTTCCAACAATAGGACAAATTTAACATTAAAATACATTAAAAAAATTTGTAATAAGAAAAAATTAAACTGTAAAATTGAAAAAACAATCCAAATATGATGGTTTAAGTTATGTATAATTTATTTTAAATAAATAAGTATTTTCACATAATTATTTGTGCTATTTTAAAATTTTAGTTTTAAGGGTATTAGATTTGGAACAAAAACTTTAAAATGTATTATTTTATGGTATCACTCTAATTTTTATTAATTTAAATATTTGGGTTTGAGTTTAATATTTTGGATTTTTAGGGTTTAAGATGTAGTTTTTTGAGATTTAGGGTTTACAAGGTTAACTAAAAAATAATTTTTAATATTTATAATTTAAATATTTGGGTTTGAATTTAGTATTTTGGATTTAGTTTTAAGGGTTTAAGATGTAGTTTTTAGGATTTCGGATTTAGAGTTTAAAGTTTAATCTTAGTGTTGTGTGATTTTGAGAAAAAAATTAGTGATATTTCAAAAAAATAAAAATATTGATTATATTTTTTAAACAAAAGTTTTTATAGTATTTTTGAGAATGAACTTTTTATTAATGTTTAAAGCAAAATATTTATTGTTTTTGTATATGTAGCTGAAAGGATTTGAAATGTTAAAAGCAGTTCATTTGGAACCAAATCTTTTTGATATTGAAAGAGATCTTATAACTCCAACTTTCAAGTTGAAAAGGCCACAACTCCTTCAACATTACAAGGTTATCTTTTCTCTCTATTTCATTTTCTTCTTTTCCACTAATTATCCTAAACCTGTCATTACTCTTGCATATTGCATTGTTACTAATCCAAATTTCAGATAACAAAAGTATGTTTTTGTTTATTATAGGGCATAATTGATGAACTTTACACAGAAGCAAAGGTGTCCAAAGCATAGAACCCATGGGCTATTCATTTCTTGATGTGTTTTTTTTAGTTATGTGATATATGCCAAGACTGAATATTGATCATTTATTCATGTTATACTTGTAACATTTAATGCATAGTTTTTGAAACTATATTATTATAAGAAAATAAATCACTTATTTTAATTTTGGTTACGTTTTGATTTCACTTTTCGTTTCTCAACTATTGATCTAAGATACCAAATAAAATTATGGACTTATAAAGGTTCTAAGTTTTAAAAATTTATTCTTAGCTAGAAGAAATTATATACATAAATGAAATCAAATTCTTAAAATATAACAAAAATGAGATTTCATTCCAAAAATATCATTACTCGCTTTTTTCTTATAAATATACTTTAAAAATATCACAAAATTAAATTAAATGTTAAATCCTCTAAACTAAAGCGTAAATCCAAAATACTAAACTTAACTCCAAATATTTAAAGAGAAATATCCTAAAAAATACTACATATTTGTTTGTTCCAAAATATCATCACTAATTTTTCCCCAAATATCACCATAATAACACTCACTAAAATGATTTTAAGGTTTTATAATTAAATATTTGGGTTTAAGATTTTTATATTGAGTTTTGGTTTTTTAGGATTACGATTTAATTTTGAAGTTTTAAAGTTTAATTTTAGTTTAGGCATTTTAGAATAAACCTTTTAATGGTATTTTTGGAGAAAAAATTTAGCTAGTGATAATATTTTTAGAACCAAAATTTAATTTTGTGATATTTTTGAAAATTTTCCTACATTGAAATTTTAAATCTTTAAAAATTATTTTTAATATTTTTGCTATTATTTAAAAATAATAATATTGTAAGAGAAAAAATGATATATTTGAGAAAGTAACATAGTATTTTAAGATATTTCTGAAATGAAAATAATGTAGATAGAATCAATAAAAACTTGATGAGTAGGAAAGTGTAAAGTCTTGAAGTCTTGATAAGAAAGAACTCAATCACAGGAGTATTCATACTGAAGTTGGAAAATTATCCCTTAAATCAAATGTCTTTTTGAATTGACTAAACAAATGTTATGGTTAGGTGATCCATATGATGCCAACGCAAAAGATAATAAAACAGAGGTGAATTTCTCTTTCTCTTTTCCTGCAAAAACATGTTTTAAACCACCTAAAGTAAATCATTCACATTACGATTGATTTATCATAATCATTAAAGTTATATACCAACATAAACAATACTTATGTTTCACGAACTGACATATGTAGTACATAAATTGACAATTTCAAAAAACATCCTCAACAAAACAGATAATTAGAAGAAGAAGACTTTCAAATACCACTGTTTTTTATTAAAAAAATACGTTAATAGTTTTACATTTTAAAAATATAATAAAAAAATTAAAAAGAATATCATAAATACGAAAAATACATTTTGACAGCTTGAATTTTAAATATTTGAGTTTAGCTTTATAGGTGTAATTTTTTAAAATTATATTTTAAAAAACTTGTTTATAATATAAAACTATAGTATGAGTAATACATTAAAATAGTATATTTTAAAGTGTTTATTCCAAATCTAAAATTATAAAATAAAAATTTTAAAATAATATAAATAATTATGTGAAAATAATTATTTACTTTAAATCAATTATGCATAAATCTAAAAATATTATATTTGAGTTATTTTTTAAATTTAAGATTTAATTTTTTTACTAACAAATTTTTTTAATATATTTTAATTTTAAATTTGTACTATTATTACAAATTTAAATTAATGATGTTAATTTTATAAAAAAGTGTTATTTTATAGAATGATCCTAAATCTATTAATGCTATTTAAAACAAACGTTTTTTAGTATTTTTGAAAATTATCTTAGTTAGAAATCTATATATATATTATTGTGAGGGAAGATGAATCTACGTGTCACGTAGTGAAGTAATGCAAGTAGTGACTCTAATCACGATTACTTCACCAAATCATAAAAATTGATAAATAAATAAATAAATAAACAGATTCTTGCAATGTTTTGGTCTGTCAAACAAAGGCCAGATTGTTGGATGATCTCAACACAATTGTTATAAGCAAACTCTTTAGATTATATTAAAAATTTAGCTGAAGTGAGTAATACAATGGTCCACTTACGACTAAACATTATTTAAGTGTTAATTAATAATGTTTGCAGATACACTCAACTAATACGCTTACGCACTTAGATTGCTTTAGATTAAAAAAGTATAATGGAATCTGTCTGAATGTGTCTCTCACCTTTAGTTTAATAACTAGATTTATACTCACGCCATACGTGGGAAAAAATATTCATAAATTATATTTTATTAATAAATATAAATTAAATATTTATATAATTTTAACTTTTATTTAAAATTACTTTGAACATTAATTTTTATATATATAAATTAAGAAAAGAAAATTAATTATTTTTTACGAATTTAATAGCTTTTTTGTTAGTTTAATAAAATATATTAATTTTCTAACCAAACTAATAACAATGGTATAATTGTAATTATTCTAATAAGTTAAACTCATTTATATATTTATTTGAAATTTACTGTAGTGATTACACGTCAGCATGATATTTCTGTTAATAACACGTTCGAGTAAGGTTATTTTCTTAAAATGTTTCTCAAATAATATATTAGAGATTACGGTAGTAACTTAAATCTATTTATATTTATTTGAAATTATTTATAAATTAACTTATAAAAAATTGAAAGAAATAAAAATTATTATTTTTGAAATGTAATAGTATTTTTTTGTTAGTTGAATAAATTATATTCTCTAACCAAATTAATACTAGTGATATGTATTATAATATCAGTGGTATGTATTTACTCTAGTATCAGTGACATATATTTTCTAACCAAATTAATATTAATGGCATTTATTCTCTAACCAAATTAATATCAGTGGCATATATTGTAATTATTCTAATAACTTAAACTCTTTTATATATTTAACCTGAAACTCGCTGTGGTGTTGACACGTGAGCATGACATTTTTGTTATTAACACGTCATGATAAGGTTATTTTGTTAAAAAGTTCCTCAAATAATATATTAGAGATTATTCATTTAATATTTGATTCTAACTGCTTCTAAGAAAAATAATCGAGCTTTTTTAATAAGCTATATAAAGAAACAAATTAAAATAGTGCTTTGAAAATTCATAAAAGAGGTGAACAAGAGAACAAAAAAAATGTTTTTTCAAAAAATGGAAAATAAAGAAACAATCAACTAAATTTTCCTGAAAAAAGTTTTTTTTTATCATATTATAAAAAACTTAGCTAGATTAAGTGAGAATGGTAGAAATTTCTAATAAAATTACGAAAATTCGCAAACGATTAATTTCAATAATATATCCCCTATCTATTTATCAATCATAAAATGATTAAATACATTGTATTAGTTTTTTATGTATTATATTTATGATTAATAATGTTTGAATATTTTTTATATAAATATTAGTTAATCAATAAATAGTGGGACTGTAATTTTCTAAATAATTTCGTCAAATGTTATGTTGAGAAATTTAAATGAGTTCACCTGTAAAATAACAGAGACAAAGAATCTCCACTAACACAATAAAATGAATGTTAATAGTAAAATAGTTTATCAGTTGATAATTACATGTTCATAAGTTTTAAATTTTTAAAAATATTTAGCCATTTATTTAATTTAACCATTTATTTTAATATTGATGATGAAGTTGAAAACAATATCATGATATATTTATGGATAATTAACTAAAATAACACTATTTCATGTTTTGTTCCAAATATATCACTAATCATTTAATTTCCAAAAATAACATAAATTTAATACTAAAATAATTAAAAATTTATTGTTAATGAAAAAATTAAATCTTAAATTGGAAATAGTGAACTCAAACATTATGTTTTAATTTTCTATATAGTTTATTTGAGGTAAATAATTATTTTCACATAATAATTTATGTTATTTTTGGAATTTTAATTTTAATATGTTAAATTTAAAAAATAAATCTAAAATAGTGCTATTTTAGGATATTATTCTATACTATATATTATATTTCTATATTTATAAACCGTTATACATAAAAATATCAACTATTTCGTGTAGAACTTTTCACAAGTTTTATCGAGAAGATAACATAAAAGTGTTTTATAAAAAAATAGAAATTAAAGATTTTCTCTAATGAGAATTTTAATTCGAAGTAAAAAAAAACAATATCTTCATATTTTAATATACTATATTATTTATGTATGTATACATTTATTTTTGAACTTTATTCGTTTTAGAAACAAATAAAATTAATTATTTGATTGTATTTATTAATTTATAGTGTACCTTGTATATAGTTTAGTCTTATTAATGAGAACCAGAAAAATGTTCTTTTTCATCTTTGTCATGGTAATAGAATTAAGATCCTAAAACAATCGAAGAAGAAATCGATAGTGACAAATCATATGCGTGCGAAGGGAGGCAACAAGATGATAATGGCGACAGACAATTCAATATTCTATCATCGTTTTACTTTCATCCATCAAATGGACCACAACATGACTCAATTAGAAGAAGAAAAAAAACTATGAAAATTGTGAGCTGACAAAAATGAAATCATGATTCTTTTTACAGTTTCTTATACGCATTCGATGTGCTTATTTTGTGATAGCCAAAAAAAATTACATGCAAATCATGTGTTTCACATAAAAACAAGTAAAATGAGTTTGATTATTATTTTGTTTAAGATAAAATTTGCATTGATTCTCTTATTAGTTTTTATGTTCGTAAGCACATGATAACTTGCGGATATTCTAACAAAAATTAATTTTTTTTATTAATAAATAATACGTTAAAATAATATATTTTAATATTATTTTTAAATTTTAAAATAATAAAATTAAATTTCTAAAAATAGTATAAATTATTATGTATAAATACTTTTATTTTTAATAAATTTTAAATATTATATTTAATTTTTTTCCCCTTCAGGTGTGAAAGATCTTTATGATCCGCTGTAACATTCCTGTTGAGGGATAGTCTTTTGTATAAATTTTTTTTTTAATATATTTTAATATAAAATATATGTCATTTTAAAAATTTTAAATTAATAATGATATTTTTTTAGAAAAAATAAAGAATATTGTTTTATATTTTTATTTATTTATTTCATGACACATTGGAAATGCAAGTCTTTATGCTCTAATTGAAGAGAGGACTCGTATATATGTATGTTATAGAGTAATTCTTTAAATAGTATTTTTTTTTAAAAAAATTGTTTTTAAATAGTATCATTAATTTAAATTTTTAATAATAATAAAAATTAAAATAAAAATATATTTTATATAATTAGAAAAAATATAATATTTTAAGTTTATATATAATTTATTTATAATAAATTAATGTTTTCACATAATTATTTACTATTTTAAAATTTTAATTTAAAAATATAAAAAAAACTTTAAATGGTACTAATTTTAGAATATTACTATATTAATAAAACTCACATTGTATTAATTTTTCAATATGTTACATATCTAAATTTCTAAAGTTGTACATGACTAGTATATGTAGTTTAATTCTATCAATAAGAACAACAATTACAGTACATTCTCTTCTGTTTTGTCTTAACTAATTCGTAGAATTTGAATGAATAAACTAAAAGCCATAATTTTTTTTGATATTTTAATTAATTTTGGTTTCATTAATAATTGTTTGTTTGTTTTGTTGGCTTACTCGATTAATTTATTTAGGGGCACGTGGATATGTCAGGATGGATCTGAAATATCTTTATAGATATTTTCTGGGACTTTAAACTTATATAGATTATATTTAAAAATGGTTTTGTGAAACTGCAAATAATTGCTCATATTGCCACTTACAACAAAGTCGGCGGACTCTTTTGTTATTACAAAACCTACCATATCAAGATAACAAGTAGGTTAGTTGTATATTGTACAGATGCATTGAACATGCAATACACCTCATTTTCTTATTATTTCGATATTAATTTATTTTTTTTAAACATAATACAGAAATTTAAACAAATAATATCTTAAAATAATATATTTTTAAATATTTATTCTAAATTTAATATTCTAAATTTAAAATTCTAAAAATAACATAAATTTTTTTTTTTTTTAAATATCACAAATATAATTAAAATATTTTTTTTTCAATTTATACTTTAATTTTTCTTTAATTAAAAATATTTTAAATTATTTTAATATTAATTTGTGATATTTAAAAAATTATTATTTTTGTCAATTGTACAATCTTAAATTATAAAATAAATTAACTGTTTAAAAATTTTAAAATATCATCATTTTAAATTTATATTTTAAATCTAATATATTATAATTAAAATTTTAAAATATCATAAAGTATTCTTTAAAAATAGTTATTTATTCTAAAAATTATAAATAAAATTTAAACATTTTATGTTTTTTAATAATTTAAAGTTAAATTTTATCTATTAAATATATTTTTAATGATTTAATATGAATTTATGATATTTATAAAAATTTAGATTAATTTTGATATATTCGAAGTAAAAATTAAAAAATATATATTTTAGAAAATTAGTAGTATGTATAGATATCTTAATTTTTAGTAAATTTAATTTTCTTTACGATACATTCATGCATGCTGATTAGATATCTCATATATTTTATCAGATCGTATTCTTTTATATAAATAGAACTCAAAAGTCTTTTATTTGTCGGGAACATTAAATCTAAGAGTAAAGAGTGTAACCCTATTCTATACAATCTACAACTGGCATGTAAGCATCACACAGTGACTCGAGTGAAAGTTAGTGTGTATGATAATATCATCGAATAATTAATTTGGTAAGATGATTGTAACTATCGAATGACCTACTAACCAAATTGTTAATTGAAATATTATTTTCAACTAGCCATGCACAAAAAAAAATTTTCTCATTTCAAAATAATTGATCTCTTATCTAAACTAATATTCAAATGAAAACAACATATATTACGTTCTTTCTTAATGGATGATAATAAACTAAAATTGTTTGTATCTCATATGATAACGTGTCCACTCTTAGAACGCGAAAAAAATCAGATAAAAATTATGATGTAAGAAATGATTAACATATCGAAAATGATTTAAAATCGAATTATGGAAAAGACGAATTCACGACGGTGAGATTTGATCTCTTTGTTTAATTTAATAAATTTTTCAAACCGTGGCGATTGATGAGATTATTAATTATATGATACAATTGCGATGAGACTATAATCGTAACATTCAATTATAGAATCTGCGAATAAGTTTTCAATAATAAAGATCTAAAACCTAAAACCCAAGATCTAAAATCCGAATCCGAGTCTAAGCCCGAGTCCGTCCTGGCGACGGCGACGATGTATGCAATTTAATTTTTTTCTCTCCAACTCTTTTAACATATTATATGAGATCACCTTTTACAAACTAGAAGATTTATTTCAAGTGGAACTTTACACACTTATGACTTTTTGATGATCCTAATGAACCATTTTTTATTTATATTTTAATAACTTTTATAATTTATATTTGGATCATGTTATTTAAATTGAACGTTCAAATATTATTTTTTAAAAAATTGTTCCACCATCGACTTCTGTGGAACAGCTAAATATGTCATTGTCGATAATTATAGTATGTTTAATATTCTTTATTTTTGTGTAATTCGTATAAGTTTTGGGATGATACAGTGTTCATGGTTACGAATTAACCACAAGTACCATAAATAGATTGTGTGCATCGCTTTGTAAAAAATAGTGACGATATGTCTTTTTAATGATAGCTATTATGTGACAAATATTTACAAAAGGAGTCATTGTCCAACACGTATTTACAGTATTTAATTAAGCTATATATTTAAGTCATGGCCGACATTGATATATATCGAAAATATTATATTGGTTATCTTTGCTTGCTACGTTACCTGTGATAAAATTTAAACAAGTCATACATTTTATTAACAATCCGCATATACAAGAGTTATAATTTAATATTTACGAATCTGTGATTTAAAAAAAAAATCAATAATATAAAAAATGAGACCGCGTTGTAAACAAATAATAAAAATATAGTAAGTATTTATTTTAAAATATGTTAACATAATTTTAAATAAAAAAATTAAAATTATATAAATATTTAATTTATATTTATTAATAAACAATATTATATAATTTAAATCGTTAACATATACTATTTAGGTTTGTGAATTTAATTCGAAATTAGAAATGTTAGGTCATTTGGTGCATTAGAACAAAGTATAATACATCCTATAAAATTGCCCAACGGCTACAAACATCTAACTTTAAATGAAAACCACATTTATGCCAAACTACACATTATTTTTGCTTTCAAAATTACACTTTATATATTCTTCTGTCGAGGATGAAAGTCAAAAAGGGAAAGTTACTAATTCCGTCATGTTTGTAAGTAGTAAGTACAGAAGAGAGAAAAGAACTAATTCTTATTTTACGAGGGTCAAAAAAGTCAAACATCTGGAAGAAACTTTAGTTACAATGTGACCCAACTTTAAGACAAACCTATTATATAGAAAGTCCCCTTACCACTTCGAGAAATATGTAATGGTATGTGTTGCAACGTGTGAAGATAACAATCCGACAACCAAACACATACCTTATCCTATTTTATTGGTCTGCCAACCCAAAATAAAAAGGTTTTGCCCACTTTTATATTAATTTAGAAAATATAAATTCACTAAAAATCACATTTCACACCTATTACCAAGTATAGAATAGATACAATAAAAAGTAAAAGAAAACTTTTAAAAGGATAAGTCTGTGATCTCGTAAAACTGAACTAGTCGTCTAGTCCCGACTTTCATTCGGAGTGACAGAATGTTATCAAAAGAGGTTACACCAAGTGAATTATAATACTAAAGGCAAACTAACACCAAAGAAAACAAATTACAAAATTATCAAATATTAGAAAATTAAAATATTAGAAAATTAAAAATCAAGCAACATAATTTTAAATACTAATATTTTAAAATAGCACTTTAAAAAAATTTCTAAATATATCATTTTAAAAATAACACAAATAATTATATGAAAATATTTATTTATTACAAATAAATTATACATAAACTTAAAATATTATATTTTAGTTTATTTTTTTCAATTTATGATTTATTTGTTTATTAAAAATAAGTTTTTATGAGAAATTGAAACTAATGACCTATTTTAAAAATAATTTTTTTTAAAAGTGTACGTTATTTTAAAAAATTATATATCCCAAAAAATAATATTTTTAAATGGACCATAACAATGAAATCCATTATTGAATAGACGGTTAGATGATTGAGAGCAGAAGTTAACACAATGAAAGACATGTGGGAGTTAGAGTTAACATCTATCTTGTCCATAGAGAAGAAAGCATCGACAACTATTGTCGGAACTCCGAAACCTCGTTGGAAACTCCGCATTGCGTATTTAAAAGCTACACTTATTTGCCTTTCTCCTTAGAAAATTCGGTACATGTGGCTATCAAAAATAACCAAAACTGTTAACTTGTAGTAGAAGAAAAAAAGATGAAGAAAAGAAAAGAGAGAGAAAACCCCAAAATATAATTTGAACTTTAACACGAATTGTTAGTATTTTTGTTGTCAACTGGTTAATACAATTTCACCGAAGCCTATTACATTATCATGTATAACCTTATGTTGGAAGTACGTTTTGCATCTCTAATATTGAGTACGACCCAAATGAAAATTGATCAGATTATTGATTTTTGGATTTTTTACGAACAATTCGATCTTTAAGTATTTTCCAATATATACGATTTTCTTATATTTTAAAACACTGCCAAATATTTAAGAAAAAAACTTATTATCCGAATATTGGAAAATTTTGAAAAAAAAATGTATAAAGATAAATTATTTTTTTTAAGAGTAATACTTTAAAATAGCACCTTTTAAAGTTTTTTTTTCCAAATCTAGCATCATAAAATTAAATTCCCAAAAATAGCACAAATACTTATGTGAAAATACTTATTTATTCTAAATAAATTATACATAAACTTAAAGTATTGTATTTGGGTTCATTATTTCCAATTTAGGGTTTAATTTTTTTCTATTAAAATATAGTTTTAATGCATTTTAATCTTAAATGTGTGCTATTATTGGAAATTTAAACTAATGATGCTATTTTTGGAACAAAAACTTAAAAATGTGATATTCTAGACATTTGCCTTTTTTTAATAAATAATCCAAAAATCTGAAAGAAAAAATTAATTGTTCGCAACATATTGTTTTACGTCTAACTCGTTTGATTTATCCGTTTTTATTCTATTTTGTAATCACGAAACTCATAATAAAAATTAAATTTCATACGTTAATTTTTTTTATTCAACGACATGTTCAACTTAATAGTTAGTAATAACATATACAAAATAGAACAAATCCAATCAAAAACTAATGATGAGTTTAGTGGTTGAATTTTCTTTTAACAAATGTTTTGAATTATAGTTTGATCATTATTGATTATCTGTTACATTTTTTAAAAATTGAATTTTTTTATCTTAAAAGTTTAGACGGTTTCAATTTGAGATTTTATCAATTCAACTGAAAATATTCGACAAACCTATAAAATTGAATTGTATTTTTGAAAAGATGGAATTATCTATTTTCTTCTCCTTCCTCGTCACCATTCGAAACCACAATGAAATCCAAACATAGAATAAAAAAAAGTCAATTTTCACATCTCTTGTATTTTACTTGAGGCAATTTAACTGCTTCGTGAAGAAAAATAATAATTTGTACACAGAAAATATTCTTTCAATGATTTTGTCTCAGAAAAATTATCAATGTTCCTTTTAGGGTCCTCTCGACGATTCTCAAAAGAAACTGGCAAAACTGGTGTCCCGGTATTCCTTACCGCCACGTGTAACTCTTTAATGTCGTCGTTTTCCCACACCTTCCTACATACGATTCTGTATTTATACCCCAAACCTTCTTCTTCTTCTTCTTCTACATACGCTTATTTCACAACCTCACGAAACCAAATCCAAAGAATAATCCATCAACTGTTATTTGTTATCTGATCAAAATATGGCTCTCGAAGAAATTCGAAGTCACAACGATCATTACCGGAGGCTCACTTTTGCCACTTTTTTGAATTCGGATTCTCTCGTTGGAGACGAAGCTTACCACACCGACGGCGATCATAACCATGGCGTTGATACGCCTTTAAGGGCTTATATTCGCAAGAAGAAAGAAGCAACTGAAAAGAAGATTGATGACGTGGAGTCCTGAGGTTTGATTACGTGGAAGAAATAATAAAGAGTATAAATACAAGTAGAGAAGGAAAGAAGAAGCATCCAGAAAGAGGGAGAAAAAGGTTGTTAGAGAATCGATTATTCTCAGCAACTAGGCAGATTCAAGAGGTGATTCTTGAATCTGAGGGCTCGCATTAGAGATTCTTTGATTCTTGTAATTCTTTTGCGATTGACTTGATAATTGAAATAAATTCTACTATTTCTCTTATCAATTGGTGCGGTGAGCAGGTTCGAGTTCATGCGATGGAAAATTTGGATCATCGAACTCTGGAAATTCAAGATTCTCTGGCCGAATTGACTGGGGAGGTAGAAATCATTCGAGGAGGTTGGCGATTATTAACTTCGTCGAACACAGAGATTTCTGACCGTGTTTCCTCGATTGAGGGTCGACTATCATCGGTCGACAAGAATCTCTTGTTGATGTCACAAACACTGGCTCGGATCGAAGCTAATCAAAGCTCCGATAAGCTCCAAGGGAAAACAGTAGCTTCTTCTTCAGACGCTACTCACCAGGTACGCTTTACGAACTCCGACCATAATCCGCGTGAAGCTCAGCTAGGTTATCGGGGAATTCATTCGGTGTTAGAAAATAGAGAAGGCATGTTGCGTAAGATTGAATTACCTATGTTTGACGGTAATCGTCCGTTTGGGTGGATTACGCAAGCGGAGAGGTTCTTTCGTTTGGGGAATTATAATGATCGGGAGAAATTTGATTTACTGTCGGTGAGCTTACAAGGACCAGTTCTGAATTGGTATAACCGAGAAATTGAACGCGAAGATTTTAAGGATTGGTCTCAGTTTAAACGCCGGATGATATCTCGTTTCAGTCAGAAAATGGAGGAAAATCCGGGAAAACGTTTGTTTAATCTTAAACAAACTGGTTCAGTAATTGATTACGTTAACGAATTTGAAGAACTGTCAACGATTGTTTCGGGTATTGATGAAACAAACTTAGAACATGTTTTCTACAATGGTTTGAAACCTGAAATGCAGGAAGTTATCAAGCTGAAAGAACCTCAAGGATTAACAGAACATTTCCATGCCGTTATTCGAATGGAAGATAGCGTTTTCTGTAAATCCATGGCTGATTCGTCTTCTGGGAATATTCCGCGTCGGAGTACGTTTTTCAATCCGTTGAAATCGTCATCAAATTATAATTCTCAGCGATCATGGTCTCCTCCTATTTCTTCAACCGAGAATCCAAAGCCGGGCAGTCAAATTTTATCATTGCAAAATGATAAAACCCAAAATTTTAAAACTCAATCTCAGGAGAAGGTTCCATGGAGATCTCAACCCAAAAGCTCTAATATGGGTCCAAGAAAACTTTCTCCAGCTGAATTTGATGAGAAACGTAGGTTGGGATTGTGTTTTAAATGTGATGAGAAGTACTCCAAAGCTCATAAGTGTCAGAACATGGAGCTTCAAGTATTAGCTCTTATTAATGGATCTGAAGTGGAAATTGTGGGAGATGATTGGATTGATACATTTGAGGATGAGGTGGGACGTGTGACAGAATTAATGGAATTATCTTTGTGCTCGTTTTTGGGATTATCATCACCAACTACAACAAAGCTGTGGGGGTACATCGGCAAAATCAGAGTAGTAGTAATGCTGGATAGTGGAGCGACCCATAATTTTATGGATCCTTCGGTATTGAGCAAAACCAAACTCTGTCCAGAATATGATAGACGCTTTGAGGTTGTTTTGGGAACTGGAATTTCTGTCAATGGATCTGGCATTTGTAAAAATGTGGAAGTGCAATTACAATCTCTGTTTTTCAAAACAGATTTTATTGTTCTGGAGTTGGGTAACAGTGATATTATTTTGGGAGTACAATGGCTCAGAACCTTGGGTAAATGTGAAGTTGACTGGTTGAATCATGAAATATCTTTTATGTATAATGGAAATGTGGTAACCCTTAATGGTGACCCTTCTATACATACAAAAGAAGTTTCTGCCAGAAACTTATATTCTAGAAGCCTTATTCAGCAAGATGGCTTTGATGTTGAGCTGTTTCAGGCTGAAGTACCTACAACAGTTGATTCAATTCCAGGCCAAATAAATGCAGTGTTAGCTGAATTTTCTGCAGTTTTTGCTGAACCGACCCAATTACCCCCAAATCGTGGCAGAGAACATGCGATAAACTTGATTCCTGGAGCAGGTCCTATTAGTGTTCGTCCTTATAGGTATCCTCACGCCTATAAGGCAGAAATGGAGAAATTGGTTAATCAAATGTTGAAGGCCGGTACAATTCGACCAAGTCACAGTCCGTATTCAAGCCCAGTCCTTTTAGTGAAGAAGAAAGATGGTTCTTGGAGGTTTTGTATTGATTACAGAGCTCTAAATAAAATTACAATACCGGACAAGTTTCCGATTCCAATGATTGATCAATTATTGGATGAACTATATGGGGCAAAAATCTTTTCAAAACTGGATTTACGTTCGGGTTATCATCAAATTCGAATGAAGGAATCGGATATTCAAAAAACAGCTTTTCGGACTGCGACTGGTCATTATGAATTTGTTGTCATGCCATTTGGATTGAGCAATGCTCCGGCTACATTCCAAGCGCTTATGAATGAGCTTTTTCGACCATTCTTAAGTCAATTTGTTCTCGTTTTTTTCGATGACATCCTAATTTTCAGTTCTTCTTTGGAGGATCATGCTGTTCATCTCCAAGCAGTTCTAGAAATCTTCATCAAACACAAATTATTCGCAAACAAGAAGAAATGCTTATTTGGTCAGAGTAAAGTTGAGTATTTGGGTCATGTTATCTCTCAGGAAGGAGTTGAAACGGACCCATCTAAGACTGCCGCCATGAAAAGCTGGCCAATTCCGCGAAATGTGAAAGATCTCAGAGGTTTTTTGGGTTTAACGGGCTATTACAGGAGATTTGTGAAAGGGTATGGTGTTATAGCAAGACCTCTCACTGAATTACTCAAAAAAGACCAATTTGATTGGTCCCCTAAAGCTCAAGAAGCGTTTGAGACCTTGAAGCAAGCCATGATGTCTTCGCCTGTCCTAGCTTTGCCAGATTTTAGTAAAACATTTACTATTGAAGCTGATGCTTCTGGTTATGGAGTTGGGGCAGTTTTGATGCAAGAATTAAAGCCTATTGCATATTTCAGTTATGGCTTATCGAATAGAGAGCAAATCAAACCGATATATGAACGAGAATTGATGGCAATTGTTCTTGCTATACAAAAATGGAGACATTATTTGCTGGGTCGCAAATTTGTGGTACACACTGACCAGAAGAGTCTTAAGTTTCTGCTAGATCAACGTGATGTTTCTTTGGATTATCAAAAATGGCTTACCAAGCTGCTTGGATACGATTTTGAGATTGTTTATAAACCTGGCATTGACAACAAAGCAGCAGATGGGTTATCCAGGATGTTTCCTTCATCATCTCAATCGATAGCTTCATTGTTAATGGCTTTAACAATTCCTACAAACTTACACTTGCAAGACATTTTGCGAGAAATTGAGGAAGATTCTGAGATTCAGGAATTAGTGCAGCAAGTGTTATCAAAGCCTACTGAACATCAGAATTTCAAGGTGATTGATGGTTGTTTACGCTATAAAAATCGATTACTATTGCCTCATAAATCGATTTTTATTCCATTGATTTTACATGAATATCATGATGGTATTTTTGGTGGCCATGGTGGTGTGTTAAAGACCAAGAAACGAATTCAACAGTCTTTTCATTGGAGGCATATGGCATCTGATATTCAAGATTATGTGGCTAAGTGCAATGTTTGCCAGAGGCACAAATACTCAACTTTATCTCCAGCTGGATTGCTGCAGCCTTTACCTATTCCTTCTCAGATTTGGGAAGATCTTTCAATGGATTTCATTGAAGGCCTTCCTTTGTCACAAGGAGTAAATGCAGTGTTGGTTGTGGTAGACAGACTTAGCAAATATGCTCACTTTTTAAGTCTAAGACATCCCTTCACGGCATCTGATGTGGCTTCCAAATTTCTTTCTGAAATCGTCAGATTACATGGTGTGCCAGTTTCAATCGTTTCAGATCGAGACAAGATTTTTCTTAGCAACTTTTGGAAAGATTTATTCAAATTATCAGGCACCAAACTTAAATACAGTACTGCTTACCATCCTCAATCTGATGGACAGACTGAAGTGATCAACAGATGTTTGGAAACCTTCCTTCGTTGCTTTACTTCGTCTCATCCGAAATCTTGGGCTAAGTTTCTGTCTTGGGCAGAGTTGTGGTATAACACCAGTTTTCATTCTTCATTGGGTGTTACTCCTTTTCAAGTGGTTTATGGCAGATTGCCTCCACCATTGTTGAAATTTGAACATGGTTCTACTTCCAACTTTGAGTTGGAGCAGCTATTACGAGACAGAGACAGGATGTTGTTGGATATCAAAGCTCATTTGCAGAAAGCTCAAGATAGAATGAAAAATAATGCTGACAAGAGTAGGCGAGAACTCTCTTTTCAGGTTGGTGATAAGGTATTTTTAAAACTAAGACCATTTCGCCAACAATCTGTTGCCAAACGTTGGTGTCAAAAATTAGCTGCAAGATATTTTGGTCCTTTTGAAGTTCTGGCCAGAATTGGGAATGTTGCTTATCGAATAAAATTGCCTTCAGATTCTAAGATTCATCCAGTATTTCACGTGTCTCAATTAAAACCAGTATTGGGGGTTAATCACTCGGTAGCCGAGTTACCTGCTTCATTGTCTGATAATGCAGAATGGGTAATTGAACCTAATCAAGTTTTGGATTCTCGTTATGATTCTGAGGGACATTTGGAGGTTTTGGTGGATTGGAAGGGTTTACCGCAACATGAGAGAAGTTGGGCTCGCGTGATTGACTTGTACCAGCAATTTCCACAATTGAAGCTTGAGGACAAGCTTCGTCTCAGCGAGGGCGGTATTGATACGCCTTTAAGGGCTTATATTCGCAAGAAGAAAGAAGCAACTGAAAAGAAGATTGATGACGTGGAGTCCTGAGGTTTGATTACGTGGAAGAAATAATAAAGAGTATAAATACAAGTAGAGAAGGAAAGAAGAAGCATCCAGAAAGAGGGAGAAAAAGGTTGTTAGAGAATCGATTATTCTCAGCAACTAGGCAGATTCAAGAGGTGATTCTTGAATCTGAGGGCTCGCATTAGAGATTCTTTGATTCTTGTAATTCTTTTGCGATTGACTTGATAATTGAAATAAATTCTACTATTTCTCTTATCAGGCGTTTACGACAACACGATTAGCACCAACCGCGATTCTCATCGTCCAAGCAACGCCTCGAGCGGTAGTAGCGATTCATCATCCCCAGTCTACCCACTATCTCCATGGAACCAAACTTACTATCCTCACAACGATAATACGACAGCGTTTTCTTCTACTTCTCAATCTCCATGGAACCAAACTTGCTCTCCTTACCACAAATCGCCGTGGATTTATCAAACCCGGAACAGTGATTTCGAGGATGATCCTGGCAACGGTTTAATCGGTACGATGGTTAGGCAAGAAGGACATGTGTATTCGATTGCTGCTTTAGGGGATCTTCTCTTCACCGGTTCCGATTCCAGGAACATTCGGGTCTGGAAAAACTTGAAGGATTTCTCCGGGTTTAAATCCACGAGCGGGTTTGTTAAAGCGATAGTGATAACCCGAGATAACCGGGTTTTCACCGGTCATCAAGATGGTAAAATTCGGGTTTGGAAAGGATCAAAGAGAAACCCAGAGAGATACACACGAGCCGGAACCTTGCCGACTTTGAAAGAATTTCTCATCAAATCAGTAAATCCGAGAAACTACGTCGCAAATCGCCGTCGAAAAAACGTTCTAAAGATCCGACATTTCGACGCCGTGTCTTGTCTGAGCGTAAACGAAGAGCTCGGTTTGCTATACTCCGGTTCGTGGGATAAGACTTTAAGAGTCTGGAGATTATTCGATTCGAAGTGTCTAGAATCGATCGAGGCTCACGATGACGCGGTCAACACGGTGGTCGCAGGATTCGACCAGTTGCTATTCACCGGTTCAGCCGACGGAACATTAAAAGTCTGGAAACGTGAACTTCAAGGGAAAGAGACGAAGCATGTTTTGGTACATGTGTTGATGAAACAAGAGAACGCTGTAACGGCTTTAGCTGTTAATATAACGGAAGCTGTAGTTTACTGTGGATCGTCTGACGGTTCCGTTAATTTCTGGGAACGGAAGAAATATTTGACTCTGATAAGAGTAGTGGAAGAAGGAGATTGTAAGCATATTTCAATAAAAGAAGATCACGAGAGGAGAGTTGATGACGTGGCAAGAACAACCAATAAAAAGATGTACAAGAACTAGTATAAATAGTGATGGATTGTATTCATTTTGGTATATGCATTGTTTTGGTTTTCTGGTTACAAACTCGTGTGAGAGTTTGTTAGGTTCAGAGTAGAGACTCTGTTCAAGGTATGGAAAGGATTATGGTTTCTGTACTTTAGTTTTTGAGTTTGTTGATAAGAATTCAAGAGAATTAGAGTTGAGATCTTATCAAATTGGTGCGGTGAGCTCGGTTCGAAGCAATCGCGATGTCGTTCGTCGAATTTCCAATGTTCGAAAATGGTGATCCGCAACCATGGATTTCTGGGATGGAGCTTCGTTTTTTTCTGTATCGTTTCTCGGATGAAGAGAAAATGAATATGGCTCAAAGCGTCATGGACGGTGAAGCTCAATTTTGGTTTCAACGGAGGCAATCATTGCTTCCGTTTCAAAATTGGAGCGAGGTGAAGGATGAATTGCTTTTGTATTTTGGAAACGATGATGATCCAGAGAAAATACAGTTAAAGATGAATCGTGAAAAAGGATTTCAAGAATTCATAAATGCGGTAGCAATTTTGCCTTCGATACGTATGATTGAAGAAGATGACTCATGTAAAACGAAGGAATCCATTATATCAACGGAATTGATCGAAAGTTCAGAGGAGGAACCTGAGATGGAGGCAATTCTTGTTGAAAACTCAGTGGGGAGTGAAACAATCAAACATCAAGAGTCGATTGAACAAAACCATTTGATTTTTGGTGCAGAAACGATTCTGACGACGGATTCGATTGAAGAAAAGAAGCCGCGCGAGACCAATAGTTCAACATTAGCAAGTGATGTTGTTCATCAGAAAGAAGCAATTTTCTGTCCTCAGGTACCGTTTCTACCTTTGGAACCAAGCCGTAGATTACATAACGAGGAATGTCCATTTGTATTCGTGAAGAAAAATAATAAATCACAGTCTCATGGTGCTTTTTTCGTTGATGATTTGGACTTCAATCCTGGAGTTGAGGTTTGGATTATTCCAAAAGTGGAACAGATTTATCGTTTAGAAGTGGCTGTTATATTTGAGACGCCAAAAATTGTGAAGATCCTACTGTGTGCACACAAACTGTATGATATAATGCCTCAAGCAAGATATGCATTGCATCACTTGCTTAAAAAACAAAAATGTTGCAAATCATGGACTTTCAAGTTCAAAATCAGTTCGGATACACGAGAGTTGATGCAAAGAGAAGCTTGGAATCAATCGGAGGATAGATTTTTCTTTATAGATAAAGCTGATCATATATTTCAAGATAATGCTATGCAGAAGAGAAGCCTATTTCAGTCCCTGAGAATGGTGAAAATAGCAAACATGTTAATTCGAATGTTGAGATGGGATTCAAGACTAGTGAAACTTATATGTGGTGAAGTGAAGTTGCACTTGAAGTACAAATGGAGATCTAGACTACTACAATCTTGGATGGATGAGAAATTATGGATTGCACAGATATCATTTGTAGTGGCTGTCACAGTTTGTGAGCATGTTTATATGCTTGCAAGATTGTTGGAACAAAATCTTGATTGTGCGTTTGACTTGTGCTGTATGCACATTTGTCTTAAGGATTCAAGGCAGAAAAAGTTATGCAAGGATTGGTGGTTTAAATTCAAACTCAGCACAAGGAGTAGAGACACACTTCGATTTTGGAAGAAGAATATGGACAGTAATCAGCATCATGGAAGAAAGATTATGGCCTCTCATTCTTTTCAAGCAAATGGCGATTCAAATATTCATGTTACTACAGAATTTAGGAAAAGAAAGAATTGGACGACAATATTCCAGGTTTGGGATTGCAAGAAAAACAAACACAAGTGGATAAAGTTGCAAATAGTCTTCCACATTCACATCTTGAAAATTTGGTGTGTCCTTTGGATTTATTTCTTTTCGGTATGGCATCGGTGGAGAGAAAAGAAACAACAGTTGTTACTTCACAGCTTGAGGACAAGAAACAACAATTATTACTTCACAGCTTGAGGACAAGAAACAACAATTGTTACTTCACAGCTTGAGGACAAGCTGTCTTCAAAAGGGGGAGTCATGATAAGAGTAGTGGAAGAAGGAGATTGTAAGCATATTTCAATAAAAGAAGATCACGAGAGGAGAGTTGATGACGTGGCAAGAACAACCAATAAAAAGATGTACAAGAACTAGTATAAATAGTGATGGATTGTATTCATTTTGGTATATGCATTGTTTTGGTTTTCTGGTTACAAACTCGTGTGAGAGTTTGTTAGGTTCAGAGTAGAGACTCTGTTCAAGGTATGGAAAGGATTATGGTTTCTGTACTTTAGTTTTTGAGTTTGTTGATAAGAATTCAAGAGAATTAGAGTTGAGATCTTATCAGACTCATGGCGGTACGATTCACGGCCATCGAATGGCGGTTCTGTGTCTCACCTCCGCCGGGAGTCTATTGTTGAGCGGCGGAGCAGATAAAAGTATTTGTGTTTGGAGGAGAAACGACGACGGAACGCACACGTGTCTCTCAGTTTTGATGGATCATGAGGGACCAGTTAAGTGTTTAACGGCGGTTGAGGAAGCGGAAGTTGATACAGAAAGCGATGTAGACGGCGGAGAGAAAAGGGATCGACGGTGGATAGTGTATAGTGGGAGTTTGGACAAATCGGTGAAAGTGTGGCGTGTGACGGATTACGCGTCTTAATGATAGACCGTTAAATCAACGGTGCGTGACTCGTAAGGGTGTGATGTAATGTTCCGACACATGTGATTGTAGCTTATTCGTCGTGAAGGGAAATTGATATTAGGACGCAAGTAGGTCGATTTTGGTTCTAACCGATAATCAATAATAAAACCTCACGAATTATAATTTTGTCTTCTTATTTGTGAAGTTTGAATAAATCTTTGTTTACATTTGTTGTTTAGCTCTTTTTCTCGGTAATCATGTGTAACCAGAGGAAGAAAGATGCTGTAGAATAAAGGAAAACTAGATTCATACCCACGCGGGAAAAATATTCGTAAATTATATTTTATTTGTAAATATAAATTAAATATTTATATAATTTTAACTTTTATTTAAAATTACTTTTAACATTAATTTTTGTATATACAAATTAAGAAAAGAAAAACAATTATTTTTTATAAATTTTAATAGTATTTTTTTTGTTAGTTTAATAAAATATATTAATTATATAACCAAATTAATAACAATGATATATTTGTAATTATTCTAATAAGTTAAACTCATTTATATATTTATTTGAAATTTATTTTAGTAATGACACGTCAGCATGATATTTCTGTTAATAACACGTTAGAGTAAAGTTATTTTATTAAAATGTTGCGCAAATAATGTATTAGGGATTATTGTAGTAACTTAATTCTATTTATATTTATTTAAAATTATTTATAAATTAACGTATAAAAAAATTAAAGAAATAAAAAGTATTATTTTTGTAAATGTAATAGTATTTTTTGGTTAGTTGAATAAAATATATTTATTATCTAACCAAATTAATATCAGTGGCATGTATTGTAATTATTCTAATAATTTAAAATTTTTTATATATTTAAATTGAAACTCGCTGTGGTGTTGACACGTCAGTATGATATTTTTGTTATTAACACGTCAGGATAAGGTTATTTTGTTAAAAAGTTTCTCAAATAATATATTAGGGATTGAAAAATTCTGCTACATCCAGAAAATAGATAGAGAAATCTGTTCAATGCATTAAATGTAATTTTGTTTGTATTTATTTTTGGGTCCTATGTTTTATTATATGGTTGTTGTCATTCTTGAATATTGTTTATTTTACTTCCAATGTTTTTGTTGGAAATTTTAATGATAAAAGGTAAAATAACATATTAATAGTATATAAGAGACACATCAATCAATTTGTCATAAATTTTTTATATAATATCATACTCAAAATTAATCCAAAACTAATAGTTTAAAAGAGATATGCTTTGAAAACATCAATTTAAATTACTGGGTAGTTTCGAAATAATTGGAAAATCTATCATTTCGAGAGGATCTACCTTAGCGATAAGGTTTTCTTATTTAAAACTAATTATTTAAGCAAATGGTATATCCGACCTTAGCTCAGTTGGTAGAGCGGAAGACTGTAGAATGAACAGATAATCTTTAGGTCGCTGGTTCGATTCCGGCAGGTTGGATTTTTTTGTTTACTTTTTAATATAAGCCTATTAAGAAGAAGCCCAAAAACGCTCCTTTACTTGAAAAGCCCATAAGTAAAATCAATAAGCCCATACATCTAGACAACAACAAACGAATTTCATTAATCTAAACAGAATGAAGTTTGTGTTAGCCCAGTGGATTGTCATATGATTAATAGCATTCATTTGCTTTTTGCATAGTTCAGTCGATAGCCCAAATATTGGGAATTTTAATTTAGGGGAACAAAAAGAAAAACGATTTCAACACATAAAAATAGAAAGTTAATTTTCAAAATAGTAACTTTTAATATTAATTTATTCTTAAAAATAATGTGCAAATTTAAAATATTATATGTGAGTTTATTTTTTTAATTTAAAGTTTGATTTTTTTCTATTTAGAACAAGTTTTACTGTATTTTAACTATAAATTCATGTTGTTGTTAGAAATTTAAATTAATTATGCTAATTTTGAATCAAAATTAATAAATGTACTATTTTAAAAAATTGCTCTAGTTTAAATTATAAATTTAATATTAAAAATCATTTGAATAGAAAAAATTTAAACTATAAATTGGAAAAAAAACTAACATAGTATTTTATTTTTCTTTTAATTTACTTTAGTAAAAAATATTTTTAAATAATAATTTGTAATATTTTTAACATGATAGATTTATAACAAAAATTTTAAAAATATTGTTTTAAAGTTTTACTCAAAATATTATATTATTTGATTTTTTGTTCTTTTCAGTACCGTAGAAAATTCTAAAAACTATAAAAAAGCATATTTTTGGTTATGAAAAAGAATTGGGTAGTAAATGCATTTATCGTAATTTCCATTTTCTACTTAAGTGGAAACACTCTTTAGTTTCCACTTAGAGTGGATGGATTTGTGACCCCAAACTATCCTCAATAGTTTTATAACTTTTATTGGCTCCTACTTTTTGGATTCCTAATCAAAAGTTAGGTCAATATATTGATTATTGTTTTTTGAATTAATTACACCAAAAATGAAATACTTTAAAATAACATATTTTTATTTTATTTTCTAAATTTAGCATATTAAAAATAAAATATTTAAATAACACAACTTATTATTTGAAAATAATTATTTATCTTAAATAAATTATATATAAAATTAAAATATTAGAATTTTTTCAATTTAGTATTTAAATTTTTTATATTAAGATTTTTTAATTATTTTAATATTAAATTTATACTATTTTTGGAAATTCAAACTATTTATGATATATTTATAACAAAATTTTTAAAAAATCATATTTTAGACAATAAGACGATTATCATACAAAATTTTCATCATTTTTCCAACTCTTGTTTACGTTTTTCTTTCTGTTTTATTTGAAATGAAACTTAAGATTTTTACACACAGATTACAATTTATTTAATTATTTTTCTATAAAATATTATTTGTTATCTAATTAATACTATCTCACCTAATAACAAAATAATTAGTTAACTAATAACAAAATAAACTCCAGAATATCAATAAATAGTCCAAAAATAAAATTCGATTAATTTTGCACTTAAAACTGATACATTTTGTACCTTGGAAACTCAAATCAAATACTTGATAACTTTTATAATATTTATTTATAGAAGACATAATGGTTGAAACAATTTTTGCAGCCAATTAAACTAACCATATTAATTTAAGTATAAATGAATTTATGTTATTTTTGTAATTCTATATTTGAAGAAGTCACACTCGACTTTGCAACTCTAAAGTTCATGTCAATAAATAAGTGCATGCACGAACCTTATGCATCGCTATCTATAAATATTAAAGTTTATATCTTTTGAAATAATAAAAACGAAATATAGCCTTTAAATGAATACAAATTACACTACGTTGCTATTTATTTATTTTTCAAATGTTTGGTTCAGTCTTAGCAAAGTTTTTGATAACGAAATTACTTTCGGTAGTTTCTTCACCACAATATTAAAGTGTTACGTATTGGTCAAGCCACCTTTTCTTCTTTTTCCTTAGCTTTAATTTTAGTGGTATATTTCGTCACGAAACCACATCAGATTTCTCATCTATATATAAACATTTCTTCAGGAAATATCACTCAACACCAAAAATTAAAAGAAATAAATAATTGTAACAAGATAAACTAAAAAAACATTAGAATGGGAACCTTCTTAGGACACTTTGTGCCTGGTCTATCACTTGCACTTCTTGGTGTTTGGCATCTCTCCAATACCATAAGATCTTACTGTCTTAAAGGTCCTGAAACTTTCACGACAAGGTTATGGTTTCCTTTCCCTAAACTCAAACATCTCGAGCTCATCTCTATCCTCTTCTTCTCTGTCCTTGCCATCATCCTCCTAACCTTAGATTTCCCTTATTTCAGCTTCTCTTTTAAACCAGACAACCTGGAACACGCTTCCATGTTCCTTCACCTCATTATCTTCGCGTGCTTTGCTCTCTTCTGCGAGCTAACCCTTTGCTCAGATCTCTTCTCTGGTCTAATCGGATTACTATCTGCTTCTGTCTTTGCTCAAGAACTCTTCCTTCTTCATTTTCACTCCACTGATCATTTAGGTCTTGAAGGCCACTATCATTTCCTTCTCCAGCTCATCGCTTTCGTCTCTTTAACTTCAGCTCTAGCTTCTTCTTCGTTCCCTAAATCCTTTTCCGCGGCTCTAGTCCTTTCGGTTTCAGTTATGTTTCAAGGATGCTGGTTCTTAAACATGGGTTTCATGCTTTGGGTCCCAGGATATGTTCCTAGAGGCTGCGTGAGCAACACGTCAACATCTGATAATAGAAGAAGTGTTGTTCATAATAGTGCGGTTGCTTGTGAGTCTCCTGATGCAGAGATTAGGGCAAAAGCATTGGCAAATCTTCAGTTTAGTTGGATTTTGTCTGCTATACTGATTATTACATGTGCCTTGTGCCTCAAGTTTTCCGGCAAAGTTGTATTGCCTAAGAATAAGTCATCCTCTGAGTACGAACGTCTTTGCCGGCAAGGAAGTGATCGTTCTGCAGCCATGACGGTGGTAGAACCGGCTAGTTCCGATTAACAATAGATTTCCTTTATTTTCTTATCTCTGTATAATATGAATATGAATGATGTATTATGAAACGTAGATACATAAGGGAAATTACCAAAAACTCTACCTAAATTAGAATTGACCAAATAATTCAAACCCAACCGAAACCGAACCGAAAAATAAATTTTCGGTTAGTATTTGGTTATACAAAAATAACCGAATAGATATTATTTTAGAAAATCATGATTGTTAGTTACTAACCGAAACCAAATCGAAAATCGAAATAATATTTAAAAAACTGAACTATTTTCGGTTATTTTCGATTATTTTGGATATTTTTTTGTTGTTGCTTGGTTATTTTTGGTTATTTTTAATTATTTTTGTTATTTTTGTTATTTTTGATTATTTCGGTTATTTTTGGTTATTCGAATTATTTTTAGTTATTTTTGTTTTTAAATTTAATAACCGAATGGATCGAAACCAAAGTATAATCAAATCAAAATCAAAATCGAAATATATAAATAACCGATAGATCTTTAATCATATTAATCTATTAAACCAAAACTAAAAATAAACAAACGAAACCAAACCAAACGAAACCGAATCGAATGTACACGAATGTGGAGATCTTACCTAAATTAACTTATGATTTAACAAAAGTCCTGTAAAACTTTTGGACTTATGATTTGGAGCGTTTGTATTCGGTTTATCTGGTTTTGTAGTTCTTTTTATTATTTTAATAAAAATCAAAATAGATGAAGAAAATTTAAAATACAGATATCTTGGGAGTCTAAAAAGGATTAAATTTTCCATCGTGGTTTGTGTAAAGCAATGTAAATGATGTGATACAAGAAAAAAAAGTCCTCAGTTGCTTCTCTCGAAACCTAATCACTTCTCGGCAAGGAATATGAATTCTACTTGGAAATCATCTTCTCGAGCAAAACCAGAACCAGAACCAGAACCGGCGGTGAAAAAGTTTCTCAAGATTATCTCGCTTTCAACAATTAAGGAAAAAATGATGGTAAAAAACATTGAACATAGTATATTACACACTTCAGTTAATTTAATCTTGCTTGCATGTGTGGATTTGCAGAAGATTCCGCCGAGATTTGTGAGGTTAGGCCCTAAACTCTTTGACACTGTGACAGTCGAGACTCCTGCGGGTTTCAAGCGTACGATTCGGATTAAACGAATCGGTGATGAGGTTTGGTTCGAAAATGGTTGGAGTGAGTTTGCAGAGGCTCATTCTTTAAGTGAAGGTCATGTTTTGTATTTTCTTTACAAAGGGAATTCAAGTTTCCGTGTAGTGATCTTCGATGTTTCTGCATCTGAGATTAAATATCCATTGGATAAAGTTAATGTAATTGATAGTGATGATGATGAAGAGGTGATCGAAATTATAGATGATGAAAAAGATGGGTTTACTGTTTCGGAAAGTAGTGATAATGATTCAAAAGAAGGAGTGATTGATTTGGAGGAATTGGTGAAGAAGAAACCAAGTTTCAACATCAATTCTGAGACGATTACAATTGGTAAAAAAATTAGACTTGAGTAAGATTCTGGGTTTTGTTTCTTTTTTTAAAAAGGTTTGATTTGGTTGTCCTTCTTTGTTGTAGATGATGTTGAAGAGATTGATTCAATGGATGATGTGGAAGAAGATAAAGACATCCTTAGGGAGGAGTAAGAGGTTTTGAAAAATGGAACTTTTGCAAGTTTTCCGACAAAGATCTCTGCGCTTACTAGCTCGTTAAGACCCTTGTGTAATATAATGTGATGTGTGTAGTGGAGATACATGTCATGTCTGAATCTGGCAAGAACTTAATTGGTGAACTGTAGTAAGAACTTTGGCTTGCTTTTAAGATCCTTTTGTGTAGTGTAATGTCTGTAAAACTGGTTGTCATGTGTAAAAGCTGATAAAATAGATTAGTCTCTTATGTTCAATTGTTTCTGAACGTCTTCCCATTCATGTTTTGTGATATCATCCTCCCAAATACCACAAGGTAACACAATCATGTTATTAGCTTAACCAACTAAAGCAATGATGAAATAGTACCCCAAATCTATCATACAATCAACAATCACATCAACATCATTCTCCTGACTTACTTGACCAGTTCGATACCAAATTGATGAAGATAAAGTAATTACATTCTGCTTTGACCCTAACTACACTCAAACATAGAGTTTTCCACTCGATCGTCCAATACTTATCCACATCGAAACATAGAAACCTGAAACTTCACTCAAAACACTACTAAAACCCAGAGAACCAGATTGATTCTCCAAGAAATGCAAGAGACATAACATAGTTAAGAGACCCTACACGAAATTTAAGTTTGGAAAGCTCCCTGCTCATGAAAGAGATTTCGGTTTTGGTCACGCATACTGATTGACACGGAATGCGGTAACTTTCAGAATGAAATCCCGAGTTCTGAGCAGCTCAAACACACAAACATCTCCTTCGCCTATATTGTTCTCGAGTGTGAACTCATACCATCCTTGGCTAAACTTAGCTCTCCCTGCTTTGTAAAGGCACCTCACTGGCCATTGTTTCTCACCGAGCTGGAGTTTGATGAAACCAGATATCCCGCTTAGGTACTTCTCAGCAAATCCAGAAGGCAAGTACTGACAAAAAGGGGAAAAAGACATCTTTAAGAGACCAGGTCATACACAGTTAAAGTCAATTCCTTTTCCCCCAAATCTTCAACCGTTTGATAAGTTTCTTACCATGATGCAGCCTCTGTATAGATATGATGGTCGCAGAACAACTCTAAAGAAAGGATTGGCTGGCTCAAATGTTTTGGCTGCATTGATGGCTCTCTCTCTTTCCTCAGCAGTTACAGTTCTCTTTCTAGCAGACGCACTTTCGTACAGCTTAGAACGGTTCTCGGAGTCATCTCCACGCGGGGTCGAAGAGTTTATTTCCTCTGCACAAACCAAAAACGATGAATCTTTCCCCATCAAAAAAGTCAAGAATTAAGAGTCTGTCTATGATGCTTACCCGGATTAGGATTTTTCTTCTTCCTTCCTCTCTTCTTAAGTACTTTAGGTGTCTCTTCAGCTTTAGATTCAACAAACAAGCTTTGGATGGCTATAGAACCATCAGACCCTTTACTCAGGGGTGCAGTAGATTCAGGGATCGATGGATACATGACCTTGGCATCTTCCTTTTCAAGGTCTTCAAACAATCGAGCACGTTTGTTGAACTCATTGTGTGCAGAATCCATGTTCATTAGACCACTTGAATGGTAACTGATCTCAGAGTCCGGAAAGATAGATTGAAAATGTAGATGGTAAACACAAAAGTGCCTTTAGTTCTGAAAACCAAAAGGAAACCGATCTAAATGGAGTAACAGTCAACAAACTCCTGCAACCGTATTGTCACAGGATTTTGTTCTCAGCGTTCCTTAGTCCTACATGTCAAACATAACAGGTACAGTGAGTGCAGTAGGCAGCAAACTGAGAGCATCACAACCCCCAGAGTAAGCAATGAAATTATAAGTTGTGGAAGAGCCGTGTCTCGGGAAGAAAGAAAGAATCAAATAGTGAAAAAAGATACCGAAGGTTTCTTTCAGATTTTTTTTTTTTGCTCGTAAACCAACAAGAATCCATAAATAAAAATACAATAGCTGGATAAAAGAGAAATTTGCCTTGCTAAAATCATCATCCAAGTCATGTTATCAGTCACAATCTCGATCTAAAGTAAAAAAAACGATGCATGTTTCCAGATCTATGAAGTCCACTCACTCTCTCTCTCTCTCTCTTCCTCCAGTAAGCCAACGGATACACTATTTGCGGTTTCAATTTGTACATACCAAGACCAAAGTCATAATAAAGTCCTAAGATTTCAACTTTTTCTCCTAATATTCTCAGTGAATCTGACAGAAACACAACTTGAGCAGAATCTGATGTCAAGATGCTTCAAACAAATTTCTGACACTGAACCACATCCTCTCATTTCGCTGTTAGAGATACATAAATCACAAAATCAAGACAAGACTATATGCAAACCCAATTTCCTACCCAATCCAAACAAAAATAGTCTCTTGCAGACTTTCGATCCCAAATTCAAAAAACAAAAGAACACATTTTTAACTTGAATTTCACCGTAAGTTTAGCACAGAGGTTAAACGAAAACCTAAAACCCAACAACAATCGATCAACCGGACACCAAATCGCTCATTTTTCCAGAAATCAAATGCGAAGAAAAACAAAACCCTTGAAAGAAAAGAAAGAGAGAAGAACTACCAGACGCTTTCGTTGAATAGTGAATGAGAGAATAAGGTTGTGGAAGAAAAGGGCGTGGCACAATTCAGATAATCAACAGTGAACAAGTATAAAAAGATAAAAGGAGGGACCAGTGTTAACGAAGAAGAGGTCAGCTCACGAAACGACGCCGGAGAAACATCGACCCTGAAGAAAAAAATATTCCTTTTTCAGATCTGAAACCAAATTAGTCAAAGGTCTCTCTCTCTGTGGCTAGTTTTAAGCCTGACCTGAGTGACCCAACCAAAAAAATCCCAACTTGACCTAAAAAAAGTTCAAGCCAGTCAATCTGTGTGTTTTCTCCTTGACTCGGTACGTCGAATCGGTGAGTTGACTCGTTTTATATTTTTTTTAGAGCCTATAGCCCTTCACCTTCTCATTTTTCACCTAATTTTTCTCACCTTTTTTGTAAATATAATAAATATTTTTGTCTTTTTTAACAAAATGTATATACTCTACACTATTTCTTTTGTCGTCTCATATATTCGTTAACACTAAAGATTTATCTCCTTAAGAGCAATATAAGACCTCAATATACAACCAATTATCGGTTAGAAATAGACATGGCTAAAAAATCCAAATCAAATGAACAAATTGAAAAATAATTTTTAGTTGGTATTTTGCTATAAAAAAAATAACTGAATAGATATTATTTTAGAAAACTATGGTTATTGGTTACTAACCGAAACGAAACCGAAAACCAAAATAATATCCAAAAAAATCGAATTAGTTCGATTATTTTTGGTTAAATATTTTGGATATTTCGGTTATTTTTTGTTATTTTTTGTTATTTTTAGTTATTTTAGTTATTTTTGGCTATTTTTGATTACTCGAATTATTTTTGATTATTTTTTATTTTTAAATTTAATAATTGAAACGATCGAAACTGACATACAATCAAACCAAAATCAAACTAAATATAAAAATAATCGAATGGATCTTTAATCTTATTAACCAAAGAAATCGAAACCAAAAAAACCAACCGAAAATGAACCGAATATCTGAATGTTTAGGTTTAGTTAGAAAATTTGCAAAACTTGTGTCAAACAAATCTGATTAGTTTATATACAACGACAAATCCAACGATAAACTAACCAACGTATTCGTTATTGCTCGCATCGACAACCATCACAATGTTAATGGAACCGATCTCGTTCGAGAAACAACCAATTAAATTATTTTCCGTGAAAACAATTTCCTTCAAGCAGTCAATTTTCCATTCGTACCGGGAATAACCGATTGAAACCGGTTATTGTACAAAAAGATGGCATCAATAGCTAATTCCAATGGTAAATGTCCGACGATATTCGCATGGTTAAGGTTAAGACTAAGAGGTTTGTAGATCCTCAGTGTCCAAGTTCGCTTACTGTATATGCACTGTGCTTAGTCTAGGAATGATGTGTGCTTGAAGAATGATGATTGATGAATGTTGTTTGGTAATAGGAATGCATGCCAAGGTATAGATTAAAGAACGATTAACATTATACAATGATGCAGAATGATTGAAGTATTATGATAACACAAAGTTTAATTTACATCCAAATTTCCAATGATGGATAAGACAAAAAAATGTGGATAAGGTTGTATTTCTATAGTAGAATTAAATATCAGCACGATTATTATTTGACTATGACCCAAACATATGTGGACCTATCTTCTTCAAAATCAGATCTACCCTTTGAATGTGTGACCACATGTTCTCTAAAAATGATTAGTATAACATCAATTTTATCTTTATAGATCATATGAATAAACAAAAGTATACACATTAAAACAAAACACAAATAGTAATACACGTTCCGGAATGTCTAAATCTTCGTTCTTGATTTTTCCATACCAATCAGATGTTTTGTCTGAAAGGCTATACGTGGCAGATCGAAGTAAGACAAGTAATAATAGAACAAGAGGAACCAAAAGAAAATACATATATTAACTACAGAAACCCCAGAAGAGGAATAGGAACGGCGGAGTAATTACTCCGGCGACCGTTCATCACTGCAGAATATTGAATCACCGGAGGAGGACGGTGACGAAACGCTACTTCAATTGATTCTGCAACGGCGACGACGAAATCAACAGTCAGTTTCACCAACTCGATACAAATCTCAAGTTTTAGAGTCACCATCGTAGGCTAAGAACAATGTTTACGTTGTTTGGATTCTTCACTCTATTTTCCGCGTATCGTCTTTGCGAAGTCTTACATGCAAAAACCAGAGTTATATATATGCAAATATCCAAATTTTATTTTAATTGGATAGATTATAAATATTAGTATGAAAAATGCTTCGTTGGCTTTTGGTTTATATGAAAAGCCAATAATTCGTAAGGGGCATTTCTTAATTTACGTACTAAATTGTAAGTATATGTAGAACCTTATTGTCTAGGTTCATTGCTTGCGGATGCAATTATATGATGTACTAAAGAGTTAGATTCGAATTTAATAGGGCCGCAATAAAAAAATAAATAATATATCGATTTATATTACCAAAAAATAGATCGTTTTAATCTTTTAAAAATTATGTTATTAGAAATACTCGAAACGTATAAATTAAAAAACAGTTTATTTTTCTTTGCGATTGTGTTAAAAATATTTTTTTAAAAATGTCTATTTTTTTGTATTAATATTGAAAAATATTTGTTTGGACTCAGATCCCACCAAAGAGAAACAAAGATTCTTAATTTAAAATAAAAAAAAAACTCATATAACGGGCAATTAAATCATGCTGATATTTAATTTGTTGTCCAAATTGGAACGTGAGTATCTCTCTTTATAAAAAGAATTAACTAATTACAAATTTATGTATTCAATTATTATAAACTAGATAATTTGCTAAGAATATAATATATTATAAATTTAGATTGTTTTGTGTGAATATAATATATTATAAATTTGAATTATTATTATATTTTATTAATATTTTAAATTTATTATATTATATATTTATTTTATAAAATGATTTTATTAGTGTTTTATGTATTTAAAATCACTAAAATTATATTTTTTAATTTATAATATGTTTCTATTTTTATTTTATAATCAAATTATATTTAAACTATATTTTGATACGATTGTATTTTAAAAATTATGGATATATATAATATAACTTTTTAACCATTAGTTTTGAATATTTTTTACTATTTTTGTAAAAAAAAATCATTTTTATATATTTATTTTTAACTAGTTATATAATTAGATATTAATTAAAATATGAACAACATAATAAAGATAAAAATAATAATTATATTAAAAAAATATAAATTATTCATCGTAAGTAAATTACTAATTAAAATAATTATAAATAAATTTAAATAAAACTATAAAATTAAAAAAACAGATAGTAAACTATTAAAATTATAAATCTTCATAGATGCATATTATAATCTAAGTATTAAATAAAAATAAAAAATAGCTTTTTTAATGAATGATTTTTAATAAGAAGATTGTACTCGAAAAACTTAACTTTAATATGAATAGTGAATCTGCAGCTTTGGCTAGATGGATCAGAACGAAAGATTACACACAGTGGACACGATGAGTGACAGTGGGACAAAGATTTGATCTTTGATTTTTTTGTCTTTTTTTAATAATTATTTGATTTATGTAGATACGTTTCATGTATGACATTAGTTATTGAATGTGATATGTTCTCCATCGCTGTGTGACATATGGCATATATTTCTAATGAACAATCTATTGGTTCTCGTTTCTCAAATGAAAAGTGTTAATTTGTAATAAAATGCTGACATATAAAAGATCAATAAGTATATTCCTTTTTCCAGAATGATTATCATTCTTTTATCACATCGTAAATCAAAAATCAACATGGCTATACAATTTGTTCATGTTTCTTAACGAATTTTCCAATTAGTTATAGTTTTGTTGAAATACTTTTTAACGTAATATAGCTCAAATCACATTTAAAAAAATGTCTACCATATGATTCAACTGTTGGGAAAATATATATTCTTTTTTTGTCACTGAATATTACATTTATATAATATAAGATTAAAACTATATTGCATATCTTCGAATTCATATTATATTTATATTATGCTTTTTTATATATAGAAGTCCTGACTAATGAAAAAATGGTATTTCGCTGACGAGCTTGCTTGGAATTAGAGAGAAATCTAAAAATTGATGTAAAAGTGTTTTAAAATCATTGAATTCCGCCGTAAAAGCTGGCCATGAGGGGGAAATATATCTTTGTCGAAAGTTTTGTTTGGTGGTTCGTTGTATTATGGTTTCAAAATATTAATTGATTTTAGTTACATAATTAAAGTCGTAAGCAAACCACCAACATTAGCGTACCGTTATATTATATTATTAAAATAGGACATATAATCTAAATCGAATCACAAATATATATAATTAATGTCATTCTACTTTAAGAGGATATATTTCTTTGTGGAAACTTTATTTAGTGATTTGATTATAGTGTTGTTTTCAACATTATAATTATTACCAGTGATTAATATTCATACATGCATATAAATAAAGTTATTTTATTATTTCCGTGCGTTTGCCAAACGAATAAATCTGCGGTGACAACCTGCGATCAACCGCGCGATTGCCAAACGAACAAAACTGTGGCAGCAATATGCGGTCAGACGCTGCAGTGATAAAACGAACAACAAAATATAATGTCTAACCGCAGCGTCTGACCACAGGTCACTACCGGCGGACAAACGAACAATACTAATGTATAAAATGATTAGTTGGAAAAACAATAAAATAATAATAGTAAGAATATATACGATTACGTAAGAGTATCGCATTATTGAATTCCGACACTTGATGAGCTGGAACATATCGATTTTACATTATTTGTTAACATCATCCATTTATCATCACAACTGTTTTTTCTCTATATTATTAAATTTCCAAATTTATTTTTTCTTAAAAGAAAATTCTCAATGTTTTTTTTTTAAATATTTAAAATATAAACAAAGTGGATATATTGTTTATTTATTCGATATTTGATGAAACACTCATTGATAAATAAATTTTGAGTTTTAAAATAAAAAATAAGTTTAACTTTTTATAATAAAATAAATATATTACATTTTAGTTTCAACCAATATCTCATATTATATCATTGTATAGTTCTAATAAAAAAATAGATTTCGGTATTATTATTTAGTTCATTTAGAAAAACCAACATCAGTAATATAATATTTGAGGAACATTTTAATAAAATAAATTTACTATGACATGTTATTAATACGACATGTCATCACCACAAAAAAATTAAATAAATATATAAATATTTTTAATTTATTAGAATAATTACAAAATATTTAATTGTTATTAATTTAGTTAGAGAATTAATATATTTTATTAAATTCGTAAAAATAATTATTATTTTTTTAATTTACATTTACAATTATTAAAAATAATTTTAAATAAAAGTTAAAATTATATAATGATTTAATTTATATTTATTAATAACGAATATTATATAATTTTCGAATATTTTACCATAAATATAAATCGATTATATGTATAAAAGTGTTGTATATCAAATGGATAAAACAATCAAACTCTACACGCAATAAAACTCATATATTCAAATGCCATTATCTAAATGGTACGTAACTTACCCATCGGTTTCGCTAGTCAACTAAATTAAATGGATAAGTATCTATCATGCCCTATGTGATATGAGACTAAAAACAACTATAGTTACAAATTAATACTAACTTGTAAATTTTAAAAGGAAATGGTAAAAATTTATAAAATGGATGTTCGGAACTCAAGAATATGAGGCCAATAGAAAATTATCAGTTTATCATTGCATCAACTGATTTCTCATACGCAATGATCTTTTAAAAATTCACATATTTGTTGAGATCTAAGCACTAATTTACGTTTGGAATCACAATTTTTAATATATTATTTGAAAAATATTTTTAAAAAATAATTTTATCTTATGGTGTTATTTTCATTATTTGAAAGTGAAAAAAAGAAGTGTATTTTTCATTGGAAACATTCATACAATAATATACTAAGACAACGTTATTACTTACCTGCGATACAGTAATAAATTCTAACTAATAAATTCTAACTACTATTTAGAATTGTGGAGGAATAAATACTCCAATTTGTTTGTATAATATTGTTAAATATTCGTATGAATATTTCTAATATATTATTTGAATAACATTTTAACAAAATAACCTCATTGTAATGTATTATTAACAGAAATACTTGCTGACGTGTCATCATTAAATTGAGTTTTAAATAAATATATAAATGAGTTTAAGTTATTAAAATAATTATATATCATTGTTACTAAAATATATAAAGCCAGTATAGTTTTATTCACTTACTTTTTATGTGTGTATCCCGAAACATTGTATTTTCGAAATGTCATAAATTTTACACCACAATAAATTACACAGCCGACAATACCACTTCGAAAAGTTTCTTAAAGATCTCTAACGTGCTTCGAAAATACTATTAAATTCGTAAAAATAATTATTTTTATTTTCTAAATTTACATATAGAAAAATTAATATCAAAATAATTTTAAATAACACTTAATTATATAAATTTCTAATTTATATTTATTAATAAATAATATTATATAATTTATAAATATTTTTTCCTATACAATGTCAATATAAATCTAGTATTATTTGGTCAACCCATGACCCATATAACAAAAACTACTACTGTCGTTTGACTTTGAAACACTCAATCAAATACTTGTGTTGAATTTCCTTGTTGTATACTCTAATACTATGTGATACTGTTTTTTCTAATGTTTAGCAATGAAGAATCGTCGCTCCACATGTGATTAATCTTGTTGTTGGGATCAACCACAATCGTGTTCAAAGTGTGGATGCTTTTTATAACTATAAAACGAGATCATAAGAATGTTTATACTTTTATAAATCAATTTATAATTTAGTCTCAAATGAATCTGAACCTAACCTAATCGAATCAAATCAGTTTATAATTTAGTCTCAAATGAATCTATTTTTTAAATCCATAAAACTAAAAACCCAAAAACTTCGAAATTCAAAACACAAGAATCAAACCAAAGCAAACCAAACGAGTTAACCGAATGTGTCCATTCTGTATGTACACCTCACGTGATCCTACGATGGTCATCGCCGCAGACGATCTAATTTTTTGTTCTGGCCATCGACGGGATTCCGTCTCCCCATTAGGCTTAAAAATTTCTTATCCTCTTTTCAGAAACCCTCTCCTTCAAATATACTCTCCTCTGTGATAAACTCAAAGCAATAGATTTTAGATAAAAATGGCGATGTCTCATCTCTTTCTTTCTTCACCTCGACCTTCAGTGGCTCTGCGTCTTCATTCTCCTCTTCTACCCACCCAGGTAACGAAACCTTTCTTCTCATCTAGCTAATCTTCAATGGCCTCCCTCCTACGACCCAGAAAATTTTATTACTTTTCATTGTTCCTTCTTTCTTCTCATCGAAGACGAAATTTCAATTGATTTAAAGATCCCGTCGAAGATTTGCACTTAGGTATAGCTTTGCTGAGATAAATTTGGTTCAATTTCATCAGCGAATATAGTGAATTTAATGTTAGCATCTCCTTTTTGATCCATTAAACATGTTTCGTTGGGTATATAGCCTCTGCAGAATTTGGTCTTGGACATTACGAATTACATTCTTCTTATCTGATGAATTTCTGTCATTTTCCTTACAAGAAATTTCCCAAAAGTTTGTTTATTGATTTTCCCGTGTTTTATTTGCAGTTCACGTCGAGCTACTCTAAGGGTGCAAATGGAATTGAAGTATCAAAGAGATTCGTCTGTCGGGCGATTCATATGGAATCTGAACATTCAGGGGAACCAAAGAGGCTAATTTTCGATAATCTATTGAGAAAAACAAAAGATGTTTGGAATAATTCTCCACAACCGATTAAGAAATTCCCTTGGAGCCAAGTATTCGAAAACTTCATACAGCTCATACTTGATCTCACAATATCAGTCGTTAAATTCTTGTTCGTTCCCATTTTGGCGATTTCTTCCATCAGCGAGATGTCTTATTGTGCACATGAGAGGAAACTTGCTTTAGTACCGTTTCCATTAGTTATTGGTATGGTTGTTGGAGGCATTCTACAAGGAGTTGCTTTAAAGATCTCTCCTCGTCTCAAGGTAGTAGAAAAGAAAAAATCTTGACCACCTTGTTATTACATTCTAATCTATGCATCTAAGTTGTTTATGCTCCTAACCTTAAAGATTGTTATGCCATTCTTAATGAGATTTTGTTTTGCAGGAAGCGGAAGTACCATGGCATTTGATAGCTTTGATGATGTTCTTTGCTCTGATTAAACTTCCTGGACCGTACTATCCATATTGGGGACGTCTAATTGTTCCACATTTTGCAAATGGAGTATTGGTTAGAGCACTTTGGTCCATGTTCTTTTGGTATAAGAAGACTAGAAATACATCAGGAAATCATCTGCAGGATCACAGTTTCAAAACAAAATGAGAATCTTCAACTGA
This sequence comes from Pugionium cornutum, assembly GCA_018901935.1. NCBI lineage: Eukaryota > Viridiplantae > Streptophyta > Magnoliopsida > Brassicales > Brassicaceae > Pugionium > Pugionium cornutum. The sequence goes on along the minus strand of CM032156.1, from coordinate 25,540,984 downwards.
GGTATGTATCAAATTTGGTTACATTGTGATACTTTTTTAATCATGATTAGCACATAAGCATAGACATACAAAAACATATGAACATGTTTAGCTATGACTGTAGTTTTTATGCATCTCTTCTGTTGTTTCTTTTGTAGGTTGTTTCTTTTATGCATCCCCAATTGATATACATGCGCTTAATTATCTGTAGGTGTTTTAACAAAATTCAGAATTTTTAGTAGTTTAAGTTTCCCAGTAAAAGAAATTTCATGAATATTTTGCAACTTCGTATAAAATGCCAACGTAGATACTCAAACACCACTTAAGTATTTTATCATGAAAGGTAGAAGGAAAACGAAAGGGGTAAAACGGCAACGTTTTTGTTTAGATGAACAGTTCGAAATTCCATAAATACCCTCGCAATTGTTTTCTCCTTGTAATGTCGTAAAGCCACATTGTAATATTTTTTTAGAAAACTGTAAAAAAAAACATAAACTTTCACATTTCAGCTATTCAACTCATAAATTTTCATTTGGGTAATTTAAAATATTAAGATATGTTAACTTTTAAGTTAAATTTTATATTTTTGTTTACTGAACCAAATTAATTATATTGTTAAATTGATTAACATATTATTAACGGAGTATTTAAACGGCGTTAAAACACAATAAAATAGGTAATAAAAACATTGTCGTCCTAGTTTTAAAACATTTTTAACTAAAATCACAAACTAAGAATTCTAAATCTTCAAAATCGAAATAAAATTTTAAATTTCATTTTTCCTTTTCCATAAAACACAAAATTAATTTTGTTTTACCAAATACAAAAAAAAATTCTTATTCGGATTAGATAGATCGATACAATAAAGATGGAAGGGATGCAACAAAAGCTCCATCATCTCAGATTCCATTGCGTGAAATCATGAATAAAAATGAGGTATAAGACAAAGTAGTCGTTAGTAAAGAGAATAATGAATTCGATTTTGAGCAATCCAGAACTGTTCAAGTTCTAGATTTGATGAAGATTCTGATTTTTCTATTGTTTATGTCTATGTAATCACATTTTTTTAGATTTTGTACTTATGAGATTGCAAGTATCAAATTTTGTTCTTTTTAATTTCTTAGCTTAGATCATGTTCGTCTGTCAATCGTAAAAATCTGCGGTTGTAGATATGACAAATTGTTATTCGTTTAGTTGTCGCATTTACCTGCGGTAAACGCAGCGGTTAAATATTGCGTCATACGTCGTAATTTTTTCGATCGCTGATTAAAATAGCAATGTGACTAAAAATATGCGATCAATCGTAACCACAACCGTCAATAACAGACAAACGAACAACATATACCGCAATCGTATCCATAATCACATTATTGACTACAATCACAGCTGCATGCAGCGATGAAATATACAACATTCTATTTTTTAGCCTTAAAGTCTGCAATGTATATCTTAGATCACCATGAGTGACCATGGTGATAACACTTGTCCAGTGTGTGTCCAGTTTGGTTTAGTAGCTGATAGGAGAAACGAAAATCACCATTAGTCACACGGTTAATGATTGAATCAATAAGTAATTTATATATTTTTTTGGAACAATAGCGTAATATATTGTTATATATTGACTAATTATCAGTCTTATAATAGATTATTGTTACTAGATTATTAATCAGATTACCATGCATTGATCAATATATCGAATAGGTTTATGCAATTCGGATTTTGTTTTTTTTTTCTGAATTTTGAATATTTCGGTATCAGTGATAATCCATTCAAATATTTAACAATTTTTAATCCATTCAAATATTTAACAATTTTTAATTCAGATTCGGTTAATGTTCAGTTCCATTCTATCCAGTTTTGAGTTGGATTGAATATCTAAAATATCGAGAAAAACTAAAATTTTGGTTAAATATAAATATAATTTCATTAAATTTTGACTAATTTAACTATAAACTTTCAAATATTTTAGTTATTTTTTTTATTTTGAATATTTTGATATAAAAATAAGTAATATTTTCAAGTTTGTTATTGTAATTTTGGATGATAGATTATATAAAATTTAAAAATAATTAATAATTTTAGATATATAATTTTATTTTAAATATTTAGATACTCATTCAGTTTTTAATTCGGTTTTGATTCGATTATGATTCTTTTGATATATAAATGTTGATTTATTAGGATTTTTTGTCTACTTTTTTTTAGTTTGACATCCATTTTAAGATGGTTTTGGTTCGATTTTTATATTTTGTCGATCATTGATCCAATAATTAAACTTGACCCAAAATCAAGTTTCATTTTCAACATCTGTTCAAGTTCATTGTTCTTATTTTAAAACAATTATAGTTCAATTTTTTTTTGGTAAAAACACACGATAATTTCTGTATTTCCATAACTACCGTTTAAAGCTTTATAGTTTTTTTTATAACTATTTCATAAAACTTACAAAATTCCATATTTTTGAAAATTGACATTAAACAGTGATAATTTTATAAATTGATATCACTAAAATTGTATTTTCGAAATTATCTCTTAAAGTAGCTTAATATATATTGTAAATTTCAGTATATTTTATATTATATAAAAATACCACATTCTTCAACATGGGCAGCGTTGAACACATCACATCACATTACATTAATGCCCCCAACGTTATCAATAAGAAGAAAAAAAAGTGGGGGCATTAGATGATTAGTTTAGTTTTTTCATGCACTAAATATTCCCACTATTAAAAACCTTAAGAATATAAACTTAGGAAATTATTATTTTTAATTGAAAGATTGTATGACGTTTTACGCATTAATTTGTATGATATGTGACATATTAATTCGAGATGAAGTCACATTTTAAAATGGCATTTATTTTGTCAAGTGACTGAACTAACTGACAAAAACCAAATATTACAAAACCTCAAATTAATTTCCCACTATATTTATCTTGTTTATAGTGGCATGACCACTATTAATTATGCATGCATCTCCTAGGCGCACCCCTTAAAGCTTTTACATTAAAAACCCCCTAAAATACACTATATTTTGGTGTATAAATATAAGCTAAAATCATCATACCAATACACAATATCAATCTACGATACAATCCATCATTTATCTCATCACCATGGATCGAAAAATCTTCTTGTATTGGTTTATTACTCACCTAGCAATCTTAACACTTAACTTTAACAACTTTGTCTCCTCGTTTCCTTTGGGATATAATAATAATGATTATAACAACGGTCATGGTCCTCATGGTTACGGACGAATTAGCAATCTCGACTATCGATTCTATGACCGGTCTTGTCCTCGTCTACAGATGATTGTTCGGACCGGAGTTTGGAGAGCTTTTAAAGATGATTCTAGAATCGCTGCCTCTCTTCTTCGTCTCCATTTCCACGATTGTTTTGTCAATGTAAGTTACGTAACATTTCCACTGTTTTTTTTCTTTATAACTTTTCCAATCTTCTAAAACTCAGAGTTGATATTCATACTATATGTATATTAACATTTAGGGCGTGTATATATTATAAATTGTGCTGTACGTATAGGGTTGTGATGGCTCAATTCTTTTAGAGGATTCAGAGGATTTCAAAGGAGAGAAGAACGCTTTGCCAAACCGAAACTCAGTTCGTGGTTTCGAAGTTATCGAAGATATCAAATCTGATATCGAAAGTTCATGTCCTTTAACTGTTTCATGCGCTGACATAGTTGCTCTTGCAGCTAGAGAAGCCGTCGTCCTCGTACGTATGATCTTGAAGCTCTTAATATTATCAAAATATAAATAATACTATACTATGGATCGGTTATATATGTCTTCTTAATTATATATGCCATATGCAGACCGGAGGGCCGTTTTGGCCGGTGCCGTTGGGGAGAAGGGATTCGTTGACGGCGAGTGAGCAAGCGGCAAATACAAATCTGCCGTCACCTTTTGAGCCATTGGAGAATATAACGGCTAAGTTCGTGGCTCTTGGACTCGACCTCAAAGATGTTGTTGTCCTCTCAGGTTTGGTTAATTATATATCAACTTCCAATTTATATCAAAGACGTAGCCCCATCTCGTTTAGGCATAAATAGTAAATAGTTTGACAAATTATGATATATAATATATATATTTTTAATCATAGTTATTATATTATATGTTTATTGAATGGTTCATGATTTAATCAACATTTAATTATATAATTTTTAATGTAAAAAATTAATATTTAAAGATAAAACTTAATTTTACAAAAAAATATAGCTAAAAGATGCAATACTAATGATTAAAATACTGTACTATACATAAGTTCATAATTTTAATATATAATCATACTAAAATATAGTTCAAATGTATTTTGCTTATAAAATATAAACGTAAACATATTACAAACTGATAAATATATTTTAGATGTTTTAAATATATAAAATACAAATAAAACTTATTTTATATAATAAATATGTAATATAATATATGTAACATTTTAATAAAATGTAATAATTACCTTAGTTTATAATGCGTGAGAAAATTAATTATCTAGTAAGGAAGTATATAGATTGACAATTTACATATTACAAGAAAAAGTAAATAGATTTACTTTTGTATTTTTCTTATGAAAACTTATTACTTATTGTAAAACAAAAATAAATGGTAATCCATCATTTCTTATGTACATATTTGTAGGAGCACATACTATAGGATTTGCTCAATGTTTCGTGTTTAAGCACAGACTCTTCAACTTCAAAGGCTCAGGGCAGCCTGACCCGAACTTAGCTGCTTCCGCGGCTCTTCTTTCTAAGCTAAAGGACACATGTCCTAACATGGACTCATCTGACTCTAAACTTGCTGCTCTTGACCCAGCTAGTGCCATCAAGTTCGACAATGCTTACTACGTGAATCTAATGAATAACATAGGACTGCTCGATTCCGACCAAACCTTAATGACAGATTCTACAGCGGCTGCCTTGGTAAAGTCATACAGCGAGAACCCATACTTGTTCTCAAGGGATTTCGCAGTTTCAATGGTTAAAATGGGGAACATAGGAGTTATGACCGGAAGTGAAGGAGTGATTAGGGCAAAATGTGGATTTCCAGGTTAAATTATATACTTCTATGGACTCCTTAATTTGAACGTAAACAATCGATATAAAAGAATCTATAACATTTCTAGAACTAATCTAGGTTTTAAATTGAATAATATAGACCAAAGTCCATGAATAAATTATGTTTCATATATGATGTATAGTCAGCCTTATTTGATCACTGAGACGAAAAAAAATACTTGGAATTATGTGTTTAATTTGCAGTGTAATGGAATACGTATTTGTCTTTGTATTTTTTTTCTCCCAATTGTCACACATCCTTTGAAGAATATTTTTAAAAATAATCTTAGTAACGTGTTATTATCATATTGAATTTTAAAGAAATATATAAATGAGTTTAAATTAATAGAATAATTACGATATATGTTATTGTTATTTAGTTAAAAAATCAATATATTTTATTAACGTAACAAAAAATACTATTAAATTTGTAAAAAATAATTATTTTTTCCTTTAATTTACATATACAAAAATTATTATTAAAAATAATTTTAAAGAAAAATTAAAATTCTATAAATATTTAATTTATATTTAGTAATAAATAATATTATATAATTTGTGATTATTTTCCCCCAACTCAAGACATGGATATACATGTAGTTATTTTTTGTTTTGAAATGAAAAATAATACACTGATCATGTTCGTTTATCAGCCACATGAACCTGTGGCTGCGGCTGCGGTATATTGTTGTTCGTTTAGCTATCGCAGGTACTTGCTACCGTAGGTACTTACGGCAGATACATCGGTTAGACGCTGCGTCCTGCGTCACAATTTTTTTGATCGCTAATTAAAACAGCGGTGCGACTAAAAATATGCAATCAACCGTAACCGCAACCACCTATAACAGACAAACGAACAATATATGCCGCTGCCACAACTGCAGAATTGACCACAGCCGCAGTTATACCCGCCTACGGCAACCAAACGAACAAAACTACTATCGATCCAAACATAAAAAATAGTTTGAAAAACCCAAAGCCTATGGAAACACTAAGCCTAAAACCCCAATCACAATGTCCAAAGAATTTAGGCTTTTAGTATTTACTCTCAAAACCAAATTAAAAGGTTAGGACGTGACTTGAGATTTCACAATATCTTTTATATTTTTTTTCGTACATTCTACATTATGTATGTCAATATTGCTTATGGTTGGATGATTAAAGTTAAGTTAGATATTGCATGTGAATGAGATTCATTTGTGAGGTAAGAGGATGATGTTAGGCTGAGACATGTTGTAGAAATGCATTAATGAAACCTACAAAGAAAAACAATCTTATAAGTTATAACCACTAAAACTAAATTAAAAGGTTAGGATGTGACTTGAGATTTCACAACATCTTTTGTATTTTTTTCGTACATTCTACATTATGTATGTACAATGTTGCTTATGGTTGGATGATTAAAGTTAAGTTAGATATTGCATGTGAATGAGATTCATTTGTGAGGTAAGAGGATGATGTTAGGCTGAGACATGTTGTAGAAATGCATTAATGAAACTTACAAAGAAAAACAATCTTATAAGTTATAACCACTAAAACTAAATTAAAAAGTTAGGACGTGACTTGAGATTTCACAACATCTTTTGTATTTTTTTTCGTACATTCTACATTATGTATGTCAATATTGCTTATGGTTGGATGATTAAAGTTAAGTTAGATATTGCATGTGAATGAGATTCATTTGTGAGGTAAGAGGATGATGTTAGGCTGAGACATGTTGTAGAAATGCATTAATGAAACCTACAAAGAAAAACAATCTTATAAGTTATAACCACTAAAACTAAATTAAAAAGTTAGGACGTGACTTGAGATTTCACAACATCTTTTGTATTTTTTTTCGTACATTCTACATTATGTATGTCAATGTTGCTTATGGTTGGATGATTAAAGTTAAGTTAGATATTGCATGTGAATGAGATTCATTTGTGAGGTAAGAGGATGATGTTAGGCTGAGACATGTTGTAGAAATGCATTAATGAAACCTACAAAGAAAAACAATCTTATAAGTTATAACCACTAAAACTAAATTAAAAGGTTAGGACGTGACTTGAGATTTCACAACATCTTTTGTATTTTTTTCGTACATTCTACATTATGTATGTACAATGTTGCTTATGGTTGGATGATTAAAGTTAAGTTAGATATTGCATGTGAATGAGATTCATTTGTGAGGTAAGAGGATGATGTTAGACTGAGATATGTTGTAGAAATGCATTAATGAAACCTACAAAGAAAAACAATCTTATAAGTTATAACCACTAAAACTAAATTAAAAAGTTAGGACGTGACTTGAGATTTCACAACATCTTTTGTATTTTTTTTCGTACATTCTACATTATGTATGTCAATGTTGCTTATGGTTGGATGATTAAAGTTAAGTTAGATATTGCATGTGAATGAGATTCATTTGTGAGGTAAGAAGATGATGTTTGGGTGAGACATGTTGTAGAAATGCATTAATGAAATCTACAAAGAAAAACAATCTTATAAGTTATAACCACTAAAACTAAATTTGTTATAGAAAACCATTTTGATTACAAAAATTTGTGTGTATGAAAAATTAACATTCGTGTTGATTATTTTGTGATGTTAATTACATTAACAAAAATATCTATTATAAAGTATTTTTTTTTTATTTGTTAAATGATAAATGCCTTGTGTTGGTATAACAGTTTTATAAATGTTGCAAAATATTTTATTTATATATAATAACTATAAATTTATAAAACCTAAATAAAACCATAAATCTAAAAATATACATAGTATTAAACATTTTTTTAACTCATTTCTAATTTAATATATATGATTAAATTTATTTTTTGAAATAAATTTATATTTAAAATTATCATATCATATTTGATGTTTTATTTTGTTGTTAATTAACAAAAAATATCTATTATAAAGTATTTTTTTAAAAATATATCTTTTGTTAAATCAACAAAATTATATCAAATTTTTTTATAATAAACTAGATAATTTTCCCATGCCTTGTGTTGGTATAACAGTTTTATTCGTTTGGTCGCCGCAGCCGACTGCGACAGATGTTGTTCGTTTGTCTACCGCCGGCGGTTGCGCTTGCGGTTGATCATATATTTTAGCATTTATATGTTTTTTATAATAACTATAAATTTATAAAACCTAAATAAAACCATAAATCTAAAAATATACATAGTATTAAACATTTTTTTAACTCATTTCTAATTTAATATATATGATTAAATTTATTTTTTAGAAATAAATTTATATTTAAAATTATCATATCATATTTGATTAATTTATTTTTTGAAAATAAATCTATATTTAAAACTACCATGTCACATTTGAATAATCACCATGTTATATTTTTTTTGGTCATATCATCTTTTCTAACGATATGTCATCATTAAAAAAAACTCATTTCTCAATTTTAATGCTAAGAGAATTCGCAAATAATTTGTAAAAAATATTGGTAATTCATATAAAACAATTTATCGTAAAACGACTACTTTGTTGTATTGAAAGGAGGAAGATAATCCATTTTTATGGCTTATGTGTTTGGTTTGTGAATATGTGTTATTATGTGTGTCTAATTATAGCTCAATAACAGTTGACAACCTTTAAGCGTCGAAGTCGACTTCGTGGCAGTTTTTGCCACATACGAGACCTAAGAGTTAAATGTAATATATGTTGTTTTAAAAGAATACAAAATTGGAAAAGAAATGAATAAATATTCTATCAAAACCCAAATGAAAGCAAGCCACATTTATAATTTTTCATTTTAAATTCAAAATAATTGCATATTTTTATCAGACAAATACATATCATATATATATATATATATATAATATGAATTTAAAAAGAAGCAACCAAGCATTGAATGATGACAAGAATTTCCATTCAATTCCAATTGAAAGCAACCAACTTTTTAGGTATTGCTTTGTTGTTAAAATCATTTAATTTTCTATAACGACTTCAAGAGATTAATCAAGACGAGAGTTAGTGGAAGAATGAAAATAAATTATATATATAGTCCAAAGAAAAATGCATCATATATATATAAGCTATAATCTAAAGATGCTTTCAATCTATTATAAATATGGTTTAAAGACAATGGAGTAGTTAGGTTACAACATCATCATCATGTTAAACTATATTAACAAACACACCGCCAAGAGAAATTTAATCTAATTTTTACTTATAAACTAAGCCATTATTTAATATCTTCTCACACCTAACACTCACTATCGAAGAAAAATATTACTAATTTATATATAATTATATATCATTGTTTAATTTCAAAAGTAAAAGATGTGTAAGAAAGTAATTAGGAAATGTTTAATATTTATTAATTGACAGCTGAAGTCCAATTGCAGTCAAATGACTTAAAATCTGTTTCTCCAATCTCAACTATACGAATTGGTTATTAGCTGAATTCTTAGAATTATTTGTGAAAATATCAATTCGTCAAACATGTAATAGTTGACCAGTAACATATGCAATTCATTGTGATATTTTTTTTCAAAAACAATGATAAAATTGTACACACATCTATTCGACAAATAAGAAAATATTGGAGTATTTCTATGATATTACTTAATAATCCTTAACTAGATTTAAATTCACGTATAGGAAAAAAATATTCATAAATTATAATTAATTAATTATTTAATAAATATAAATTAGAAACATACATACTTTATCTTTTATTAAAAATATTTTTTAAACTTTAAATATAAATTATACAAATAAAATATATAATAAATACAAATAAATTTAAATTATTTATATTTTGAATATATAATATTATTAAATATATAATGAATTGTAAATATGATAAATATTCAATTAATCCAAATATTTGTTTTATATTTTATTTGATTCATTTTTTAAAATTTCTAATATTTTGTTTTATATTATGTTTGTATTTAATGTCGAAATATTAAAAATTTATATATTTATCTAACATCATTTTTATAAATATTAATAAATTATAGCTTAAAAGTAAATTTTATTTTAAAATATTGTTATAGTATAAGATATAGTTGTACATTATACATAAAAATAAAAATTATTTATTAAAATGTTTTTAATTTAATATATTAGCGATTATACCAACCAATTATGATTTATATTTTCTTTATTAAATACTCTGCTACTTCATTAGACTGAATTTAAACAAAACTTGTACAACAAAACATGATCTCACTATGTAAAAAATGATCTCACACTACGGTTGAATAAAATGACTTCATTAAAATAACAATAATAAAAAGGCATGAGACAACAGATCGGAAATTAACAAATGTAATAAATTAAGACAACTAATACGTGACAGAAAGCAACTCACTTCAGATTCAAATTCAACTTCTAACAGTTTCACTTCCGTTGTTTCTCCTCTCATGTGATCTTTCTCTCTCTTCTCCCTCTCTAAAAACCAGTAATTTTGTGGCATTACTGTGAAATTTCATAAACGAAGTTCCTTTCGCCGGAAATTATGGGAGCATGTACCTCCAAACCTTCCACCTCCGGCAGACCTAATCCTTTCTTTCCTGGAAACGACTATCCTCAGCTTGATGATTTTGCCCCTACTCATCCCGATAAATCACCAGTTCGTACCCCTGCCACCGCAAAGGCCTCTCCTTTCTTCCCCTTCTACACGCCGAGCCCTGCTCGTCACCGCCGCAATAAGAGCAGTGACGTAGGCGGTGGCGGAGGAGATAGCAAGAGCGTGACCAACACGCCTCTCCGTCAATTACGGCGTGCGTTTCACCCACCGTCTCCGGCGAAACACATACGGGCGGCGCTACGACGGAGGAAGGGAAAAAAGGAGGTTGCTTTATCTGCGGCGACGCAGCAAACAACGGAGATTCCGCCGCAGGAGGTGGAAGAGGAATTTGGGCTTGACAAAAGATTTGGTTTTTCGAAGGACTTTCACAGTAGAGTAGAATTAGGGGAAGAGATTGGACGAGGACATTTTGGGTACACTTGCTCTGCTAAATTCAAGAAAGGAGAGCTCAAAGGTCAAGTGGTTGCTGTTAAAATCATCCCAAAATCTAAGGTCAAACTGACTCTTTTTGTTGCTCAATCAATCAGCTTAGTTTCTTGCTCTTGATGATTGCATACTCTCCATTGTAGTGTAGTTGATGGAATAGAATTTGTTGATTAATTTCGTCAGATGACAACTCCAATTGCTATAGAAGATGTGAGAAGGGAAGTGAAAATTCTACGGGCTTTATCTGGACATAAGAATCTGGTACAGTTCTATGATGCCTTTGAGGACAATGCTAACGTCTATATCGCCATGGAGTAAGAAAATTGTGTTATCATAACATTTCATCATCTTTGCTAATGTTGAATTTAGATAGATTTTAGTTATGAATTTGGTAAAAAGAACCTATTGCCAATTTCTTAGGTATTGAAAGTAGTTCTAATTTGCAGGCTATGTGAAGGTGGCGAACTTCTTGACAGAATATTAGCAAGGTATGTGGTTCTAAAGATTGTTCAGAAACATAAGATTGGCTTTTAGAGATTGTTCTTTTTCATAAAGAGTTTCGTGTTTTTCGTATAGGGGAGGGAAATACTCAGAGAATGATGCAAAACCAGTGATCATACAAATCCTAAATGTTGTAGCTTTCTGTCATCTTCAAGGAGTTGTGCATCGAGATCTTAAACCAGAGGTGAAGTATCTTCTTATTTGTTTAACCACAAAGAGGATTAACTCTTTCTTGACCTTTGGATTTTTTCTTCTGATTGCTACATCATCATCAGAACTTCTTGTACACTTCCAAGGAGGAGAATTCTGAGCTCAAAGCCATAGACTTTGGCTTATCAGATTTTGTCAGACCAGGTTCATAATCATATTTTACAATGTCACTCTTTCTTTTTATTCTGGTTAGTAAACTAAAAGTGGTGTCTTGTGCTCTTTATTATGGAAGATGAAAGACTCAACGATATAGTTGGAAGTGCGTACTATGTTGCTCCTGAAGTTCTACACCGATCATATACAACAGAAGCAGATGTATGGAGCGTCGGAGTCATAGCATACATTATACTATGTGGTAGCCGTCCGTTTTGGGCAAGAACTGAATCCGGAATTTTTAGAGCGGTTCTTAAAGCTGACCCTTGTTTCGATGAAGCTCCTTGGCCTTTCTTGTCCTCTGAAGCTAAAGACTTTGTCAAGAGGTTATTGTATAAGGATCCCCGGAGAAGAATGTCAGCCTCCCAAGCCTTGAGTCCGTTATTTTTTATCTCACAGCTCTTTATAGATATATGCTTTCTCTTTTGGTTGTCATAAATCACCAAGTCGAGTTCCTTTTTATTTTGTTTTCAGTGCATCCTTGGATCAGGGGTTATAATACAGACATGATTCTCCCGTTTGATATTCTGATCTTAAGGCAGATAAAGGCGTATTTGCGATCTTCTTTGTTGCGCAAAGCTGCTCTAAGGGTACGTTTTAAGCACTTTTAGAAAAGACTGTTGAAGACTATTTTCTCACTATGTGCTTTCTTTCTACAGGTGCTGTCAAAGACACTAATCACGGATGAAATTATTTACCTGAAAACTCAATTTTCTCTTCTTGCACCAAATAAAGATGGCTTCATCACTCTGGATAACATTAGACTGGTTCGTAAACGTTAACTTCTAAAGTTGATAGACCCCATAGTGTACTAATCTAGTCCCCTCTGCAAATTTTTTGTTTTGTTTTGACAGGCACTTACAAGCAATACAACAGAAGCAATGAAGGAATCTCAGATCACAGAGTTTCTTGCTTTGGTAATAAATATCTCTTTTCTTCTCTCGGATTTTGGTAAATGCTCTTAACAGTTTGATGTTGACTGGATGTTTACAGCTGAATGGACTTCAGTGCAGAGGAATGGATTTTGACGAGTTTTGTGCAGCTGCCTTAAACGTTCATCAGCACGAATCGCTTGATTGTTGGGAACAGAGCATTCGTCATGCTTATGAGCTTTTCGACATAAATGGAAACCGAGTTATTGTCATTGAAGAACTTGCTTCTGTAAGTTAAAGCCTTTGCACTTTGGCCTAAAAAACAATAGCGAAAAAGACAAGACATATGCACTTAAAGCTTACATGTTTTGAGTTGCAGGAACTTGGTGTTGGACCATCTATAACAGTACATTCGGTTCTGCATGATTGGATCAGACACACAGATGGGAAACTAAGCTTCTTTGGGTTTGTTAAACTGTTACATGGAGTCTCTGTTCGACCATCAGTGAAAACTACAGGGTGAAGTGAAGATAATGAAACAAACATGAGAAAGCGTAATTGATAAAAGAGGATGTCAAGAATTTCACTCTGATTCTTGGATCAGGTCAGGACTGTAAAGTGAATATAGAGTTTCCTACATGAGCAAATTGTTGTAAAAGAGAGTAATTGTTTTTCCTGGTTTGCATATGTAATTTCTATCCTCAGTTGGTTCTTGACAGGAGAAAAACCACTACCTTTTAACTCGGACACTCATATCCCAGCCACAACCATCTAAAAACAGAAAACTTTGTTATCTTGTCGCAAGAGAAGAACTGATGAACTCACTACAATAGAGACAGTGGTGCCCAACTTTTCACTCGCCAAACAAAACGCCAATGGGAAACAAAACACTGAGAAAAAGAGAAAAACACCTTTTCTTTGAATCCTACATAGATTATAAATATTTTAGGTTAAAAGTTTTATTGTCAAATTAATCAAAAGGGCGATTATACTATATTTTGAAAACAATTTGAAACATTAACGCTTCTTAAAAGATAAGATTTCATGTGCAATCAATTTTTACAGAAGTGTTTATCACTCAAGTTTTTAACCTTTTTAGTTTTTGAGATTATGGGCACGTTATGGATATTTTAAACACATATTCAGTCAACTTATTAATCAAAAATTGAGCAATTATACTATAAAATGTAAACAAAATGATATCCGTAACAATCAAAGAGTTTTTTCATTCGTAATCGAATTTTTTTTAAAAATATCACATTTTTAAATTTTTGTTTCAGAAATAGTATGATTAATTTTAATTTACATAATAGTACAAATTTAAAACTAAAATACATTAAAACTTCATTTTAATAGAAAAAAGTTAAATCATAAATTAGAAAAAAGAAATCTAAATATAATATTTTAAGTTTATATATAATTTATTTAGATTAAATATGTATTTTTACATAATTATTTATGTTATTTTTGAAATTTTAATTTATAATATTAAATTTGGAAACAAAAACTTTAAAACATACTATTTTTACTTTATATAAATTAGACCATTTATTTGAGTTTTAGACATATTATAGCTATTTTAGAAGGATTTTTTTACTGTCAGATTGATCAAAAAACTTACAATTTGAAAACAACGTGAACATGACACCTTTAACAATAAAAATATGGCTGTTCGTAGAAAACACTTTTTAACCTCTACATCGAACTCTTACACCTCACGTAAGAACTTAGAAACGAACTTAGAAACGAACTTAGAAACGAACTTAGAAACGAACTTAGAAACGAACCCAAAAAGTTTGCTAATAACACTCACACACCAAACAATCAAAAAAAGAAAAGAAAACAGAGACACATTTTGATTACCCTGTGTCTCAGGGGCCATATTTCAGCCCAGTTCTTTTTCAAATAGCAAGAGTAAAGAGGAATAACAAACTAATCCGGAGAAAGAAGGAAGACCAAAATCTCTTATAAATGAGAAGTTTACAACACTAATCCAAAACCGAAACCTTAGTTTGCCAAAACCAAATTAACTCCTAACCAATAAACAGCTAAGTTTCCATCGATTTGACTAATGTGCATATATTATCACAAATTTCCATCGATTTACATCCTAAATCAGATTATTGAATAGCGAAACAAACGAAAATCCTAAAACTACAGATTTACAGAGTACATGGACATGATTTAGAACCAGCAAAAGATGGAGGAAACATAAATCCATGAACAAAGAACCAAAAGAACGATTAGGATCATGAAAACTATTCGTTTTTGCAACTAAATCCTAAAACTAGAAGAAAAATGTCAGATTACTAAATAGCGATCAATGAAACAAACGAACACAAAAAAAGAAGGTAAATACAAATTACCTTAGTGTGGTTTAGGATAAGAAACGAAGGAGGCAACATAAATCTATGAAACAGAGAATGAAAACAACGATCTGAATCCCGATAAAATTGATTTTAGTACTAAACCCTAAAGGAAAGTGACGAAGAGAAAAACGTCTTTATAGACCACAACAAACCTCGCTATTAGCCGTTACGCGTCCTGAGAGATGAACTGAAATTACATAATTACCCTTTCGTTTAAGCAAAGATGAAATCTAATTAATCTAGCCGTTAGGCGGAGTCTACTCTTGGTTGCGGTTTATTTATGATACTTTTAATCGGTTTAACCAAATGCTAACCGGAAAAATAAAATTCAAGTGATGGAAATAAATTAGAGAAGACAACCAAAATTAAATTCCCATTCTCTTTCTTCTCTCTGGGTTTTGATTCCAGTTTAGGGTTTCTAAATCTCTCTACATCTTTCTCAGTTCCTGTAACTTTGCTTTGTTGGTTTCAGCTTGATTTCGTTCTTCATCTCTCCCATCGATAGCCATGACTGAGGTAAATTAAAATTCGCAAAGCTTTTTTTTTCAATTTTTTTTTTCACGAATCTCTTCGAATTACGAGACATTTTGACTACAAATTATTTTCAAATCAAAGGTCTTTTACGAAACCCATGTTCGTCTCCTGTTTCGTAATTGAAATTGATCCTGAGTTTTTGTTTTATGTTTGCTAAGTATTGGGTAAGCCAAGGGAACAAATGGTGCGAATTCTGTAAGATATGGATTCAGAACAATCCAATAAGTATTAGAAATCATGAGCTTGGTAAACGTCATCGAGAATGTGTCGACAAGAAGCTCACTGATATGCGGGAGAAGAGTGCAGCCAAAGACAAAAAGCTCAAGCAAAATGAGAAATTGCTTCAACAGATCGAAGCTGTGAGTAATTTTATAGATTCCTTCATTGATAACAGACAAAGAAACTTGAGCTTCTTTTTGGTTCTTTTCCATTGATACTTATTTAACGTTTTTTCCCATCTGATTCCACTGTTTTTTCAACTATTTCAGAAAGCAACTCGTAGCTATCAGAAAGATGTAGCAACTTCTCAGGAAATAGCGAAAGCAAACGGTGCACCAGATGATGGTACACGCGGTAAGTATCTCTCTATTGCTCCTGTTACTGTTCTGTCTCCATTGGCAAGTTTGTTGTTTGACGTAGCTGTTGCTTAGCTTTGGGTCTCTTGTGATAGACTAACATACTGAGGTCATGGTGCAAAATCATCAACAGAGATTGATGAAGAATCCATGAAATTTTGTTTTTTGAATTGCTTTTGACCACACATTTGCTTAACTTTTAAAATGGGTATTCACCATTTTCATCTTACACCGTTTGCAAATGACTTTTGACTGATAAGTTTCAATGCGTGTAACTCTATAGAAAATCATTAACAGAGAGTGAAATTTTGGCCTCTTTTGAGTTGCTCTGACGTGATTCCACCGTTTTTATTGGTAGTTTTTCTTTGCCTTTTCATTTGTTAACATGTTTTCTTTTGTTTGATGTAGTAATGATATTGTTATGGCAGATTGGATGCTTGACAATGTTTCGGGCTATTATTACAACAAAATTAATGGTCTGCACTATGATTCAAAGTCTGGATTCTATTACAGTGACTCAATAGGTACGTGATAATAATCAAGGTTTATTTTCATTTCCATTGAAACGTAGTTGTATATAATTTCTCGTGTGGGCTTACATGTACAGTGAAACAGGACATTGGGTGACACAAGATGAGGCATATGCTGCTGCGGATAAAACTTCATCAGGAACTAAAATTCCTCTCGTTAAGAAGACTATAACTTCTTCAGAAGCTGGACCAAGTATGGTGAAACCACCTGGGCGGGTTGTCTCAGCTTTGTTAAACCCTAAAAGAACTATGAAAGGGGCTACTTCATCTGTTGATCTTGGCAACAACAAGAGAAAGAGAGTAGATGAGAAACCAAAGAAACAGAAAGTATCAGCAGAAGAGAAAGCTGCATTGAAGGCAAGAGAAGCTGCTAGGAAACGAGTTGAAGATAGAGAAAAACCATTGCTTGGTCTTTACAATAGACCATTTTGATGAACCATTGCTTGGTCTTTTACAATAGACCGTTTTGATGAACCATTGCTTGATGCTCTGTTCCAGGGGAGGCTAGACAGAGGAGAGTGATGATTGATCACATTGTGAAGGTTGTTTCGGTTATTCCTTACATAACGTTTATTCTAAAAGTCTGTAAGGCTTTCTCAGAGGATTGGTCTTGTGTTACTTGGAATATGAGCTTTTCGGAAAAACTGAAACCAAACATGAGTATAAAAGCAAGAAAACCTATCAAAACACTGCAAAATAGTAAATGTTCCAACTGATTTGGAAATTATTTATTTTGGATGAAACTCTGACTTTGAGGGAAATATCAGTAACAAGACAAATAAACTTAAAAAGTTGAAAATAAATTCAAGTTTCAGACAACCTCAAAACTTCGTGAGAGAATTCAAATCCAGGACACAACCCTTTGGACTAAAGAGGTTTTAGTTTTGTTGTTGCGAGCTAACACCTGAACCAACAACTATCATCATTTTCATCATGCGATGACTTGTGTTTTTCAACCCAATTGCAGTAAGTCCAGAACTCACGGGGTTTTTGATGATAGAGATATACCAACATTCTCAAGAAGCTCCAGGGACAGCTGCTGCTGCAGTAGCATACATGTTTGAGTCCTGATTAGCATATCCATTGTTGTAACCTTGTCCTCTTGAATATCCTCTGTTCCACTGGTGGCCCGATTCACCTCTCCACTGTCATGTTTTAGATGTAGAATTTGAACAATATTAGTAGAATTTGAACATTCAACAGAACATCACGGGCAAAAGCTACCGAATAGGTTAATCTTGACTGAAAGTGTTGGGCCGTATTAGGACATTCTTGTAGAGATAAAGTTAACTAGTCCATAGATTACAACAATTTATGGAGACTTAAGACAAACATGAAACCAAAACTTCCTCTAAAGATATAGGATAACATAAGATGTCATCGTTAAATGCTTCAATTGGCTTTACTAATCTTGATTCTTGATAGCTCTAAACATTTTCAATCCTAAGAAAGACTGAACCATCAAAATTGTTGCATAGATTGGATAATGTTCAAGGAGATGACAAGTGGGCCAAGGAGATATGCATTAGACATTGCTAAATTCCACTGATCTTTATGACAGAAAAGAATTCTAAAAAACTAAGTTTGACTTGGAACAATACTAATAGAAATGCATGTAAGTTTCCAGTAAAATAGAACACACTAATCCAACTTAATATTTGTTATACCTGTTTGTTGGGGCTTCGTCCCCAAGAAAGCCGCACAGTGTTCTTCCCGATGACTGTCCCGTTCAAGTTCTGGATGGCATCTTCAGCACTCTGCCTGTCAAAACCAATGGCACGTAACTTTGCACTATTAAATATGCAACCTAGGGGATTGAACAAGTCTCACAATACTGGATGAGTAAGCTCACAAGCACAGAACAGATTAGTACCTGTTACCAAATTGGACAAATCCACATCCTTTTCCCGCTGGGATCTTCACTGAAACAACCTCCCCAAACTGGGAGAAAGGTTGCACGAGGTCTTCTTCAGTAACATCAGCGTCAAGGCCGCCAACAAATATCTGCAATGTACTAAAAGACAATGAGCATTAAGAATATTGTCTTTAGCAGAGGAATAGCTAGGAGAACTCACTGTTGAGTTATTTGATTCCCCATCAGGCAGTGAACCATTTCCTCCATGTCCACCAGCCAGTGTCAGAGCTAATCCAATGAAAACATTACAATTTACTATAAATACTCATATTCCGAATAACCGGCTTACTACTCTGGTGAATGCTTTACACAAATAACTAAAAGTCATAAAAGAAACCGAATAAATTCAGTGAACCGAGAGAAACATAAAAAAAAAATATCATCATTTACCTTGTGAACCATTTTGTTGGCCATAAGAAGCAGCCCTTTTGGGGGTTGCAATATTTACGCGCATCTGCCTGCTTGAACAGAATGCACCGTGCATTTCTGTCAAAGCTCTTGATCGTTCATTTTCATCACCAAACCTGACAAACCCGTAACCTTTGGAACGCCCAGTGTTGGAATCGATCACAACTTTTGCACCTATGACAGATGGATATCTAGCAAAAGTTTCAAGCAACACAGTATCACTCACATCTGGAGCTAAATCCCCTACAAATATCGATAGGTCTGGGCCGTTTTCTGATGCTCTTTTTTCACCAGTGCTGAAAGATGCCCAGTTTAAACGGAAGGGCTGATCTGCGTTTGGCATTGTCACACCACTATAGCTCTGAAGAACTTCCTCAGCTGCTGAACGTGAAAGAAACTCGACAAACCCATACCCTTCTGACTGACAAGTTTGCTTGTTGCGTATAACTTTCACAGAAGAAACCTGCACATCACACAACAATAAACAAGAGAGAGTCTGAAACCACATGATCTCTTTACCTGTTTGGAGGTTTTTCATTTTCCATAACCAGAAAGGTCGTCTAAACGTGGCAAGTGTACTTTTCTTGCCTTATGAACTGGATTTTAAAGTTGTCTTATTTTTTCAGGTCAACATAGTTCTCCATTACCGTAAATTTCAACCATTTGGCTTCTACGCAATCACAATCATCACTTAGATTTAAAACCCAAACAGCGCATACAAAAGTGAGAACCTTGCCAAATTTCACATAAAATTCACGATAACGAATATTTTCAATAACGGAAAAAGTCTCGGATCTGCAATCCGATGTCAGAGAAGTAAGAAAAATTCAAAATTTAAACATATAACGATACGAGTTTGAAAAAGAAAGGAAATCGAGCATGATTACAGCATGGAATCAAATCACAGGAAAGAAGAGATAATACCTCGTTGGTGTGAGAGAAACAGGAATGGAGATAAGTCTCATCCATCCAATGAAGAAGATCACCAACCCAAAGGGTCTTCACATCATCTCCACCAGATCCACCACGTTGCTGCTGATGCTGTTGTTGTTGATAAGCAGACGCAGGGTATTGAAACTGCGGATGCTGATAATGAGCTTGATTGTACGGAGCGTATTGATGAGGAGAATACATCATCATCTGTTGCTGTTGCATCATTGCCATAGCCGCCGCAGGATACTGCATCGCCGCCATCCATTGTTGCTGTTGCTGCCACTGTTGTTGCTGTTGCTGTTGCTGCGGCGGCGGAGTAGATTGCTGCAACGGTGGAGTTGTTCCCGCCGAATCTGATGAAACGTTGTTTGTCGTCTGCATCTTTAAACTAAATAAAATTCGATCAAAATATCTCTCTCTCTCTCTCGATGTAGCTTCGTGGCGCTCTGGTAATGGCGGAAACGGAGAGAGAGAGGATTAGATAATTTAGATTCGGTTTTCAAAGAAGATAATGGAGGCGGAGAGAGAGAGAGAGAGAGAGAGGGAAGCGTGAGATTGTGTAGATTCGTGAGGGTTTAAGGCTTTTCCCTTAGGTGTGAGAGAAGTGGTGGGAACGTGGGGCCCAGTTACTTCCTCGAGCTCTGTTTTAGATCTAACGGTTCCGATTCGACCGTAGTTTTAGGGTTGACATAAACTGCTGACAGTTGATGATCAAAGTGCCAAATCGGGCAAATAAAACTTTATTGCGATTAAAAACGGACAATGATTAAAATAAGAAATACCTTAAAATAATATTTTTAAATTTTTTTAAAAATAATATAAATTTAATACTAAAATATTTTTTAAAAAAATTTAATAAAAAAATTTAAACTAAAAATAAATATTATTTTTAATTTTGTATATAGTTTATTTGAAATAAATAATTATTTTTTATAATATTTGTGGTATTTTAAGAATTTTATTTTTAATATGCTAAATTTGAAATATAAAATTAAAATAATGATATTTTAGGATATTATTCATTAAAAACTGAAACAGTGATTTTTTTAAAATAACATATTTTTAATTTTTGTTTCAAATATATTATTATTAGTTTAAATTTTTATTAATAGCATAAATTTAAAATTAAACTATATTAAAAATTTATTTTAATAAAACTATTGAATTATAATTAAAAAAATTAAAGTATAGTATTTTGAGTTCATGTATAATTTATTTAGAGTAAATAAATATTTTCATATAATTATTTATGTTATATTTGAAATTTAATTTTAAAATACAAAATTTAGAACAAAATTTTTAAAAATACTATTTTAAAATATTGCTTAAAATGAAATGCTTTAAATTATTTTTGGGAGTAATGGATTTGTAATAGTTAACGAAAATTTTGACCTGAATTTTCCAAATTGATCTTGAAATTCTTTTTTTAGCAAAATTTTGATACACCAAACATTTGTTTGTTTCTTCATTTCTGAAAAGGAACTTTAGCTTTATTTTATAGAAAATTTAGTTCTACTATAAAAGGATAATTTAAATTATTTTACTTTATAAATTTTAGGTTATTTTGATCTCTATATAAGTGAATGTAAGTTTATAACTTATAAAATTATTTTTTGTTAGAATTTAATAATAATTTTTCCTAAACATACTTGTGTCAAATATTGGTGGGTAAGTTTATTTATAATGAAGATGGCGATCATTTATGAACATGAACATCATAATGGGTTTCTGTACTTATGGTGGTGATGCTTGTCTTCTCCTCGGGAATCTAATAACTCTTTTTTATTTTATTCATGTTTGTTTGTCATCCGCATTACATTTGCAGCTGCGGTAGATTGTTGTTCGTTTATCACTTGTAGGTATTTACGGCAGTTACAACGGTTAAACGCTGCATCATACGTCACAATTTTTTTATTTGCTGATTAAAACAACGGTATAACTAAAAATCTGCGATTAACCACAATCGCAACCGCCAGCTACAAACAAATAAATAACATTTGACAAAATCATAACCACAATGTTGACCACACATGCAACTACATGCGGTGAACAAACGAACAAACCAAAATTATATTTCGATTATGCGATTAGTTACTATGGTGCTAATAATATGTTTTCCACTGAATTAATGAGTCAATGGTCGGAAATAAACACTATGAAAATGATCTTAGTTAGATGTTGTATCCGATTTGTTACAACCATACATAAACATCATTAGGTTGGATGTTGTAAACGATTTGACTCGATAATTAAGTATAATGTCGATGTATACATTTTTATGCACATTATGTCGTATGAGATTTACAGAAATTATTGAAAGATTGATCCAAATTGAATGATCAAAATTTTAGAAATAATCAAAAACTTTTTAAAGATTATTGATAATTTTAACTATTTTTAAAAAGAATTTTAATTTTATTTTTATGAAAATTTAGCTTTAGGATAAACCGAATTATTTACATTTGTATTAGTTTTAGTTTAAAAAATTAAGTTGCTTTAAATGTATCATATAACTTTGTTCACATGAAAATCTATTAATAATTCTTGTAAAACATCTTCGTGTTCACATTCTCATTAATTTATCATTCTCAACTAAGGTATTATATATATTAAAGAAATAAATCAGTTTTCAGTTTTATCATTTATTAATATAGTCTTTAATGTCTTTTCATTTATTAGACTAAAAAGTAAGTACAAACAAAGTAAAATTTATCGAAAACCTAATGTAAAACATAGCTCAACAATCACTGAATCAAAGATTCAAACGGCTTTGGATGAACCCTAATTTTCAAACTTCAAATGAGTTTGGAGAAATTCTTTTCTTTTCCTCGTTCTTACATACACGTCAATTGTAGAAAAACGATAGGCTCTTCGGCCATTTTGTACTGCCCAAAATGTTAAGTTATTCCCTCCATTTGCAATATATTAGAGGTTAAATGCAATGATTATATCATAGATGACTTTAAGGATCACAATATTGATCTATATTTTTTTCGAAGTGAGTGTGAATTATAGAAATATATACTCAAGATTTGTTTTAAGAAAAATAATATTTAAAATTTAACTTTCTTTTTTTTGCCAATATTTAAAATTTAACTTTCATTAACCAATTGCGAATCACACTTCAAAACTTTTTTTAAAAGAATAAAATTGATATTAAATAAATTGAATGTTACAGTTAAAATAGCTGAAATATATCGAACTAAATTAATGAAATTTTTTAGAGTTTACTTCCGTTAACTACACAAACTTATGCGACTAAACCTATTTCTACCCGTACTTTTTGGGTATTCATTTAACTACATAAACTGTATTTTTCTTTCATAAATTATATAAACTTCATAAATTCTTCTAATTGCATAAATTATATTAATGTTTATACGTAAAATAGCTACTAAATCTGGTTCTAATTCAAAAATCTAGTTTTAACTTGGGTTTATTTTAAAATTAAAACCAGATTTTCGAAGTAAACCAGGTTTAATAACAATTTAACGTGTCAACATTAACTAAATTTGTGTAATTAGAATAATTTATGAAGTTTATGTAGTTTATGGAAGAAAAATACAGTTTATGTAACTTATAAAAGACCTAAAAAGTACGGATATAAATAGATTTATTCGTATAAATCCGTATAGTTGACGGAAATAAACCCAATTTTTACATCTATCTTACTTACTCCCCACTTTCTCTCCGTATCTCTCTATTTGTTTGACTTCTACAATTCTTTATTTCCACATCGTGTGGTTATTTGACTTCTTCAATTCGTTATTTTCACATCATGTGGTTATCGAACGATATTCAAGTCGATGGACTCTTAGGCTTTTGTACTTTTGACATCGTTTTGGGCCGGGTTCGATGCACGAATCCAACTCCAACAGTGAGAGATTTATCTGGTAGAAAAATGAAAAACCGATTGACGACGGTGCAAATGTGATAATTAGAGTTAGGAAAAAAATAAATAGAGTAGTTATAGTTAGTATAAGGGCACACGTGTGAGAAGGAGTAACAACTTGTGTGAGGAGGAACGGTTCAACATTCGATAGGTATGAAAGCATTGGATCTGATGTTTAAATAAAGTTTCACGAGATCCAAGCCGTGTGCATGCCTTCTTTATTTACTTCTTATATTTATTGCTGCTTCTTCTCTCTTTAACCCAATGTCATACAATCAAAAATAAATAAATAAACCAATGATATGTATTTTTTACTTATTTGTTTAAAAGTATATTCTTCGTATGTTGTTTTACTAAAACTGGAAGACAAATAAATGATTTGGCACAGTTACAATAACCTTTGCATGGTCACTTATATCACTATTTAACCGTTTTTTCTCCTTATAAAAAGGTAATTTTTTTTTTGTAAAAAGGATTTAAATGGCTAAAAATCTTGTTTTGATGTAAGAGTAATTAGGTCATATAAAAGGTAGTTGGCAGAAAATGAAATATATATATATATAGGAAAAAATTTCAAAATAGCATATTTTTAAATTTTTGTTTTGAAAATAGTATTATTAGTCAAATTTTTAATAATAACACAGATTTAAAATTAAAAATAAATTTTAATAAAAAAAATTAAATCTAAATTTTAAACATAAATATAATGTTTTAAGTTTATTGTATAATTTATTTAGAGTAAATAAGTATTTTATATAATTATTTGTTGTATTTTTTGGAATTTTAATTTGGAAAATTGTCTGAAATAACACTATTTCAATTTTTTTCTAAATATATCACTAATCATTAAATTTTTTTAAAATAACATAAATTTAATACTAAAATAATTAAAATTTTCATCTTAATAAAAAAATTTAAACTCTAAATTGAAAAAGTGAATACACACATTATGTTTTAATTTTATATATAATTTATTTGAAGTAAATAATTATTTTTACATAATAATTTGTGATATTTAAGAATTTTATTTTTAATGTGTTAGATTTACAAGATAAATTTAAAAACTAATATTTTAGGATATTACTATACTAAATTTAGAGCAATTTTTTTTTAAAAAATATTATTTTAAAATATTAATATATATATATATATATATATATATATAATATAAGAGGGATTAAAATAGGAAATTATAATAACAGAAACCACGTGCAGCCACGCGCTATTGTCTGCTTGTAAGAAAGAAAAAAAGGAATATAATCCCAACGGAATCAGGTAATGATGAGATCATCTTTCACCACCACTCCTCCTCAATTCGCTTCTCTCTCCTTTTTTTTGTAATTAATGAAATACAATTCGAATTAAAACGTTAATCATTCATCGATATAAAACTTTTACATAAATAGATAGAAAATAAAAACTTTTACATAAATAAATATCAATAGTTATAAACAAAAAATCATTTTTTTATAAACTTCCAAAAGTGAGAATCAAAACAATAAATAGCTTTCCAAAAATTTCCATTTTATATAAAGCTTCCAAATTAATTCATGAAATGCTAATAATGTGCACAACTACAAAAAAGTGAAACGTTACTGACACAATAATTTTAATTTATTGAAATGAAAACTTTTATGGAAATTTGAAAGAAACTAAATTTAGAGAAATGTTGACATAAAAAGAACTAAAATTAGCAAAACTATACAGTGAAATGAAAATCTGTCTGTGACCAAACTCACAGTACTACGACGTGTAATTTTAGCATTGTATTCTTCTTCTACTTCTTCTTGCCTTTTATGGCTTCAGACTAACCCACTGGTACTGACCTTGAAGCGGCGTATCATTCACGATATCGTAGTTGTACCTATACAAGTTACAAGTGCACGTTTATTATTTCGCTATATTGCGCATGGGTAAATAACATTTTGATATCTTGCGCATTTCACCAAATCACAAAACTCACTTCTCTATGAATCGCTTCTGTTCGTATCTCTCTGCCGCCGAGAAGAAGTCTTCAAGCTCAGCCTGCGTCGGAGATTTTTCCGTCTTCTCTGGTTTTCGTTTATCTCTATTCTCCGTCGTCGCTGAGTCCATTTCAGCTGTTTCTCCTAGAATCTCGCTTAATGGACTTGCTTGTTTTCTGTGAAACACCAAAAAAGTCCACAAACGTGAGAGGAGGAATTTATAGGCGAAACGATGGGAGGGTAATTGAAAACTCTTTGAACGGTTTCTTAATGTGTAACCTGAAATTGTTGGTGATTAACGTTGAGATTTCGGTCTCGGAGATTTGATGAGCCTTGAAACGGTAAGAAAATAAAAACAATCAGTTAAAATTTAGCTGTTTAGTGAAACGTAATAAGATCTTTATCGTTAGAGAAAGTGGAAGAAAATCTCGATAGCATTTATTAAAGACGAGATTTAAAAAGAAAAGCAGGGAAAAAAACTGGATAGACGAATTTGAAATCTGTATCCTCGAGTTTCTAATTTTACCTCTTGATCTATAAATGGCAGACGAGTATCTGTGGCGAATTCGATAGTGTCACTGCTAGAACAGCCGGAGCTGATGTTTGAGCTCCGATGATCGTCCTCTCCAGATAAGGCGGCAGAGAAACCTCCGGAATATGAAGCCGAGTTAGTCAGAGAAGAAGAAGAAGAAATGGTCCTCACCAGTGAGCGTAAAACCTCAGAATCTGCCGAATCATAATCATCGTCGAGTCTTTTCCTTTTGGTGCTTGATCCTTCGAAATCCGTCTCTCCTGGATTTCTTTTGCTTATTAAAGGATTTCTCTCACGCATCTCGTTCATTTCTCTTCTGGATGATAGTTGCGAATATTTTGGGGGTTTTTCTGGTTAATAAAAAACAGGGGAAGGGTTTTGGGTATTTTGGAGGAAGATGAAGGATCAGGAGCCGTTGATTGTTTCAACGGCTGTGATTTTATTTTGTCTTGGCTAGCGGATAGGCCGTTGAGTGGGGTCCTCTCTCAGTTCCGTTGACGGGGAAGCAGGTAACGGCGCCGTTACGAAGCTTCGCTCTCCCTAGTCAGACGCCGTCGGGATTCGAACGGCGCGTCTTTTTTGCCGTTTTTTGCTTCCTTTCAAAGCAACGGGAAACGTCGTCGTTTCTTATATCATATATGATAATACTTTTTGAGTTTTTGGCCTACAAAAAAATTAGCCATGTCAATCCGATCGGATCCGCTCCGCCTGATCCGCTCCGTCTCAAGATTTTTTTTCATAAATTGTTTCATCTATAAAATCTGCGAATTATTTTTTTTAAACTCGCACTCGTCCCGCATTAATTTGGTAGATTTAGCGGGCGACCTGCGACCTGTTCTATTTAGTTAAGTTTTTAAAAATATTTAAAATTTGTTTAAATTAGGTTAAATTGGTTTGTTAGTTTTATAGTATTAGTTAATTGGTTTTGGATAAAATTAGTTTGAGATTAAATTGGTTTGTATCTAAATTGGTTTATACTTTGGTTAACTAGTTTTGATCTAAAATTAACGGATATTCGCTAACCCGTAAAATAATAAAATACAACCCGCATCCGTTTCGATGTAACAAAATTTTGACATGTACTCACTCCACTTATAATTTTTTTTTTATTCGACCGCACCCACCTCGTAGCGAGATCAAATGAGACGGAACCTGTAGATCAAGATTCATAATGACAAACCTACCAAAAATGTCTAATTTTCATACTTTTGGCTCACAACTTATTATCATAGGAAACAACATTTATCAAATCTAACATTAGGCTGTTGTATAGCATGACACTGAACCGATTTCGAAATACTTAACCAGCGAACTTACAAACAAAATCTAAGAATTGAAAAATACGAAATGTGATAAAAGATCAACTCACCGAGAACAAAACTAGCACTAGATTTTTGGACCATATTAAACTCTCGTAAAACTCTAGATCAGTTGGAAGAAGACAATATATGCGAATCTACCATATTCACAAACCGCAAATTTGAGGATGGAGAAGTCAATAAGTGAACATGTTTGACTGTTTGTTGCAGATTTAAATGACTTTTTCGGAAATGTCATTTTATTTAGTATGCACAAAAATGTAGATTATGTAAAGTAATTTGTTTAGTTTCAATTCGGGTTGAAGTGTAATTGACAGAGGACGTTCTTTGGGTTTCTGGTTTGGTTCGGTCCAACACCTACAAATCGGTTATTCTGAATAATCAAACCGATTTCCACCGTAATGACATAGGAACCGAGATACATTAAATTTAATTGAAATAAACTAAATTCTTTTAAATCAAGTTTTTTTTCGAAATCGAATAAACAAATAATTTCTTCTAAAATAAATTGAACAAAACAGACATCCGAACCAAACCAAATATTTATTCGGGATTGCGTTATCCAGTTAGTAATTTAGTACGAATCACAGAAAATTGCAATTAACTATATCTAAATACATTGCACAACAAAATTATTAAGAAAAGGATCTTACCTTCAATTCAACTATTTAAATCTTTGCATAATCTTGTTTTAAAAATAAATAAAATTAATCAAAATTGGCATAGATAATGGCATAAGAAGAGATGAAAAAGAATTTGCATTATTTTACACATAAAAGTATATTTATGAATTGATTTCAACTAAACAAAATATCATTAAAGAAGAATTCACTCAAAAGTAACTTAGAGATGCTAAATGCGTTTTAAAGTTAAAAGTTAGCAATTTCAATTCGGACTGTTTAAGACTAACAAAAGTTCACTCATGGAACCTCTTCAACAATTTTTCACTCATGGAACTTCTGATTTTTCTTGATTTTCTTGCCTTAATTTGTGCTTATTTCTTTTGTAGATCGGGATATGTGTACTTAAATTTCCAGCCTTATCATTGTGATAAATAAACTACTTTTCACAGTCAATGAGCTCTCTTTACCTCGAAGAAGTTAGGGCGTTCTATGTTTGCTGCATCAATGTCTTCTTGTGATGCCACGGCCACTGCAACGCCTTTATCTCTAATAGAGTCTACTGCCTCAGCGAATTCCTTGAAGTCCTGCAAACTGTGGGAACCAAAAAGGATAAAAAGGAAGTTAGTTTTCTATTCTGCTTTGTGAGTTAACTATGTTGAAGAATTGAAACTTGCTATTTGGTCATTTTGAAAGATTAACAATAAAAAAACACTCAGATCAAAACATTGTCTCCAAGGATTCCATAACAGCCATAGGATATCCGCGAGATATTGTGATTTAGAAAATGCAACATGTGTTTGAATATATGCTAAAGCAAAATCTAGAGAATGATGTTAACCTTGTTGTTAATATCTCTTCACGCCTTCTTTGCCTCTCTTCGTCGGTTACATTAAGCAAATGCCTCAACAAACTGGTATTGAATATGGGAAATTAGATTCACAAGCCATAACATTTCTTGAGAAAAGAAGAGAAAGACTAGAGAGCTTGCAGAATTAAACATCATACCTGCTATAACCTTTGGCATCAGGGAGTTCGTATGAATCAACATCCCCAATTGTCCCAATAATTGCTTTAGTAAGGGTGTCTTCATCGACGTCAAGGCCACGTAAGAAGTCTCCAGTTCCATCATATATGTCTAGTGTCTTCAGTAAGTTGGGATCACGGTAAGATAAGAATGAAAATACTCCTGAACAAGAGAAAATCCAAAGATCAGGTCTGAAGGAGAATTTTGTAACATGACAAAAACTCTCTCCAATCAGAGAGCAGATTACCTGAATGTGAATCAAAATCACAGAAACCTCCATATGCACCACCACTTACACGAACCCGATCCCATAACCAAGTATTACCAATATGCTTTGATATAACATATGAACTCCCATCAAGCTCATAGCCACTGCTGTATATGTTTCCCGCTTTTCCCACATAGTTCACCTTTCGAGAGGGCATGAATAAAAAATTTGTATAACTATAAGACGGGTGAAGAAAAATACAAACCAAAGAACTCATATCAGAAGGGTTTTTCTTTTCATTTACCTGGGTTGGTATTACTATAGCTTCATTTCTCAAAGGAAGTCGTGCATCCCAAGTGACGAGTCCACTAGACGGCTTCTTTTCAGGGAGTAAATCAAGGAATTTTCCAACGATTTTTTCTGTGCTTGTGAGCGACTTCCCATCAGCAGTCATATTAACTATGCAACCATTCCTAGAAAGGAGAGATCTTCTTATTTCCTCAAGTGAGGATGAAATTCCTTCCCAGTCTTGATCTACATTCTGTTCAAGAGTGTGTAGAAATTCAAGGTAACTAGAAAAAAAAAGTGAAACTATATTAGGCTTTACTAGTTTCAGAAACAAAATTAAAAATGTAAATAAAGTTTCTTCTCCCACATCCAGGTCTGAATCAAATCAAGATGCCACACAAATGGTAAGAACTAATACTTCAAGAGAAGAGTTATCAAGTTCCAACCTGAGACCACCCATCTGTTCAGACATCCATCCAGCAACGTTTAACATTGCATCCATCCTTGCAGCAGCAATTCCTTGACCACTTCCCCTCAATCGGTTCTGAAATAAACACGAGTTGGAGTTATACGACTACCACTGTGATCTAGTTAGAAAGCAAAACGGAAGAAAGCAATGCATACCTCCATCCGTGCTCTACTCTGAGAGACAAATTGTTTAAACCGCTGTTGATCTGTAAAACGAACCTCTTGCAGCACAGAGTTCATCTGTAGGAAGAAAAAAGCGGACGAAACATAAGTCCCAAACTATGCATGCACACATGTCTTAAGTGTTTAATGCATGTTACTAAACCGACTAGAATAAATTAAGAGGCTATATCTATAATAATCCGTGAAAATGGGGTCTAAAAACTTTCAAACTCAAACTGATATTGGATAATGCGTAAACTAAAATTAAAGAATGTGAGGTTACTCAGGAAGTCGGAAACAAAGAAGATGATGAACACACTTCAAATATTCAGACAACTCTAACAACAAACTTCCATCTTCTTTTCAATGACTTAAGACAATCCATTTCCTGAACCCAATTTCTCTGTATCTTGAAATCCGGAGATGGAACTTCAGGTTCAGATTCCAAAACCCCAAGGCGAACTAGGATATATGGAAATATCATCACACACAGATAAGTGAGAATTTCTGCTTTAGGAGGGAAGAAATCAGGAGACAACATAGATATTCTTCAGATAGACAAAGTTTTATGAAAACACATTTTGCTTTCTGGTAAAGCAAAAGCATTAGGAGACAGAAGAGGTATCTACAAGAATATAGCAACAATTTGTTAAGAGAACATGAGGCAAGAAGTTAAAACTTGCACTCTTTTTCTTGAGGAACAAGAAAACAAGACTTGATCTATCAATCTACCAGCTAGAGAACTCCACAACGACTATCCCAAGTTCCCAACATACGCAAAACTCCAGCCATATGAATACGTTAAAGATGTAAAGCCAATTACCAGGTTAAAAAGGTCTTCAGCGCGTCCAACCATGGATTTTCCACGAACAATGATTTTGCTACATGGATCATCCCTACCCCACACAGAGGATGTAAGGGGATAAACTGATATCCCTCCGGTTTTCCTTCCAATCAACTGATTAAGTTGTACAAAAGTCAAATCTTGCGTGCCCATCTCTAGTAATGATTGACTGTCATAAAGAAGTTAAAATTATGAATTTAGCATGGGGTATCCCTTGGTTTATACCTACAGAACATTATTGGGAAGAGTTATACTCTGTAATATGCCACAACTGGAGACAATTTTCAATCAAACTAGCAGAAGATTAGAACATATGTGAATGTCTATGATGAGACAAGACAGAAGTGCAATGAAGCTACCAAGAAACTTGACGTTGAATTTGATACAAGCTTTAGTAGAAGGATAAGTTATCAGAGATTGGCCTTTATACTGCTATTACTACAATGCAGCCAAGAATCTTATAACAGACCATGAAAGCACACCAGAAGGCTAGGAAACTGCCTTTTGGCATAATATTTCAATTGTGCGTTGCTGAGATCATGAAAGTAAAGTCAAGAATAGGACAATAGGCATGGAAAATACCAAGCAATATAATTAAATGCTTAAAACTAAATCAGACATCCGAAACAATGATTGGTTAGGGATTTAATCTGGAGACCACGGAATGCTTGGAATTGTTATGATTTAACAATATTCTTCATTTTTGCACCACTTGCATTTCTAGAAAATTTAGGTGAAACTCCCAAAAGGAGAATTAAAGGTTAAATCATCACATGTAGAAGTCAACAAGTTACCAGAATAGGGGTAACAGTGGAAGAAGCTCATGCTTTACTGAGCCCATATCAAAGACTACTTCAGCGTAGAGTATATCATTTGTAAAAAGATCATGCCGCAAAACCTTCACGCCATTAATATCTCCAACCTATAAAGCATCATATCAGTGTCAAGGTGAAAAAGATGTTAGAATTCAACAACATCAGAGAGCAAGTATAATGATCACCTCAGTGGGAACATATGTAGGTTCTTTTGGAATGTCACTTAAGTTTAAACTTGGAACGCATTTCAGTGCTTCAGGAGGGTCAGGAGTCTCTTGCTTCAATCTCAACTCCTCTGTGGCACGCGCTAGTTCTGCAAGATCTGCTTTTGTCATGCTTGCTTTAATTTCTTTTAGAATATTTTTCTCCTCCACTTCCTCTTGGGACGCTTTTTCTGGATCAGGCTGAAAATAAACAGTGTAATTGGATTGTGATTATAGAAACATTAGAAAGCAATGAGAATCTCGGAGAAGGAAAATACCTGCATCTCGATGGTAACACAGTGACGGTTGTTCAAAATAAACCCATCTATCAGCGGAGAAAAGACAGCCTTAGATCCTTCCTCAGCTATTCTAGCTTTCAGGGACTTCAATGGTTCTTCATATTTTAATGGCTCAAAAGGATCCATGTCGTATATCCATTTCGCCTAAACGTCCAACACCAAAATAAGAAAACGATACAGAAATAATGAATAAGGCAAACATAAGAAAAAGGCAGATAAACTCACAATTGATTGGAGCATAAGTGATAAACCACGAGGGAACGATCCTGTATTGTTTTCTCTCAGAGAAAACTCAATTGTATTCATGGATGCCTCAACAGCATCAGTGTCAAACCCCTCATCTGCCAACTTTCTCAGCGTATTCATGATCAATTCTTCAACCTTTTGGACATTATCATCAGAAACACCTTTCAAACCAATACTGAACTGGGGTTGGAGAAGTTCATCTTCCACCCCACTATTAACAAGAGCTTCTCCTAAACCGCTTTCCAATAAGGTTTTTCTCAATGGCGAAGCGGGAGTCCCAAGCATTAGATGATCCAAAAACCCAAGTGCCAGTTGAGTTTGTAAGTCCAGTGGCTTGTCACAAAGCAGCCAGTTAAGGCACACCATATGCTTCTTCTTAAGGTCACCATCTCCACCCGCAGGATATTTTTCAACAATCCTGCGAGGTCCAGAGAATAGCTTTTGTGGTTCAACCTTTGAACTATCTCGAGCTGGACTTGCATCAAACATGTCCAGGTATTCTGCAAAAATTAGCAAAACAGGGATAAGATCTGTAAAATAATAGCATGTGTCAAACATAAATCAAGAAAAAGGACAATCTCGTACTGAAAATACAATATAACTATATAAGATATCTCTCTTTACCACTCAGGATGCAGAGGCGGTGAACTGGATCATCATCTCCATAGAACCATATTCTGGCATTGCTCGGGTGATAATACTGACGGTGGAACTCCTGGAATTTTCACAAGAAGAATAATATATTATGCATTGGAAGTCATACATATAATAAGGCTTCAATTGCAGCATGATATCATATTATTCCATGTTTAATTAAATCACATGAAGTACTTAACAAACCTTAAATTCCTCGAATGTAAGCTTTGGGATATCTTTGGGATCACCTCCACTGTCAACACCGTATGTGTTTTCTGGGCATAAGGTCTATTAAAAGAAAAAGAAAAATTGACAACTATATAATTCCATCAGAACTACTGTATGATGAATGCGGAAAGGATATTATCTAACAAAGAATTCTTCAGCATATACTGAAGTGGTGTTTTGTTAAAACTTTAATCATATTTACTCTAACTGCACATCAAAGTGATGGCTAGTGCAAGAAACCAACAAAATTCTAAATCCAGACGGGCAAATGCCCATATTTGATCAGGTACACTACAAAACATTAAAAAATAGCAGAAGCTAACATTTTATAGAGTACACATCCATTCAAAGCCTTCACAGAAATTCACTCTTACAAAGAGATTGCTAGACGAAGATTTTAAAGAAAATCAAGGAACAATGAAAACTTGCCTGTTGAGTAATCCGCCCTAATATATTATCAGGCTGTGAATAGACACCTTTCATCTCGTTAAAAACAACGCCTGATATGTGAAACATTAACACAGAAGCCAGGAGAGCAAGTTAATTAAATAGTGGTAAAACAAACGGAAAGATAAAAAGCAAGGTATGAAAAGAAATGTAAACTAGGCATCCATAACAAGTGGAACCTTTGTAAGATATGTCTTCTGAAGGATCGTTAAGCTCATAGTGCCAACCCTCTTGCTGAAAAGTGTGAACGTCATCCACACACTTGGGGAAGAAAACCGCATCCAAGTATACATCGACAAGATTGTAGAAATCCTAGCTTAGAGAGTGATGAGTTGTGATCAGACCAATATGTGAACCTCATAAATATAGAGGTTGGGGAAGAAAAAGCATTTATGTATACCTTTGTATTTGTGGATGCAACTGGGTAGCAAGTCCGATCAGGATATGTGAATGCATTTAGGAAAGTATGCAAACTTCCCTTTAATAATTCGACAAATGGTTCTTTCACTGGGTATTTTCTTGATCCACATAATACGCTATGTTCCATTATGTGAGGAATGCCAGTAGAATCCTTCCTGCATCAAGAACAAAACTGTTATGTAAACCATGTCAATCACTAACAGCGTCTATTTGTTAAATTAGAGAGTTTAGCTTGCTAGTGGTGGTAATTCCAACATTGGCTTATTTTGAAACTAACAGCGCCTATTTATTAAATTAGAGAGTTACACGTTTAGCTTGCTACTGGTGGTATTCCAACATTGGCTTATTTTGAACTTGATATGCTATATTATCATTCGATCATAAATTCACCATTTGACCTCAAAATCTCAGAGCACTTCATGGGCACCAACAAAAAAAGAGGGAACCAAATCACTTGTACAACGTTTTCTAGGATTAAACACATAAACTATAACCTGAGCTGATTAGTAATCAACTGAACCATTTTGGATAGTTGAAATTCCAAGAACCAAGCTACTCGTACACCAGTCTCTTCAAAATGTTAAACAAAGCCACTCGTATACCAATCTCTTACAAAACGTTAAACAAACACCCAGATCAACAGGAGCACTGAACAAAACTTTCAAGTCCCCTATATAAAAGATAAATTAGCAGGACAGATTCATGCGTACTACACTTACGGAGGTGTCCTGAAAACAATGCCAAACACCTTGTTCTCATCATCATTTGAAACAGACATCACCTCGCAACCAGTTTTCTTGTGTTTGAAGAGAATAGCGTCAGATTTGGACTCTGAGATGAACTTTCCCGACACTTTCTCAAATCCAAGCTTCTCAGCTTCCTCTTGACCTACATTTGACTCCCAAAAAAACACTCATCAGAACGGCATAAAAATGGCCTTTTCGGATAAATTATATATATATATATATATATATATATATATATGTATGAGGAGAAACTAAAGTATGAGGAGAAATTCTTTAGAATCTAACTAAGAGTATCTCGGAAAATAGAAACCAAATATAAAATCCTAAAGATAAAATCACATTTTTAAATCCATCGAAAGGATTCGATAATCCTACCGAGAGAAGAAGCTGCAGGTTGTGTAGCGACTGCGCGAACGGGTAGGCGAGAGAATTTCCCATTGAGACCGCGGCTCGCGGCTGGGAGAAGCCTTAAGTCACGCCATAGGAATAGCCGTCTTCCAGCAGTTTCTGAAGTAGATAACCGGCGAATGTGGCGGCCGGAGGTGCCGATGGCGGTCGTTGGCAATGACATAGAAAAGTAAAAGCGAGGGAACTGGCGGAAAAAGCGGAAGAAGAGAGAAGTCGAACCAGGGGATGAAGAAGAAGTGATTGATCGGAGCATGGCTACCGAAATATCTTCTACGGCGATGAATGGTGGTGTCGGGAAGGATGGAACTTACTAAAACCCAAGGGTGAGGAGGTTTAATTAAAGGTTTTTATTAACAGAGGAACTAAAGAAACGATGGTACATATTAGTTTAGTTCACACTCACAGGTCTAACTCAATAACAAGGTGGTAATGGAACGTTGGGTTAATCTATTTGGGCCGATTTCGGTTTGGGTTAATCTATTTGGGCCGATTTCGGTTTGGGTTAATCTATTTGGGCCGATTTCGGTTTGGGTTAATCTATTTGGGCCGATTTCGGTTTGGGTTATCTATCATTCCAAACCCAATGCTGAATGTTCGGACTCTAGCCAAAGTTTATGGTTTGGTCTTCACGGAAGAGACCACGTAACCAACTATAATTATTGTCAGCGCTCATTATCTATTTCCTCTGAACTATTGCCATACAACAACATATATATCCAAAGTATTGTAGTGCTCAGTCTACATAATTTAGAACTTAAAAATCTATTTCTCCATAATTTCAAAGTTCAAAACTTAAATCTATATCAGAGTAAAGTTGAATACTCAGATAGACACAATTACGATTCGATTCGATTTACTGTACTTTAAATTATCGTTAACCATTAAAACATAAATTAAAACCGATCTAAACGAGATTATAATCCGATTAAAATTTAACCCGAAATAATAAAACCGGTGTTTGGGTTTATAAACCCGATTTGCGTTTTTTCTCCAAATCACGAACCCTAATTTTTTCTCCAAATCGCAAATCGATTTCTTCTCCAAATCAATTTCTTTCCCAAACCGCAAATCGATTTCTTCCCCAAATCGATTTATTCCCCAAATCGCAAACCCTAGTAGCCCTTTTCCCCCAAATTGATTTCACTCCAAATGTCGATAGTGGGTTTCGACCCTGATATTGATTGCGAGGAGGATTCCAATGGCGAAAATCGGTCTGAACGTGATGAGTTCAAGATCGAAAAAGTCGTAATGGATTTCGTGGATGAAGCTCTGGTTCTTCATAATGTCATCCCTGATAGTGACAGTGAGGATTCCGACGACGATGTTGAAGGTGAGGAGAGAGACCGAGACCGAATGCAACGTGGTGATGGGAGTTTTATGAAGGGCATATTTTCTACAGCGGCATAGCTTTTAAATAAGCTGTTCTTGATTATGCTTTGACAACTGACCGGAATATCAAACAATATAGGTATGATCGAACAAAGTTAGGTTATTGTTGTGTAGGTGATGGTTGTCAATGACGTATCTATTGTGCTAGTACGGGTAGGAGTGATAAGTGGCATGTTAGTGTGTTTAAGAAAGTGCATACATGTGTTCCGAATGGTGAGTGTGAGATGATTAAGGTCTATGTCATAGCAAGATTGTTCCTTGATAAAATTAGGGATGAACCCGAGTACTTTATGCCTATGAAAATAGAAGAATTGATGAAAGAGAAATGGAAGATCACTGTAACTCGTCCTCAGTGTCAAGCCGGTAGGAATAAGGCTCTGAAGTGGATAGAAAGAGAATATGATGAGCAATTTGATCGTCTTCGAGATTATGCTAATGAGATTCTCCTTTCAAACCCAAATTCTAGTGTTGAAGTAGACACTTTTAGGAATGAGGAAGGGTTAGATGTGTTTAATAGATTCTACGTGTGCTTTGACAACCTTAGAAGATCATGGAAAGAGACATGTAGGTCATTAATAGGAGTTGATGGATGTTTTCTAAAGTCTAAAATGAAAGGGCAACTATTAGTGGCTTTAGTGACAGATGGAGACAATGCAATTTATCCAATTACATGGGTTGTGGTACAAGTAGAGAATAAGGAGAATTGGTTATGGTTTGTCAAGAAAATCAAGGCTGATTTGATTTTGGAAGATGGTGAAGGCTTCGTAATGGTGTCTGATCGCCAAAAAAGATTGATCATGGCTGTGGAGAAAGAGTTGCCTAGAATTGAGCATATAATGTGTGTTAGACACATCTATGGAAATTTGAAGAGTAAGTATGGGAAGAAAACCCAAATGAAACCAATGATTTGGAAGTTGGCATGGAGTTATAACAAAGCTGATTTCAAAGAAAATTTGGAGAGGATATCCAATTATGATAGTGAAGTGTATGAGGATGTTCTGAAGATGAATCCAAAGCGTGGTGTAGGGCTTTTTACAAGCTACGCATCAATTGTGAAAATGTAGAAAACAATTCTACGGAGTCATTTAACAGCTCCATTGTCAATGCAAGAGAGAAGACGATTGTCCCAATGCTACAAACCATTGCTAGGCTTGCAATGGTTCGTATTGCCAAAAGATCTGTCAAGTGTCATATGCATTTAGGGATATGTACTCCGTACGTGATTGCTTTCCTTGCTTCAAAACATAAGAGAGCTTCAGAGTGTAAGGTTTATAGATCAACCAATATGATTTATGAAATTGTTCTTAGTGGCTGTTCATATCGGGTTAGCTTGGATAGAAGAAGTTGCAGTTGTAGGAAGTGGGAGATTACCGATATTCCGTGTGAGCATGCCTATGCAGTCATTATGAACAAAAAACTTGAGGTTGAGGAGTATGTGAGCCACTGGTTTCGAACAACTACTTAGAGAATGACTTATGAAGAAGGTCTTGTTCTATTAAGAGGTGTTCATTTTTGGCCAAGTGGATCTGAGCCTTTGGTGCATCAACCTCCCGAACCACCTCAACCGGGTCGGAAAAAGAAGACTAGGAAAGAAAAGAGAAAGAAAGGAAGAAATGAGTCTCCTTCAAAGAACCAACCAAGACCATTGAAACGTATAATGCATTATGGCATTTGTGGTGAAGTCAACCATAACTCAAGATTTCATAAAAAGGATGCACAGGTATGATTTGTTGTTTCCATTTTTGTGGTTGATATTTCTATGTTTATGGCTGATATTTCTATGTTTATTGTGTCTTTGTTTTTATTATGATTCTGAAATTGAACTAACTCAGAGAATGCTCACTCAAGATGATGTTTGAAGACTGTTTTTAATGGTTTTTGGAGCTGTTTGTGAGCCTGTTTGTGGCTGTTTTTGGAGCTGTTTTTGGGAGTTGTTTGTGGCTGTTTTTAGAAGTTCTTTCTGGATGTTTTTGGCCGGGAGCTGTTTGTGGCTGTCTTTGGGAGGTCTTTGTGACAGTTTTTATCAGATATGTTACTGAATTTAGTTAATGACTGAATATGTTGCTACATTGGATAAAATTTAACTACATTAGATCATATGTTATTGCATTTTAAAGATAGTTTCCATAAGAACACAAACGTCCAAACAGTACAATACAACCACAAACACACAAAATCAACATTTTCTTAACATAAGTTTTGTGTTCATCCAACACATCATCGACCCTCTCTAATATCTCTTCTTTTATTGCCATTTACATCTTCTCAAACACACTCTCTTGAAGCTTCATTATATCATCTGCAATTTCTTCAAGTCGCAATGTTTTCATAGCCAATGCATCTATCTCATTCACAATTGCCTCATCAATCCACTTAAAGACATGTTCATCATCAATAAGCTACATAAAGAACAAGTTTTTGCCTCATTAGCCGGCAAGTATTGCACCATCAAAGAACAAGTATCTATAATCACTTAATACCTTATTTGTTGCTGTAAATGCACACCTAAAGTACTTACGGTAAAGATTGACATCCGATTTCGACATCTTTGTTATAGTTTTTCCCCACACCAACATTTCTTTGGCACACCAACCACTCTTCCTCTTCCTCTTCCACGACTACCACTCGATGTTCCAGATGATGTGTTCATCCTCTTCGTTCATTACTACAAATCGATTTCGAAATGACTCTCGATTTCGATTTCAAAACCCTAACCTTCGATTCGAAAAGAAAATGAAACCCTATTTCGATTTTGAAACCCTAACCTTCGATTCGAAAACAACCACTCTTCCTCTTCACACTCGATTTCGATTTCAAGTTCGAAATCGATTTGGGAATTTTTATTAGGGTTTCATTTTTCTTCGGATTTTTAACTTGGTTCACATGTCGGATTTTAGGTCGGATCAAATATTAGGTCATGGTTCACAGGTCGAATATTGAGTGGTATTGGTTTGATTTCGGGTTTATGTTAAAAACCAGAAAAACCAAACATATGTGGTTACACGGTTTGTGTTATAAACCAAAATAACCAAACATATGTGGATTTAAGTTTCAAACTTTGAAATTATGGGAAAATAGTTTTTTAACTTCTAAATTATATATACTGAGCACTACAATGATACTTTGATAAATATGTTGCTATATGGCTATAATTTGGAGATAAATATATGGTCAACCCTTATTGTCACCTAAGAGTGGATAAACAATATACATTTATCCATTAGAAAGTTGATTTGCTTAGGATATCATTTTTAGTATAATAGTGTACTGAATTAGGTTTGATTGTTTGTAGCTATTAAACATGGTTTTTGGTTTCTGTTTTACCAAAAAATATTTTAGTAAATTATGATTATGAAAAAATAGTTTTTCGTTGAATGCTTTAACAAGTTTTCAAAAAAAAAAGAAGCCAAAATCCATATTTAAGAGTTTTTTCTTAAGCGATCTATTACATTTCATTTTTGTACTAATTTTAAAAGATTAGAAATAAAGTAAAAATGCCATTTTCTTCTATTTATTTCTACACATAAAAATATTCTATATTTAGTTTTCCTCACTTTTAATATTTTTTCACAAAAACTACAATCCCTAATTTTAGATTTTCCCAGTGAATTGCCGAAAGTCTTTTTTTCTTTTGTATACATATATATATAATGTTATATTGTAATTTAGTTACGTGTTTTATTATATGGTATGGCGCCTTAAAAACAATCATCAACCTAGAAATTGATCCATATTATACGAGATGTTATATAATTATAATATTTTATTATATTTTGTGTCAATTTAATCAAATAGTTTATAGTTTACAAATTTTTATAAATATTAAATTATTTTATAAAATATTCATAATATAAATATAAATTAAAATTTTAATGTGTTAGATATAAGATTATATTTAGTTTTTCAGATAAAAAAGTTATTCGAATATATTAATAAAAAATTAAATTTTAAATATAGGATTTTATAATATTTATGTATATAATTTGTAAAATATAAATGTAAATTAATTTTTTTTATAAATTATTAAGTTGGTATATGTATTAATATAATTAATTAATTTATTTTATATAAAAGTTATTCAAACAGACTAATAAAAATCTGAATTTTAAATATTAAATTTTGTAATGTATTTACCAAATAATAATATAAAGATATAAAGATGGTAAAACAGTATATATTTAGTTAAAATATTATTTTAAATTTTAAAAGAAGAACGAGAATTAGAAATGTCTTTCGAGAAGCGACGGATGAATATCTTCATTGGATTCCATTACTATAGGGAAATATATGACATTTATTATAGATTGAGCCAAATGACTGGATT
This sequence comes from Pugionium cornutum, assembly GCA_018901935.1. Taxonomy (NCBI): domain Eukaryota; kingdom Viridiplantae; phylum Streptophyta; class Magnoliopsida; order Brassicales; family Brassicaceae; genus Pugionium; species Pugionium cornutum. The sequence continues at coordinate 25,499,471 of CM032156.1, read as the reverse complement.
GGATTTAGTGAAACCAAACAAGCTATTCAATGAATAATAAATGGTGGGAGAATCATATGTAAGTAGAGAACACTATTTTCCATCAATGTTGTGGAGCGAATGTTAAACTAATATTTTGTTAATGTCGGAAATATCAGATGCCACAAAGCTTCGTGAACATCCAGTTATTGAATTCGATAGATTGGATCGACTTTGTCGCAGCAAACACATTTCTACTAATGATGGATACTATCTCTAGAATGGATCAATATAACAAGTTTGAGACCATTACTGAGAATGATTCTGAAATAGTGAATCTACGAGATGATTCAGAAAAACTTGAATGAAACACCAACATTCTATCACCAGAGTTTCAAATGGATGTATGAACATGTGTAGTTCATCTTCATAAGCACATTGTGAAGAACGAAACAAACAAACCGGAATTTATAAAACGAGTACAAGATAGACAAGTTACAACGTGCAATTACTTAGTTACATGCAACACTCTCTAATAAACTTCACAAATTTCTTCATGAATTTGGGAGAATTTTGAGAATTAGGGTTTAAGAGATGAAAGCAATGATCTTCTTCTTCTTCCTCAACTACTTCCACCATTCCTTTCCACCCACTCTTCTTCAGCTTCGCCGCGTAAGCCAGTCCTTGCCGCACAAACACATCTTTTCCGGCCACCGCAACCAAAACTTTCTCGCATCCAATTTCCGAAAAATCCGACCCGGATCCGACTACATTAAACAACGGGTCGTCGGTACCATCGACGCTATTCGGGCTCACTATTTTCTCCCATACTTTTGCAATTCCGCTTCTGATCTCTTTGTCTTGCACATCGTGCTCATCGACCGGATCTGTTCCCCAAAACGCTGGATGCACAATCGCGACTCCTTTGATTCTAGGGTTGAGCTTTTCCTTTCCGGCTCTAATAGCCATGTGATGAGACATATTGGCTCCGGCGCTGTCACCGGCGAGAAAAACTCTTTTGAAGTCGGCGTATTTGTTAATCCAATCTTCAGGACCACCAGATCCATCGGAATGGGAAAAAATCCACTTAATCGCAGACCATGAATCCTCATACGCCGCAGGAACCGGATCTTCGGGTGCACGGCGGTACTGAATCGACACGACCAAGCAATTCGCGGATTTGACAACCTCCGTGAGAAAATTGTGGTAGATAGGTGAGAAGGGAGACTCGATTATCCAAGCTCCGCCGTGGATGTAGATAAGTAGCGGAAGTTTATTGCCGGTGGCGAGTTCTATGGCTTGATGAGGGAGAAAGAGACGAACGGAGAGGTTATGCTCCGGCGAGTATACAACGTCCTTTGAAACGACTCCGTTTTGTGGATTTAGAGACGTCGGGACGATCTCGGTTCCGGAAAGCCGCTCGACGCGACCGTCTTTGTAAATCCGTACGAAAGGAGGATGCTCGGAGACGACATCAGAAGAAGAGTGTGAACAAATACAACGAAGTCTGGGTAGCCAGCGAGGGTTGCGGCCGGAGATGCCGAAAGTGGTCGGTGGGGATAAGAGGTAAGAGCGAGGGAACTGACGAAAGTGGCGGAAGAAGAGAGGAAGCGAACAAAGTGAAGAAGAAAATGTGACTCTTCGTAGCATGGCCACCGGAATAAATTTCCGATGTTCGAGTCTACCTTTAAATCTTTGCGTATGTCTGTCTTAAAGAGAGGAGCGTTGTTTGGTATTCTTTAAGTTCCATTTTTATTTATTTTTTATCAACATGGCAAATTTGCAGTTGTAGTTTTAAATATAAAGTTAATAGCTTACATAATCTATTTCAGTAAAATATTCCATAGTTCAGTATATTTTTCCAGATTTCTAAATTAAAGAACAATATGTATATAAATTGAAAGGTTTATTTCCGTCACCTACACAAACTTATGCGACTAAACATATTTTCACCCATACTTTTTGGGTCTTCTTTTAAATACATAAACTATATTTTTCTTTCATAAATTACACAAACTTCATAAATTATTCCAATTTCAGAAATTCTATTAATGTTTACCCGTTAAATAGCTACTAAATATGTTCTAATTTGAAAATCTAGTTTTAACTTGAGTTTATTTTGAAATTAAAACCAGATTTTCGAAGTAAAATAAAGTTTAATAATAATTTAACGTGTAAATATTAACAGAATTTATGTAATTGGACTAATTAATGAAGTTTATGTAGTTTACGGAAGAAAAACATAGTTTATGTAACTTATGAAAGACCCAAAAAGTACGGGTAAAAATAGATTTATTTGCATAAATTCGTGTAGTTGACGGAAATAAACTCGTTCTAAATTATATTTCGTGACAAAAATGTATATATTTCATTATATGAATTTATGTTCATCATCAACAAAGCGTACATTCTATTCTGTCGGCACTGAATTTATGGACATAAATAAAAAATAGTGGCATAAAAACTGCATGATATAAATTATATCAATGTTAACTCAAGCAATCCATGTATTATATTTCTTAAACAAACTGTTACATAGCTAAATCAAGTTCATAATGAGATCAAAAAGAATATTATATATTAGGTTTCAGTTACGTGAAGTACAGGAATTTATGCCATTAAATATAGCTTCATCGTATTAATTAAATTTTTATTTAACTATATAAATTATATTTTTTTTGTAAATTACATAAAAAATTTAAATTTTTACAATAACATAAATTGTGTTATTTATTAATATTTATACGTTAAATCACTATTACATAAATTGTGTTATTTATTAATATTAATATTTGTGATTTATTGTGGTGATGATATGTTATTATATCATTTTTGATTATTTTTTTAAATGTTTTTTTAAATAATATATTAAAAATGTTGATTTGTTTTAATATATTAAATGATTTTGTTAATATCGAATATGACAAAATAAATGGACTTTTTGGAAGTTTACATTTATTTGTTCGAACATCTAATATGGACATATATTGGAACTACCAAACCAAATCTTAGCTTCTGTTCAGTATCAAAACTCTTCTGGATTTCTCAAAATTGTCAAAGATATTGAAACGGATCTATTGTGGGTTTTGACTAAACGGCAAGTCGAAAGTAACAGATTGTGCTCAAAACTATTTGATTGCGAATTTTTACTATGATTATGTCGTAACATTGAACTTTATAATGGAGTCTATACGAGCAAAAGTAGTTTATTTTCTCAATGGTCAAACTCTACATGATTTCTGTTATTGTTACTAGAGAATTGAACTTTATTGTAAGTGTTACCTTAAATAACTTTATGCATAACTATGTTCTGGTGTAAAAGTGGTGATCACATGAGAGAAAATTGTCTTATTGATTTATACTAGAAATAGATTTCCCTCACATGTGAAATCATCTTGTTTTAGTGATGACTTCGACCTGTAGTTCAATGTACTAGGGTTCATTAGAAATTTATTTACTCTTTAAAAATATTATGAATTATCATTTTAATCAAAATCTCACAAATTCAAAACCACATAACTTAATATTATTACGTGTTTAATTGGATTTCTTAGATTTCAATTAAAATGAAAGTTTTTAAAATTTTATAAAAAATTTAGGATAATAATATATTTCTCCGTTAGAATTATCATATAACATTAAATGGCTATTGAATAAAACTACGGTGTGTTTTGCTAAAAATAAATTTACGGAGTATTTTTTTCAAAATAAAATTACGGAGTATTTTTCTAAAAATAAAATTACGGAGTATTTCTCTCAAAATAAAACTACAATATATTTCTCTCAAAATAAAACTACGGTATATTTCTTTCAAAATAAAACTACGGTATAATTTTTTCAAATTAAAACTATGGTATATTATTTTCAAAATAAAACTACGCTATATTTTTTTCAAAATAAAATTACAAAATAATTTTTTCAAAATAAAAATACAGTATAATTTTTTCAAAATAAAATTACGGTATATTTTTCTTAAAATAAAATTACAGTATATTTTTCTTAAAATAAAACTACAAAGTATTTCTCTCAAAATAAAACTATGATATATTTTTCTAAAAATAAAATTACGGTGTATTCTCTCCAAAATAAAAATTTTAAAACTACAATATAAAAATTTGAAATCTATTTATTTCTATACACGCATTTTGACGGTTGGAATGAACAATATATCTACTAATGTGTATGTATATTTATATTTCAAATTTTTAAATCTAAAAGAAAATAGATTTAAATAAAAATATATAGAAGAAAGGAATATGGCAGAAGTTTGAAAATGAAAAAAGAGATGACGCGCCAGGTAGGGGTCGAACCTACGGCCTTCTGCTTAGGAAACAGACGCTCTATCCACTGAGCTACAGGCGCTTTCGTGACAATAATTAACTAAGCTATTATTTTTTACAAACAAAAAATTGCTTATGAATACTTATTCGGAACACTAAGGTTATAGATACGCTTTAAACCTCATGTTTCTTTTGTTTTTTTTTTACCTGAGCACAAAATGTCAATCCAATAACTTAATATTTTGATACAAAAATTTTAAACTCTTTATATGAAAAAGGTAGAATCACACTCGTTTACATTTAGGGTTTTTTTTGTTTACATGTAGTTTGTTACAAATGCTACTTCATTTTCTCAATTTGGGATTGGTCCAAAAGAAACTTATAAGTTTAACCGCTGAAAATATGAATCCATAATGTTTTCATCTGTCCCAATTTACGTGGACACATAAAAAGTGATGATCTTGATTCATGATAAGTTATATCCTTTGCATCGATCCTACATTTTGAGCAGAAAATGTTTAATGAACTAAAGCATCCAAAAGTTTAAGTAATTTGTTTTGGTTAATGAATAGGGATTGCCATTAAAAAACCATTAAAAATAATGGTCCAATTGGAATCGGTTTATAAGATCATAATGGATTCAGAAGGTACGGACCAATTGTATATCTTTCACCGTTAATAGCAAAAAGTGGACGCTCTTGTGTGAAACTAGCCTCACAATCTTCTTTGTTTAAAGAAAAACCAAACTACAAATATTTGCTCGGGACCAAAACTTCAAGTGCTAACTTACTCTTTTTTTTTGGGAAAATTTAGTAAAATTTATATGAATTGTTGAATATACAGAATATAATTTTTAGAAAATAATATTTGAAATAGAAATAATCACCAAAATTTATACTATTTCCATGTTAGTTCAAAATATAATTAAATTTAAAGTGACTATATTTTCTTTTAATTTAATTTAGAAATTATAAAAATGATGGTTCAATTGGAATCGGCTTATTGGGTCACAGTTGGTTCGAAAAGCACCGAAAGGCAATGACTTTCTTATTTTTCTATCATTTATAAATTATAAAATTGGTTGAGTTTGTAGTTATAAAGAAAAAAGTCTTATACTATTTTTATTTCAAAATTACAAGAATAAATTATTTTCTATCTGGTGATCTATAATAATATTGCTCAAAGCGTCATTCAAGATATGAGCACAATTTTATAACATATCTTCTAAAAAACTTAATTATCATCTTTAAATATGTCATTGATATAATAATCAAATCACAATATGTAAAGTGATAGTGGAAGCTGCTCTGTTAAACCAATCTCACGCAGTCTCTTCCATTTTAAAAAAGATCGGACCACAAGCCTTCGCTCGAGTTCAAACCTTCAGTTTTCGTTTGGAAAGGGCAAGCCAGTTGAAAGCCCAACCCGAACCCGGCCTGAATAGATCGATACAACATTCCATCACCTTATTGTCTCCAGTTGGATTACAATCCCATGTTACTGAACTCGATAGACAATACATGTGTATTAGAATATATATATATATAGTGAAACTATGTTTTTTCCAATGTGAGACTTAGTGATTATGAATATCCATTTCATTCAATTAGGATGACATTAAATGACGTAACTCAAATTTTGTTTAGTTCTATCCGTTATGCAATTGATTCCGTTTTTAAATTTATCTAATAATTCAAAATTTTTAAATTGCTAGATAAACAAATAAGTGAGATCAATAATTTTCTTATTTTGTCATCATTTATAAATCATAAAATTGGTTGAGTTTGTAGTTATAAAAAAGGTCTTATACTATTTCTTATTTTAAAACTGCAAGAATAAATTACTTTCTCTTTGGTGATCTATAATAACATTTCTCAAAAGTGCCATTCGAGATATGAGCATAATTTTTAACATATCTTCTAAAAAACTTAATTATCATATTTTTAATATGCTATTGATGTAATAATCACTAAAGTTCAAAAAACAAACCACAATATGTCAAATGATAGACGGATGTTTATGTGATAATATGTAAGAATTCATTGACTAATTAAATGCAATTTTTTTATCTGAAATCATATATTGACAAAGATATTAAATTGTTGCATCATTTTACTCTATTTTTAACTTCCTTAAGATTATTTTAAAAATGAGAGACCATCAACATATGTGAATATTGTTGTAAGATAGTCCTCATTAAATATAGAAACAAGCCTTCAAGAGTTTCATTTTACACAAAATTCACATCTTCCAAGCAAATATATTCAAGTTCTACGTATTACATTGGCTATTTAAGTTAGAATATAATTTCTATTAATATTTTCAACAAAATGCAAATATAAATGTTGAATGATACTCATTTGTTTGGAAAATTGAGTAAAATTTATATGAGTTATTGAATATACAAAATATAATTTTTAGAAAATGGCATTTAAAATAGAAATAATTATCAAAATTTATATTGTTTCTTTGTTAGTTCAAAATATAATTAAAAGTGACTATGTTCTCTTTTAGTTTAATTTAAAAATTATAAAAATGATGGTTCACTTGGAACCAACTTATTTGGTCATAGTGGGCTCGAAAGGCACCCACATGTTATCCTTCCACCATTAAGAGCAGGAAGTGGACGTTTCTCTGTTAAATCAGCCTCACACAATCTCTGTTAAAAATATCTTATATTATTTCTTATTTAAAAATTGTAAGAATACATTACTTTTTCTTTGATGATCTATAATAACATTTCTGAAATCGCCATCCGAAATATGTACACAATATTTTACATATTTTCTAAAAAACATAATTATCATCTTTTAGATATGTTATTAATGTAATAATGACAAAAATGCAAAAAAAAACAAAACCATAATATGTCAAGTGATAAAGAGGATTTTAACAATAGTACTATCCTACTTTTTACGAGTGTGATTGTTAGATGTTTATGTGATAATATATAAGAATTCAATAACTTATTAAAAGAAAATTTTATTTTGAAAAAATATATTAATATATGATAACATGATATTAAGTTGTATCATTTTACTTTATGTTTAACTTTTTTAAGATTATCTTAAAAATGAGAGACCATGAATATTTTTGTTAATTAGATAGTCCTCACTAAATACGGAAACAAACTAGCGAGAGTTTCATTAAAGAAAAAATTCATTACTTTCCAAACAATTCTATTAAAGATTTAAATATTATATGGAATATTTATGTTAGAATATAATCTCTACCAATATTTTCAACAACATGCAAATAGAAAATATTGAAGGATACTCACTTAGTTTTGAAAACTTAGTAAAATTTATATGAGTTCTTGAATATAGAAAATATAATTTTTAGAAAATAGTATTTGAAATATAAATAATCAACAAAATTTATATTATTTTATTGTTAGATCAAAAAATAACTAAAAGGGACTATTTTGTCTTTTAGTTTAATTTCGAAATTATAAAAATGATGGTTTAATTGGAATCGGCTTATTGGGTCATAGTGGAATCGGCTTATTGGGTCATAGTGGAATCGAAAGACACCAATTTATTAAGTTGTATCATTTTCCTTTATGTTTAACGTTTTAAGATAATCTTAAAAATGAGAGAACACGAATATTGTTGGTAATTAGATAGTTCGCATTAAAGACAAAAACAAACTAGCGAGAGTTTTATTTAAAAAATTCACTATTTTCCAAACAAATGAATTAAAGATTTAAATATTATATGAACTATTTAAGTGAGAATATAATCTCTAATATTTTTTTCAACAAAATAGAAATAGAAAATATTGAATGATACTCACTTAGTTTTGAAAATTTAGTCAAATTTATATGAGTTCTTGAATATACATAATATAATTTTTACAAAATTGTATTCAAATAGAAATATTCAACAAAATTTATATTATTTCATTGTTAGATCAAAAAATAAATAAAAGTGACTATGTTGTCTTTTAAGTAAATTTCGAAATTATAAAAATGATGGTTCAACTGGAAGCGGCTTTTTGGGTCATAGTGGGCTCGAAAGGCACCGACTTGTTATCCTTCCACCGTCAAGAGTGGGAAGTGGTCGCTGCTCTGTTAAACCAGCCTCACGCAATCTCCACGACTTTAAGAAAGACCGAACCACAAGCCTTCGCTCGAGTCCAAACCTTCATCTCCTAGCTTGGAAAGGGCAAGCCAGTTGAAAGCCCAACCCGAACCCGACCCGAATAGAACGATCCAACGTTCCATCACCTTATTGTCTCCACTTGGATTACAAGCTCACGTTATTGAGCTCGACATACAATACATGTGTATTAGAATATATATATACAAGTGTGAAAACTATGTATTTTCCAATGTGAGACTTTAGTGATTATAAATACCCATTTCATTCCACTAGGATTACAATAAATGGCTTCACTAAAATTTTTTTAGTTCTTTCCGTTACGCAATTGATTTCATCTATAAATTTATCTAACAATTTAAAATCTTTGAATAGCTAGATAAACAAATAAGTTAGAGCAATGACATTCTTATTTTGCTATCATTCATAAACCATAAAATTTGTTGAGTTCTTAGTTAACAGAAAAAAATATAGTATACTATTTCTTATTTAAAAATTGTAAAAATAAATTATTTTTTCTTTGGTGATCTATAATAACATTGCTCAAAGCGCCATCAGAGATATGTGCACAAGTTTTTACATATTTTCTAGAGAACATAATTATTACTTTTTAAATATGTTACTGATGTAATAATGACAAACGTGCAAAAAAAAAACAAAAGCATAATATGTCAAATGAGAGACAGGAGTTTAACATTAGTACTATCCTACTTTTTAACAGTGTGATTGTTAGATGTTTATGTGATAATATCTAAGAATTCACTTATTTATAAAAATAAAATTTTACCTTCAAAACATATATTAACAAATGATTAGGTGATATTAAGTTGTATCATTTTCCTTTATGTTTAACTTTTTAAGATTATCTTAAAAATGAGAGGCCATGAATATTGTTGTTAATTAGATTGTTCTCATTAAAGACAGAAACAAATTAGCGAGAGTTTTATTTAAAAAAAATTCACTATTTTCCAAACAAATCAATTAAAGATTTAAATATTATATGAACTATTTAAGTTAGAATATAATCTCTACTATTTTTTTCAACAAAATGGAAATAGAAAATGTTGAATGATACTCACTTAGTTTTGAAAATTTAGTCAAATTTATATGAGTTCTTGAATATACATAATATAATTTTTACAAATTTTTATTTCAAATAGAAATATTCAACAAAATTTATATTATTTCATTGTTAGATCAAAAAATAAATAAAAGTGACTATGTTGTCTTTTAAGTAAATTTCGAAATTATAAAAATGATGGTTCAATTGGAACCAGCTTTTTGGGTCATAGTGGGCTCGAAAGGCACCGACTTGTTATCCTTCCACCGTCAAGAGTGGGAAGTGGTCGCTGCTCTGTTAAGCCAGCCTCACGCAGTCTCCACCACTTTAAGAAAGACCAAACCACAAGCCTTCGCTCGAGTCCAAACCTTCATCTCCTAGCTTGGAAAGGGCAAGCCAGTTGAAAGCCTAACCCGAACCCGACCCGAATAGATCGATCCAACGTTCCATCACCTTATTGTCTCCACTTGGATTACAAGCTCACGTTATTGAGCTCGACATACAATACATGTGTATTAGAATATATATAAAAGTGTGAAAACTATGTATTTTCCAATGTGGGACTTTAGTGATTATAAATACCCATTTCATTCCACTAAGATTACAATAAATGGCTTCACTCAAATTTTTTTAGTTCTTTCCGTTACGCAATTGATTTCGTCTATAGATTTATCTAACAATTTAAAATCTTTGAATAGCTAGATAAACAAATAAGTTAGAGCAATGACATTCTTATTTTGCTATCATTCATAAACCATAAAATTTGTTGAGTTCTTAGTTATATAGAAAAAAATGTGGTATACTATTTCTTATTTAAAAATTATAAAAATAAATTATATTTTCTTTGGTGATCTATAATAACATTGCTCAAAGCACCATGAGAGATATGTGCACAAGTTTTTACATATTTTCTAGAGAACATAATTATTATCTTTTAAAGATGTTACTGATGTAATAATGACAAACATGCAAAAAAAAACAAAAGCATAATATGTCAAATGAGAGACAAGACTTTAACATTAGTACTATCCTACTTTTTAGCAGTGTGATTGTTAGATGTTTATGTGATAATATCTAAGAATTCACTTATTTATAAAAATAAAATTTTATCTTCAAAACATATATTAACAAATGATTAGGTGATATTAAGTTGTATCATTTTCCTTTATGTTTAACTTTTTAAAATTATCTTAAAAATGAGTGACCATGAATATTGTTGTTAATTAGATAGTTCTCATTGAAGACAGAAACAAACTAGCGAGATTTTTATTTAAAAACAATTCACTATTTTCCAAACAAATCAATTAAAGATTTAAATATTATATGAATTATTTAAGTTAGAATATAATCTCTATTATTTTTTTCAACAAAATGGAAATAGAAAATGTTGAACGATACTCACTTAGTTTTGAAAATTTAGTTAAATTTATATGAGTTCTTGAATATACATAATATAATTTTTACAAATTTGTATTTCAAATAGAAATATTCAACAAAATTTATATTATTTCATTGTTAGATCAAAAAATAAATAAAAGTGACTATGTTGTCTTTTAAGTAAATTTCGAAATTATAAAAATGATGGTTCAATTGGAACCGGCTTTTTGGGTCATAGTGGGCTCGAAAGGCACCGACTTGTTATCCTTCCACCGTCAAGAGTGGGAAGTGGTCGCTGCTCTGTTAAGCCAGCCTCACGCAGTCTCCACCACTTTAAGAAAGACCGAACCACAAGCCTTCGCTTGAGTTCAAACCTTCATCTCCTAGCTTGGAAAGGGCAAGCCAGTTGAAAGCCCAACCTGAACCCGACCCGAATAGATCGATCCAACGTTCTATCACCTTATTGTCTCCACTTGGATTACAAGCTCACGTTATTGAGCTCGACATACAATACATGTGTATTAGAATATATATACAAGTGTGAAAACTATGTATTTTCCAATGTGGGACTTTAGTGATTATAAATACCCATTTCATTCCACTAGGATTACAATAAATGGCTTCACTCAAATTTTTTTAGTTCTTTCCGTTACGCAATTGATTTCGTCTATAGATTTATCTAACAATTTAAAATCTTTGAATAGCTAGATAAACAAATAAGTTAGAGCAATGACATTCTTATTTTGCTATCATTCATAAACCATAAAATTTATTGAGTTCTTAGTTAACAGAAAAAATGTCGTATATTATTTCTTATTTAAAAATTATAAAAATAAATTATTTTTTCTTTGGTGATCTATAATAACATTGCTCAAAGCGCCATCAGAGATATGTGCACAAGTTTTTACATATTTTCTAGAGAACATAATTATTATCTTTTAAATATGTTACTGATGTAATAATGATAAACGTGCAAAAAAAACAAAAGCATAATATGTCAAATGAGAGATAGGACTTTATCATTAGTACTATCCTACTTTTTAGCAGTGTGATTGTTAGATGTTTATGTGATAATATCTAAGAATTCACTTATTTATAAAAGTAAAATTTTATCTTCAAAACATATATTAACAATCGATTAGGTGATATTAAGTTGTATCATTTTCCTTTATGTTTAACTTTTTAAGATTATCCTAAAAATGAGAGACCATGAATATTGTTGTTAATTAGATTGTTCTCATTAAAGACAAAAACAAACTAGCGAGAGTTTTATTTAAAAAAAATTGACTTTTTTCCAAACAAATCAATTAAAGATTTAAATATTATATGAACTATTTAAGTTAGAATATAATCTCTACTATTTTTTTCAACAAAATGGAAATAGAAAATGTTGAATGATACTCACTTAGTTTTGAAAATTTAGTCAAATTTATATGAGTTCTTGAATATACATAATATAATTTTTACAAATTTTTATTTCAAATAGAAATATTCAACAAAATTTATATTATTTCATTGTTAGATTAAAAAATAAATAAAAGTGACTATGTTGTCTTTTAAGTAAATTTCAAAATTATAAAAATGATGGTTCAATTGGAACCGGCTTTTTGGGTCATAGTGGGCTCGAAAGGCACCGACTTGTTATCCTTCCACCGTCAAGAGTGGGAAGTGGTCGCTGCTCTGTTAAGCCAGCCTCACGCAGTCTCCACCACTTTAAGAAAGACCGAACCACAAGCCTTCGCTTGAGTTCAAACCTTCATCTCCTAGCTTGGAAAGGGCAAGCCAGTTGAAAGCCCAACCTGAACCCGACCCGAATAGATCGATCCAACGTTCCATCACCTTATTGTCTCCACTTGGATTACAAGCTCACGTTATTGAGCTCGACATACAATACATGTGTATTAGAATATATATACAAGTGTGAAAACTATGTATTTTCCAATGTGGGACTTTAGTGATTATAAATACCCATTTCATTCCACTAGGATTACAATAAATGGCTTCACTCAAATTTTTTTAGTTCTTTCCGTTACGCAATTGATTTCGTCTATAGATTTATCTAACAATTTAAAATCTTTGAATAGCTAGATAAACAAATAAGTTAGAGCAATGACATTCTTATTTTGCTATCATTCATAAACCATAAAATTTGTTGAGTTCTTAGTTAACAGAAAAAATGTCGTATACTATTTCTTATTTAAAAATTGTAAAAATAAATTATTTTTTCTTTGGTGATCTATAATAACATTGCTCAAAGCGCCATCAGAGATATGTGCACAAGTTTTTACATATTTTCTAGAGAACATAATTATTACCTTTTAAATATGTTACTGATGTAATAATGACAAACGTGCAAAAAAAAAAAAGCATAATATGTCAAATGAGAGACAGGACTTTAACATTAGTACTATCCTACTTTTTAGCAGTGTGATTGTTAGATGTTTATGTGATAATATCTAAGAATTCACTTATTTATAAAAATAAAATTTTATCTTCAAAACATATATTAACAAATGATTAGGTGATATTAAGTTGTATCATTTTCCCTTATGTTTAACTTTTTAAGATTATCTTAAAAATGAGGGACCATGAATATTGTTGTTAGTTAGATAGCTCTCATTAAAGACAGAAACAAACTAGCGAGAGTTTTATTTAAATAAAATTCACTATTTTCCAAACAAATCAATTAAAGATTTAAATATTATATGAACTATTTAAGTTAGAATATAATCTCTACTATTTTTTTCAACAAAATGGAAATAGAAAATGTTGAATGATACTCACTTAGTTTTGAAAATTTAGTCAAATTTATATGAGTTCTTGAATATACATAATATAATTTTTACAAATTTGTATTTCAAATAGAAATATTCAACAAAATTTATATTGTTTCATTGTTAGATCAAAAAATAAATAAAAGTGACTATGTTGTCTTTTAAGTAAATTTCAAAATTATAAAAATGATGGTTCAATTGGAACCGGCTTTTTGGGTCATAGTGGGCTCGAAAGGCACCGACTTGTTATCCTTCCACCGTCAAGAGTGGGAAGTGGTCGCTGCTCTGTTAAGCCAGCCTCACACAGTCTCCACCACTTTAAGAAAGACCGAACCACAAGCCTTCGCTCGAGTCCAAACCTTCATCTCCTAGCTTGGAAAGGGCAAGCCAGTTGAAAGCCCAACCCGAACCCGACCCGAATAGATCGATCCAACGTTCCATCACCTTATTGTCTCCACTTGGATTACAAGCTCACGTTATTGAGCTCGACATACAATACATGTGTATTAGAATATATATACAAGTGTGAAAACTATGTATTTTCCAATGTGGGACTTTAGTGATTATAAATACCCATTTCATTCCACTAGGATTACAATAAATGGCTTCACTCAAATTTTTTTAGTTCTTTCCGTTACGCAATTGATTTCGTCTATAGATTTATCTAACAATTTAAAATCTTTGAATAGCTAGATAAACAAATAAGTTAGAGCAATGACATTCTTATTTTGCTATCATTCATAAACCATAAAATTTGTTGAGTTCTTAGTTAACAGAAAAAAATGTCGTATACTATTTCTTATTTAAAAATTGTAAAAATAAATTATTTTTTCTTTGGTGATCTATAATAACATTGCTCAAAGCGCCATCAGAGATATGTGCACAAGTTTTTACATATTTTCTAGAGAACATAATTATTATCTTTTAAATATGTTACTGATGTAATAATGACAAACGTGCAAAAAAAAAAAACAAAAGCATAATATGTCAAATGAGAGACAGGACTTTAACATTAGTACTATCCTACTTTTTAGCAGTGTGATTGTTAGATGTTTATGTGATAATATCTAAGAATTCACTTATTTATAAAAGTAAAATTTTATCTTCAAAACATATATTAACAATTGATTAGGTGATATTAAGTTGTATCATTTTCCTTTATGTTTAACTTTTTAAGATTATCTTAAAAATGAGGGACCATGAATATTGTTGTTAATTAGATAGCTCTCATTAAAGACAGAAACAAACTAGCGAGAGTTTTATTTAAATAAAATTCACTATTTTCCAAACAAATCAATTAAAGATTTAAATATTATATGAACTATTTAAGTTAGAATATAATCTCTACTATTTTTTTCAACAAAATGGAAATAGAAAATGTTGAATGATACTCACTTAGTTTTGAAAATTTAGTCAAATTTATATGAGTTCTTGAATATACATAATATAATTTTTACAAATTTGTATTTCAAATAGAAATATTCAACAAAATTTATATTATTTCATTGTTAGATCAAAAAATAAATAAAAGTGACTATGTTGTCTTTTAAGTAAATTTCAAAATTATAAAAATGATGGTTCAATTGGAACCGGCTTTTTGGGTCATAGTGGGCTCGAAAGGCACCGACTTGTTATCCTTCCACCGTCAAGAGTGGGAAGTGGTCGCTGCTCTGTTAAGCCAGCCTCACGCAGTCTCCACCACTTTAAGAAAGACCGAACCACAAGCCTTCGCTCGAGTCCAAACCTTCATCTCCTAGCTTGGAAAGGGCAAGCCAGTTGAAAGCCCAACCCGAACCCGACCCGAATAGATCGATCCAACGTTCCATCACCTTATTGTCTCCACTTGGATTACAAGCTCACGTTATTGAGCTCGACATACAATACATGTGTATTAGAATATATATACAAGTGTGAAAACTATGTATTTTCCAATGTGGGACTTTAGTGATTATAAATACCCATTTCATTCCACTAGGATTACAATAAATGGCTTCACTCAAATTTTTTTAGTTCTTTCCGTTACGCAATTGATTTCGTCTATAGATTTATCTAACAATTTAAAATCTTTGAATAGCTAGATAAACAAATAAGTTAGAGCAATGACATTCTTATTTTGCTATCATTCATAAACCATAAAATTTGTTGAGTTCTTAGTTAACAGAAAAAATGTCGTATACTATTTCTTATTTAAAAATTGTAAAAATAAATTATTTTTTCTTTGGTGATCTATAATAACATTGCTCAAAGCGCCATCAGAGATATGTGCACAAGTTTTTACATATTTTCTAGAGAACATAATTATTATCTTTTAAATATGTTACTGATGTAATAATGACAAACGTGCAAAAAAAAAAACAAAAGCATAATATGCCAAATGAGAGACAGGACTTTAACATTAGTACTATCCTACTTTTTAGCAGTGTGATTGTTAGATGTTTATGTGATAATATCTAAGAATTCACTTATTTATAAAAATGAAATTTTATCTTGAAAACATATATTAACAAATGATTAGGTGATATTAAGTTGTATCATTTTCCTTTATGTTTAACTTTTTAAGATTATCTTAAAAATGAGAGACCATGAATATTGTTGTTAATTGGATTGTTCTCATTAAAGACAGAAACAAACTAGCGAGAGTTTTATTTAAAAAAAATTCACTATTTTCCAAACAAATCAATTAAAGATTTAAATATTATATGAACTATTTAAGTTAGAATATAATCTCTACTATTTTTTTCAACAAAATGGAAATAGAAAATGTTGAATGATACTCACTTAGTTTTGAAAATTTAGTCAAATTTATATGAGTTCTTGAATATACATAATATAATTTTTACAAATTTGTATTTCAAATAGAAATATTCAACAAAATTTATATTATTTCATTGTTAGATCAAAAAATAAATAAAAGTGACTATGTTGTCTTTTAAGTAAATTTCGAAATTATAAAAATGATGGTTCAATTGGAACCGGCTTTTTGGGTCATAGTGGGCTCGAAAGGCACCGACTTGTTATCCTTCCACCGTCAAGAGTGGGAAGTGGTCGCTGCTCTGTTAAGCCAGCCTCACGCAGTCTCCACCACTTTAAGAAAGACCGAACCACAAGCCTTCGCTCGAGTCCAAACCTTCATCTCCTAGCTTGGAAAGGGCAAGCCAGTTGAAAGCCCAACCCGAACCCGACCCGAATAGATCGATCCAACGTTCCATCACCTTATTTTCTCCACTTGGATTACAAGCTCACATTATTGAGCTCGACATACAATACAAGTGTATTAGAATATATATATACAAGTGTGAAAACTATG
Organism: Pugionium cornutum; assembly: GCA_018901935.1. NCBI lineage: Eukaryota > Viridiplantae > Streptophyta > Magnoliopsida > Brassicales > Brassicaceae > Pugionium > Pugionium cornutum. The sequence goes on along the minus strand of CM032156.1, from coordinate 25,482,615 downwards.
TATTTTCCAATGTGGGACTTTAGTGATTATAAATACCCATTTCATTCCACTAGGATTACAATAAATGGCTTCACTAAAATTTTTTTAGTTCTTTCCGTTACGCAATTGATTTCGTCTATAGATTTATCTAACAATTTAAAATCTTTGAATAGCTAGATAAACAAATAAGTTTGAGCAATGACATTCTTATTTTGCTATCATTCATAAACCATAAAATTTGTTGAGTTCTTAGTTAACAGAAAAAATGTCGTATACTATTTCTTATTTAAAAATTGTAAAAATAAATTATTTTTTCTTTGGTGATCTATAATAACATTGCTCAAAGCGCCATCAGAGATATGTGCACAAGTTTTTACATATTTTCTAGAGAACATAATTATTATCTTTTAAATATGTTACTGATGTAATAATGACAAACGTGCAAAAAAAAAGCATAATATGTCAAATGAGAGACATGACTTTAACATTAGTACTATCTTACTTTTTAGCAGTGTGATTGTTAGATGTTTATGTGATAATATCTAAGAATTCACTTATTTATAAAAATAAAATTTTATCTTCAAAACATATATTAACAAATGATTAGGTGATATTAAGTTGTATCATTTTCCTTTATGTTTAACTTTTTAAGATTATCTTAAAAATGAGAGACCATGAATATTATTGTTAATTAGATAGTTCTCATTAAAGACAGAAACAAACTAGCGAGAGTTTTATTTAAAAAAATTCACTATTTTCCAAACAAATCAATTAAAGATTTAAATATTATATGAACTATTTAAGTTAGAATATAATCTCTACTATGTTTTTCAACAAAATGGAAATAGAAAATGTTGAATGATACTCACTTAGTTTTGAAAATTTAGTCAAATTTATATGAGTTCTTGAATATACATAATATAATTTTTACAAATTTGTATTTCAAATAGAAATATTCAACAAAATTTATATTATTTCATTGTTAGATCAAAAAATAAATAAAAGTGACTATGTTGTCTTTTAAGTAAATTTCGAAATTATAAAAATGATGGTTCAATTGGAACCGGCTTTTTGGGTCATAGTGGGCTCGAAAGGCACCGACTTGTTATCCTTCCACCGTCAAGAGTGGGAAGTGGTCGCTGCTCTGTTAAGCCAGCCTCACGCAGTCTCCACCACTTTAAGAAAGACCGAACCACAAGCCTTCGCTCGAGTCCAAACCTTCATCTCCTAGCTTGGAAAGGGCAAGCCAGTTGAAAGCCCAACCCGAACCCGACCCGAATAGATCGATCCAACGTTCCATCACCTTATTGTCTCCACTTGGATTACAAGCTCACGTTATTGAGCTCGACATACAATACATGTGTATTAGAATATATATACAAGTGTGAAAACTATGTATTTTCCAATGTGGGACTTTAGTGATTATAAATACCCATTTCATTCCACTAGGATTACAATAAATGGCTTCACTCAAATTTTTTTAGTTCTTTCCGTTACGCAATTGATTTCGTCTATAGATTTATCTAACAATTTAAAATCTTTGAATAGCTAGATAAACAAATAAGTTAGAGCAATGACATTCTTATTTTGCTATCATTCATAAACCATAAAATTTGTTGAGTTCTTAGTTAACAGAAAAAAATGTCGTATACTATTTCTTATTTAAAAATTGTAAAAATAAATTATTTTTTCTTTGGTGATCTATAATAACATTGCTCAAAGCGCCATCAGAGATATGTGCACAAGTTTTTACATATTTTCTAGAGAACATAATTATTATCTTTTAAATATGTTACTGATGTAATAATGACAAACGTGCAAAAAAAAAACAAAAGCATAATATGTCAAATGAGAGACAGGACTTTAACATTAGTACTATCCTACTTTTTAGCAGTGTGATTGTTAGATGTTTATGTGATAATATCTAAGAATTCACTTATTTATAAAAGTAAAATTTTATCTTCAAAACATATATTAACAAATGATTAGGTGATATTAAGTTGTATCATTTTCCTTTATGTTTAACTTTTTAAGATTATCTTAAAAATGAGAGACCATGAATATTGTTGTTAATTAGATAGTTCTCATTAAAGACAGAAACAAACTAGCGAGAGTTTTATTTAAAAAAATTCACTATTTTCCAAACAAATCAATTAAAGATTTAAATATTATATGAACTATTTAAGTTAGAATATAATCTCTACTATGTTTTTCAACAAAATGGAAATAGAAAATGTTGAATGATACTCACTTAGTTTTGAAAATTTAGTCAAATTTATATGAGTTCTTGAATATACATAATATAATTTTTACAAATTTGTATTTCAAATAGAAATATTCAACAAAATTTATATTATTTCATTGTTAGATCAAAAAATAAATAAAAGTGACTATGTTGTCTTTTAAGTAAATTTCGAAATTATAAAAATGATGGTTCAATCGGAACCGGCTTTTTGGGTCATAGTGGGCTCGAAAGGCACCGACTTGTTATCCTTCCACCGTCAAGAGTGGGAAGTGGTCGCTGCTCTGTTAAGCCAGCCTCATGCAGTCTCCACCACTTTAAGAAAGACCGAACCACAAGCCTTCGCTCGAGTCCAAACCTTCATCTCCTAGCTTTGAAAGGGCAAGCCAGTTGAAAGCCCAACCCGAACCCGACCCGAATAGATCGATCCAACGTTCCATCACCTTATTGTCTCCACTTGGATTACAAGCTCACGTTATTGAGCTCGACATACAATACATGTGTATTAGAATATATATACAAGTGTGAAAACTATGTATTTTCCAATGTGGGACTTTAGTGATTATAAATACCCATTTCATTCCACTAGGATTACAATAAATGGCTTCACTCAAATTTTTTTAGTTCTTTCCGTTACGCAATTGATTTCGTCTATAGATTTATCTAACAATTTAAAATCTTTGAATAGCCAGATAAACAAATAAGTTAGAGCAATGACATTCTTATTTTGCTAACATTTATAAACCATAAAATTTGTTGAGTTCTTAGTTAACAGAAAAAAATGTCGTATGCTATTTCTTATTTAAAAATTGTAAAAATAAATTATTTTTTCTTTGGTGATCTATAATAACATTGCTCAAAGCGCCATCAGAGATATGTGCACAAGTTTTTACATATTTTCTAGAGGACATAATTATTATCTTTTGAATATGTTACTGATGTAATAATGACAAACGTGCCAAAAAAAGCATAATATGTCAAATGAGAGACATGACTTTAACATTAGTACTATCCTACTTTTTAGCAGTGTGATTGTTAGATGTTTATGTGATAATACCTAAGAATTCACTTATTTATAAAAATAAAATTTTATCTTCAAAACATATATTAACAAATGATTAGGTGATATTAAGTTGTATCATTTTCCTTTATGTTTAACTGTTTAAGATTATCTTAAAAATGAGAGACCATGAATATTATTGTTAATTAGATAGTTCTCATTAAAGACAGAAACAAACTAGCGAGAGTTTTATTTAAAAAATAATTCACTATTTTCCAAACAAACAATTAAAGATTTAAATATTATATGAACTATTTAAGTTAGAATATAATCTCTACTATTTTTTTCAACAAAATGGAAATAGAAAATGTTGAATGATACTCACTTAGTTTTGAAAATTTAGTCAAATTTATATGAGTTCTTGAGTATACATAATATAATTTTTACAAATTTGTATTTCAAATAGAAATATTCAACAAAATTTATATTATTTCATTGTTAGATTAAAAAATAAATAAAAGTGACTATGTTGTCTTTTAAGTAAATTTCAAAATTATAAAAATGATGGTTCAATTGGAACCGGCTTTTTGGGTCATAGTGGGCTCGAAAGGCACCGACTTGTTATCCTTCCACCGTCAAGAGTGGGAAGTGGTCGCTGCTCTGTTAAGCCAGCCTCACGCAGTCTCCACCACTTTAAGAAAGACCGAACCACAAGCCTTCGCTTGAGTTCAAACCTTCATCTCCTAGCTTGGAAAGGGCAAGCCAGTTGAAAGCCCAACCTGAACCCGACCCGAATAGATCGATCCAACGTTCTATCACCTTATTGTCTCCACTTGGATTACAAGCTCACGTTATTGAGCTCGACATACAATACATGTGTATTAGAATATATATAAAAGTGTGAAAATGTTGTATTTTCCAATGTGGGACTTTAGTGATTATAAATACCCATTTCATTCCACTAGGATTACAATAAATGGCTTCACTCAAATTTTTTTAGTTCTTTCCGTTACACAATTGATTTCGTCTATAGATTTATCTAACAATTTAAAATCTTTGAATAGCTAGATAAACAAATAAGTTAGAGCAATGACATTCTTATTTTGCTATCATTCATAGACCATAAAATTTGTTGAGTTCTTAGTTAACAGAAAAAAATGTCGTATACTATTTCTTATTTAAAAATTATAAAAATAAATTATTTTTTCTTTGGTGATCTATAATAACATTGCTCAAAGCGCCATCAGAGATATGTGCACAAGTTTTCACATATTTTATAGAGAACATAATTATTATCTTTTAAATATGTTACTCATGTAATAATGAAAAACGTGCAAAAAAAAACAAAAGCATAATATGTCAAATGAGAGAGAGGACTTTAACATTAGTACTATCCTACTTTTTAGCAGTGTGATTGTTAGATGTTTATGTGATAATATCTAAGAATTCACTTATTTATAAAAGTAAAATTTTATCTTCAAAACATATATTAACAACTGATTAGGTGATATTAAGTTGTATCATTTTCCTTTATGATTAACTTTTTAAGATTATCCTAAAAATGAGAGACCATGAATATTGTTGTTAATTAGATTGTTCTCATTAAAGACAGAAACAAACTAGCGAGAGTTTTATTTAAAAAAAATTGACTTTTTTCCAAACAAATCAATTAAAGATTTAAATATTATATGAACTATTTAAGTTAGAATATAATCTCTACTATGTTTTTCAACAAAATGGAAATAGAAAATGTTGAATGATACTCACTTAGTTTTGAAAATTTAGTCAAATTTATATGAGTTCTTGAATATACATAATATAATTTTTACAAATTTGTATTTCAAATAGAAATATTCAACAAAATTTATATTATTTCATTGTTAGATCAAAAAATAAATAAAAGTGACTATGTTGTCTTTTAAGTAAATTTCGAAATTATAAAAATGATGGTTCAATTGGAACCGGCTTTTTGGGTCATAGTGGGCTCGAAAGGCACCGACTTGTTATCCTTCCACCGTCAAGAGTGGGAAGTGGTCGCTGCTCTGTTAAGCCAGCCTCACGCAGTCTCCACCACTTTAAGAAAGACCGAACCACAAGCCTTCGCTTGAGTTCAAACCTTCATCTCCTAGCTTGGAAAGGGCAAGCCAGTTGAAAGCCCAACCTGAACCCGACCCGAATAGATCGATCCAACGTTCTATCACCTTATTGTCTCCACTTGGATTACAAGCTCACGTTATTGAGCTCGACATACAATACATGTGTATTAGAATATATATACAAGTGTGAAAAATATGTATTTTCCAATGTGGGACTTTAGTGATTATAAATACCCATTTCATTCCACTAGGATTACAATAAATGGCTTCACTCAAATTTTTTTAGTTCTTTCCGTTACGCAATTGATTTCGTCTATAGATTTATCTAACAATTTAAAATCTTTGAATAGCTAGATAAACAAATAAGTTAGAGCAATGACATTCTTATTTTGCTATCATTCATAAACCATAAAATTTATTGAGTTCTTAGTTAACAGAAAAAATGTCGTATATTATTTCTTATTTAAAAATTATAAAAATAAATTATTTTTTCTTTGGTGATCTATAATAACATTGCTCAAAGCGCCATCAGAGATATGTGCACAAGTTTTTACATATTTTCTAGAGGACATAATTATTATCTTTTAAATATGTTACTGATGTAATAATGACAAACGTGCAAAAAAAACAAAAGCATAATATGTCAAATGAGAGATAGGACTTTATCATTAGTACTATCCTACTTTTTAGCAGTGTGATTGTTAGATGTTTATGTGATAATATCAAAGAATTAACTTATTTATAAAAATAAAATTTTATCTTCAAAACATATATTAACAAATGATTAGGTGATATTAAGTTGTATCATTTTGCTTTATGTTTAACTTTTTAAGATTATCGTAAAAATGAGAGACCATGAATATTGTTGTTAATTAGATAGTTCTCATTAAAGATAGAAACAAACTAGCGAGAGTTTTATTTTAAAAAATTCACTATTTTCCAAACAAATCAATTAAACATTTAAATATTATATGAACTATTTAAGTTAGAATATAATCTCTACTATTTTTTTTCAACAAAATGGAAATAAAAAATGTTGAATGATACTCACTTAGTTTTGAAACTTTAGTCAAATTTATATGAGTTCTTGAATATACATAATATAATTTTTACAAATTTGTATTTCAAATAGAAATATTCAACAAAATTTATATTATTTCATTGTTAGATCAAAAAATAAATAAAAGTGACTATGCTGTCTTTTAAGTAAATTTCAAAATTATAAAAATGATGGTTCAATTGGAACCGGCTTTTTGGGTCATAGTGGGCTCGAAAGGCACCGACTTGTTATCCTTCCACCGTCAAGAGTGGGAAGTGGTCGCTGCTCTGTTAAGCCAGCCTCACGCAGTCTCCACCACTTTAAGAAAGACCGAACCACAAGCCTTCGCTCGAGTCCAAACCTTCATCTCCTAGCTTGGAAAGGGCAAGCCAGTTGAAAGCCCAACCCGAACCTGACCCGAATAGATCGATCCAATGTTCCATCACCTTATTGTCTCCACTTGGATTACAAGCTCACGTTATTGAGCTCGACATACAATACATGTGTATTAGAATATATATACAAGTGTGAAAACTATGTATTTTCCAATGTGGGACTTTAGTGATTATAAATACCCATTTCATTCCACTAGGATTACAATAAATGGCTTCACTCAAATTTTTTCAGTTCTTTCCGTTACGCAATTGATTTCGTCTATAGATTTATCTAACAATTTAAAATCTTTGAATAGCTAGATAAACAAATAAGTTAGAGAAATGACATTCTTATTTTGCTATCATTCATAAACCATAAAATTTGTTGAGTTCTTAGTTATAGAGAAAAAAATGTCGTATACTATTTCTTATTTAAAAATTATAAAAATAAATTATTTTTTCTTTGGTGATTTATAATAACATTACTCAAAGCGCCATCAGAGATATGCGCACAAGTTTTTACATATTTTCTAGAGAACATAATTATTATCTTTTAAATATGTTACTGATGTAATAATGACAAACGTGCAAAAAAAAAAAACAAAAGCATATTATGTCAAATGAGAGACAGGACTTTAACATTAGTACTATCCTACTTTTTAGCAGTGTGATTGTTAGATGTTTATGTGATAATATCTAAGAATTCACTTATTTATAAAAGTAAAATTTTATCTTCAAAACATATATTAACAATTGATTAGGTGATATTAAGTTGTATCATTTTCCTTTATGTTTAACTTTTTAAGATTATCCTAAAAATGAGAGACCATGAATATTGTTGTAAATTAGATTGTTCTCATTAAAGACAGAAACAAACTAGCGAGAGTTTTATTTAAAAAAAATTGACTTTTTTCCAAACAAATCAATTAAAGATTTAAATATTATATGAACTATTTAAGTTAGAATATAATCTCTACTATGTTTTTCAACAAAATGGAAATAGAAAATGTTGAATGATACTCACTTAGTTTTGAAAATTTAGTCAAATTTATATGAGTTCTTGAATATACATAATATAATTTTTACAAATTTGTATTTCAAATAGAAATATTCAACACAATTTATATTATTTCATTGTTAGATCAAAAAATAAATAAAAGTGACTATGTTGTCTTTTAAGTAAATTTCGAAATTATAAAAATGATGGTTCAATCGGAACCGGCTTTTTGGGTCATAGTGGGCTCGAAAGGCACTGACTTGTTATCCTTCCACCGTCAAGAGTGGGAAGTGGTCGCTGCTCTGTTAAGCCAGCCTCACGCAGTCTCCACCACTTTAAGAAAGACCGAACCACAAGCCTTCGCTCGAGTCCAAACCTTCATCTCCTAGCTTGGAAAGGGCAAGCCAGTTGAAAGCCCAACCCGAACCCGACCCGAATAGATCGATCCAACGTTCCATCACCTTATTGTCTCCACTTGGATTACAAGCTCACGTTATTGAGCTCGACATACAATACATGTGTATTAGAATATAAATACAAGTGTGAAAACTATGTATTTTCCAATGTGGGACTTTAGTGATTATAAATACCCATTTCATTCAATTAGGATTACAATAAATGGCTTCACTAAAATTTTTTTAGTTTTTTCCGTTACGCAATTGATTTCGTCTATAGATTTATCTAACAATTTAAAATCTTTGAATAGCTAGATAAACAAATAAGTTAGAGCAATGACATTCTTATTTTGCTATCATTCATAAACCATAAAATTTGTTGAGTTCTTAGTTAACAGAAAAAAATGTCGTATACTATTTCTTATTTAAAAATTGTAAAAATAAATTATTTTTCTTTGGTGATCTATAATAACATTGCTCAAAGCGCCATCAGAGATATGTGCACAAGGTTTTACATATTTTCTAGAAAACATAATTATTATCTTTTAAATATGTTACTGATGTAATAATGACAAACGTGCAAAAAAAAAACAAAAGCATAATATGTCAAATGAGAGACAGGACTTTAACATTAGTACTATCCTACTTTTTAGCAGTGTGATTGTTAGATGTTTATGTGATAATATCTAAGAATTCACTTATTTATAAAAATAAAATTTTATCTTCAAAACATATATTAACAAATGATTAGGTGATATTAAGTTGTATCATTTTACTTTATGTTTAACTTTTTAAGATTATCTTAAAAATGAGAGACCATGAATATTGTTGTTAATTAGATAGTTCTCATTTAAGAGAGAAACAAACTAGCGAGAGTTTAATTTAAAAAAA